>CM035423.1:100326060-100603560 GCA_020310875.1 Ceratopteris richardii
TCTCTAACTTTTCATATGACTCCAAGAAATTTGCATGCTCCTCAAGTAAGATGCGAATGTCTTCCGATGGGACTGCTCTATATCTGGTAGGGCTAATGGTTGCTCCTACGGTTCCTTCCATAGCCGCTTCAAGGTTGTCTTGGTTTTGTTGTTGAAGTCTCTTGTTCTCTTCTAGTGCTGCTGCCATATGCTTCCTTAATAGCCCAATGTTGCGTCTGAGTGTAGCATTAGATATCATTTGCGCTTGGAGCACTGTTTCTAATTCCTTGACTGCTTGGTCATCCACTGTTGATGTCTTTGATTCCAGTTCGGAGTGAGCCTGCTGTAAGGTGGTATGCTCGGTTAGGAGCGTTTGGTAGTCAGCTTCAAGAGTGGTGACCCTAGCTTGCAGACGTTGAGATTCTGCCTGGAGGGCCGTAGTGCGTTCTTCTAATTGATGGTATTCTTGTTGTAGTTGATGTGCACACTGAAGTAAGGTGTTGAACGTGCTATTTACATTATGAGATGCAAGGGGAAAAGTTTGAAGTGCAGGGGAGGTGGGATTGGGTAGGGGGGTAGTGAATGCTGTGTGTGCCAATGATGTGAGTGGTGAGGTGGGGGGTAAGGGAGGGGGAGATGGTGGAATCGTGGGGAGAGGTGCTGTGGTTGGTGAAATGTCCATTGGGTCAGACAAAGTGGTGTGTACAGGGGCTACCATGTAGGTGGGTATGGTAGGTGAAGTGAGTGTGGTGTTTGTGTAAATTGATGTCGTGCAAACATCGGGGAAATGTGCCTCTGAAACATTGGAGAGCGGATGAACTACTCCACAAAGGACGGGTATTGGGGTGGTGAGGTCAGGTTGAAAGAGGTGTAGGGGCCAGATGGGAAGTGAGGGTCATGGAATGGAGATACCTGTAGTGGGGAATAGGCTGGGAAACACAGGGTGCCTTCGGTGGGTGCTGGGTTTCCAACTACACTTGGAATTATGGGATGGCCAGTCATGGGTTCAGAGGATAGAAGGGATGAAGTGTACAAGGGATTGGTGATGAAGGAGAAGAGGGTGTCTTGTGAGGTGGGTTCTCGAAATGAGAATGATTTGAATGAGGATGGGTTATAAGTGAAGGTAGAGGTGATGACTGTCGTTTCTTCCATGGTGGGAGGTGGTGGTGGGGGTGGAGAAGGTGGGGATGGAGGATGCTGGGGTGAGATGGGTGATGTCTGAATGAAGGTTTCAGCAGAGAGGTCAGTGGTGGTTGTGGGGGTACCTGTGGTTTCAATGGGTGCTTCTTGTTCTGTGATGAGTATCCTGATAGTCTTACCTGCTCGTGGTAATGTGTCAACTCTGCGTTTGTCATACCTCACGGACTGGCGGACTGCAGTGTGGACAGCCTCCGGAACTCCTAAAGATTCTGACACTAATTTGAGGGTGTCAATGAAATGTTGGTCCACCCCCTCATCTGATAGCATTTCTTGCATCAAAGCTTGACCAGATACAAGAGAGAGTTGATGCCTTTCTTGTACTGCTTTGATTGTGTCGTATAACCTTCGTAGTTGAGCTGTATATGCTGGTGCACCTACAAGTTCTGGCACTTCTTGTTGCTCCTCCTGATGCTCTTGATCATAATCCTCCTCATCTTCCTCCTGTTCTTCATCTCCGTCATCCTCTTCATCCACTTCAACTGGTGTGACAGGTGCTTGGGAGGTTGTGGCCTGCGTTTGCACGTTTTCCGCTTGTTGTGCCTCTTCTGCCTCCAGCTCTACATCTTGTAATAATTGTTCGAAATCTTCATTAGTGAGTTCTTCCAAAGGTGCACCACTGGGAAATTCAAGATCGGTTGGGATAGGAGGGAATATCAAAGTGGAGCCATCGGTGCTGCGTCTTGGAAGTCGGAGTGTGAATGGTCGGACTCTTCGGGGTGGAGGGGTGACATCTCGTGTTAGGGTGGCTCCACGTGGTTGAGCACACAGGACTTGGATAGTGCCTCTCATCTTCTTAGAAGGGGGTCCAGTGGATGTCCTTCCTCTAAGCTGCTCTACACGATTCCACATTAAGGCCCGTTGAATAGGGATGTCATATGCCAAACACCTATAAATGATTCTCGTCAGAGCACAGCAACCATATAAAACCTGTTTCCACGGCCATCGTTTGTGAGCTAGGTGTATCTGATCTATTATCCAGTGCGGTAAGTTGATGGTGAGGCTCTGTGTCTCTGCCAGATACAAACTAAATCAAATCTTTTTGGGAGGCATGGTGAATCTATCTTGTGCAGGAAAAGCAAAGTGTTGCATGCACATGCGAAGGTGTATTGCAATATTAGGCGTCATGGATACCATGTCCTTAAGTTTGGTGAGACTTCGATTCTTCATGTAATCCGGTACTAGGGTTTCCTTCTCTGTAGGAATATGCATTCCGCGCATATCTAGAGCCTCTCTCACCAAGTTGTTTGATAGCCTGAACCTCTTGAGCTCATTCCCCTTTGTCAGAGATGGAATCACAAATGAGCTCGCACCTTTTGGGTTCTGGTTTGGAGTCAAGGTGTTGATGAGGTAGTAGCATCGCATGAAGTCAGGTTTTGGGAGCCGTGCACTGAAATAGGCACTCAATCCTGCCTTTTCCCATATCGGACGTAGACCTTCTGCATTTTGTAATTTCTCAAATTCTCTCGTAAAGAAATGGTATCTGCCTTGCTTCCCATTGAAGTCCAACTCTGATTCCCATAGGTACGTTCCTTCACCCAAGGGTCCTGCCACCTCGGTAAACCAGTGGGAAGTCTTTCCTATGGGCTTGGTGTGGCCACGCGGAGGGTCCGCAATAGGTATGATTTTGACGGCTTGCAATTCTTCTGGTCTTTCATTTGTCTCAGGCAAAACGGGTAAACTGTCTAAGTCCACCACTTGCGGGCTTGTTTCTGTGTGAGAGCTAGTTCCTGCTGCCTCAGCCATGTTGAAAACTTCGCAGCTGGTTCTGTGAGAATATATGAATAAATGTTAACATTGCAATGGACACAAAAATGACACGGTGTCCCCTGTTACAACATTAACTTAAAGTTCGGGAGTGGTTAGGGGTGAATAAGTGCTCGGTGCTAGTGTGTGTAGTTAGGAATTGGGTAGACCTACGAGCTAAGCGGAATGATGTGAAGTGAGAGTGAAGCGGTTAGTAGGTGGTCATGGATTTACAATTGGGGTCCGGGGGTTTGTTACAAGTCTTGGGCTGCCAAATGCAGTGGATGGGTTTTGCTCTTGGTTCCGTAGAGACTCTCGAGAGCATTATAGGTGTGTCAGCTTGAACATGAGGCCTTTTAGGGACCCATTTACAAGTGATTCTGTTCGTGCTCATGGGCCTTGGTGTGTTCCCGAGTGTTGAAAACGAGTGGATGCCGGCTGTGCGAGTGAATGGATCATGCTGTGTAGGGTGTGTTCTTGGTGTAGCTATTTGAGCCCACAAACAAGCCTTAGGCACCCAAATTTGTCTTGATTGTGGGCTCGCCTTCATCGACTTCTTGGGTACCCAAATAGACTTCACGTTAGCAGATGAGCTTCTGAAAGACTTCTTATTAGTATCGTGTTGTTGGTTACTAATAAGAGGCTTTGCCCGTGTGGTTGGCTTGAGTGCAACCGGGTGTTCGCCTTTCCGCACCCACACTTGTTTCACTTGCTGAGACATTTTGCTGCGCAGGTACTTTGGATCTCCGACATAGGTTTTACTCTGCTTCTTCTGCCTTTGATCCACCTTTGGTTGCCGCCTCCCTCTGGCCTTTCAAAAAGAAGGGAGTTCCGTTGCATCCCGGACTCCTTTTTTGCAACCATCATTCCTCTGTAACACATAGTTTTGGACAAGAATAGCATGGTCATCTTCATGTGTACTCCTAGAAGGACCAGGAGTGTGTGCCTTTCCTAGTTCCTTGAGTGCTCCATTATCTAACTCTATTGTAATCTGACTATGATTGACCCATACCTGAAGAAGTCCACTTCTTAGGTTTAAGTTGACTGCTTGGTTATAGATCCAGTCTTGAACCAAGACAAGGGGTTCAGGGAGGTCCTCATCTTGACACACTAGTACTTTAACTGTCATTGCCTCATCATGAATGTAGAGGGGAAGTTCCACCTCGCCCATGCAAAAGGTTTCCACGCCTCGCAAACCTATGAGATATGCTTCCACAGGATTGACATGTAATTGCAACTCTTGACAGTAAGACAATTTAACAGCACTCTGGTTGCACCTGAGTCAATCAAGGCTCTTACAGTCCTTGCACTCTTTCCTTGTCCTATATCTAAGGTTATGAAAGGACGTCGATCAGTTATCCTATGTGAGCTAACACCTGAAACTTCACACATAGCTACGTCATATCCTTGATCTGCATATGCATCTTGCCTAGGGTGCTCTCTACCTTGTCTTCTTAATTTCAATCTCCGTATGCGCTCTAGGGCTTCTGCTTGAGCTTCTTCTCGAATTCGCTTTTCTTCCTCTTTGCATTTCTTAGCAGTGTTGAGTCGACTTAGCATTTCCTCTATGAGAGGTTCCTGATACAACTTGACTCTGCATCCGCTAATATAGTTTGGGAGAACATCACCCTCTAAAGTGGCTAGTTGTACTGATCCACTCGTGGAGATCCTATTGATGATCATAGGTCCGTAGCCTCTCTTTTCTAACTTCCTTGCGTGTTGTTTCAATGCGTAGACTAAAACTAGATCTCCTGCTTTCAAGCCCTTATCCTTCACATGGGCGTCAAAGTATGCCTTCTGTCTCTTCTTAGCTGGATATATCCCTGCAGCTGCTCTCAGTCTTGTTTCTCTTAATCGTTCAAGGTCAAAAAGTCTAGAGGAGAGTTCATGACCCGTCCATTCGTGCTCTTGCGCTACTTTCAATGTAGGTATTAAGAAGTCCAAAGGTAGCACGACGTTTTGGCCAAACACCATCTGAAAGGGGGTGGCTTGGAGTACTGTCTTGTAGGCGACTCGGTATGCCCAAACAGCATGGTGTAGCTGTTTGTCCCAATCAGAGCGTTTAGTGTTCACTAATTTTGTCAGTACATTGCATAAGATCTTGTTGGTGCTTTCGGCTTGTCCATTAGCTTGAGGGTGATAAGGGGCAGACTTCTTATGAACTACCAAGAATTCTTGGAGTAGATTTTCAATCACTTCATTCAAGAAGTGAGTGCCTCTATCACTAACTAGCTCTATAGGTAGCCCATATCTTGTGAATACATTCTCAAATAAAAACTTAGCTGTTGTTTGAGCATCGTTCTTCGTTGTGGCTTTTACCTCTACCCAATTAGTTAGATAGTCTGTTGCAACAATGATGTATTCTGCATGAGAACCCTTAGCTGGGGGATTAATAGGACCTACGAAGTCTATTCCCCACTTAGAGAATGCACGTCCACCCATCATAGGTTTCAGTGGCATCTCATCTTTGCGTATAGGATACTGGGTTCGCTGACAGACATCACACTGTTTCACATAGGTATGTGCATCCATGTGAAGGGTCGGCCACCAGAAACCCGCAAATAGTATTGCCTTGATCACCGGGTCCGGTCCAAAGTGTCCTCCTGCTACACCTGGGTGAGCAGTTTCCAAGATCTTGAGGTATTCACTTTCATGGACACATAGCCTTAGGTACCCATCTTTACCACGCTTATATAGATTATCACCAATGAGTGAGTAATCCTGGGCTTCTTGTTCTAAACTCCTTTTCCTAGCCAGAGTCATGTCTGGAGGGAATGTTTTCGTCCTTAGGAAGGATACTAGTGGTTCACTCCAATCTGGCACTATGGACACTTGATAAAGAGTGGCATGTTCCACCGGTGGTTTAGTGCAGCAGATTGGGCATTCCTTGCACAACCTTTGGACATCAGCTTCCATCGTTGGCCAATGTACTCCGAGTCTTCTTAGCGTCTGTAAGGTTCGTTGCTTTGAATAGTGTTGCTCTAATGCACCTACATGTGCTAATTGCAACCATTTATTGTACTCGTCCTCTTCCACACAACAAGCCAAGATTCCTTGATCTGTGTGCTTGTACATGCTTCCTGCCATGATGTGGTACTTTTGGGCTTTCACAACCTCTCTGCTCTGTGTGTTTACTACTGGATGGTTAGGCCCGTATGTCAATACTGGTACCAATGGCTTAGCCCACTGCGGTACAACTTCCAAATTAAACAAGTAAGCATCACGAAGGTCATCTGACACTCCTTGTGGGGCTTCTCCAGATGTGAGCCTAGAGAGATGATCTGCTCTCAAATGAGTCCTACCTTTCCTTACCACAACCTCAAAATCATATTCCATTAGCAAGAGAAACCATCTTACTAATCTTCCTGTATTGCATGGCTTGTTTACGAGATATAACAATGCTTGGTGGTCAGTAAAAAATTTAAACTTATTTGCAAGCAAATAATGTCTAAACTTTTTAACCGCGTACACCATGCCTAAGCCTTCTCTCTCAGTAGTGGTGTAATTTCGTTCAGCTGCATTCAATTGTCTACTAGCGTAGGCAATTGGAAGATCCATATTACCTTCACCCGTAGGTTGTGCGAGTACACATCCAATAGCATAATTGGAGGCATCCACGTGAACATGGAATGGTTTGTTCCAATCTGGTGTGGTCAAGATTGGTGCCGAACATAATCTTCGTTTAAGCTCCTGGAAGAAGTTCTCACATTCATCCGTCCACTCAAAGTTAGTCAGAAGTCCGTACATGGGCTTTGCAATGACAGCATACATGTGAATGAACCGGCGGTAGTAACCACAATGTCCCATGAAAGCTTGTACTTCCTTGACATTCCTTGGCCTAGGTAGCTCTGCTATGGCTCTCACTTTCTCTTCATTAGTGGATATGCCATTCTTTGACACTATGTGTCCTAGCATCTTGCCTTGCCTGACCATAAAAACACACTTTTCTGGGTTCAGGCAGACTTGGTATTCTCTACATTTGTCAAAGATTTGTCTGAGTTCAGGAATATGGGTTTGTCTAATGTTGGAATGAGCACAAAGATCATCAACATAGACTTCTAAATTCTTCCTCAGGAACTCCTTAAACACATGGCACATTAGTCTCTGGAAGGTTGCGGGTGCATTGGTAAGCCCAAATGGCATTACTCTAAAGGCAAAAATGCCCCATTCAGTGGCAAAAGCTGTCTTATGCTGATCTTCTGGAGCTATGGCTACTTGATTGTAGCCCGAAAATCCATCGAGGAAGTTGTACACTTCCTTGCCTGCTACTCTTTCTAAGAGATGTTCTGTGATGGGAAGCGGATAGTTACCTCGAATCGTGGCTGCATTAACCTTCTTCAAGTTAATGCATACACGCAGCTTGCCATTCTTCTTGGGCACCACTACGATGGGGGATACCCACTCAGTGTGCTCAATTTCATAGATAAATCCAGCTTCAACCAATCTATCTATCTCCTCTTTAATCTTGGCAGCGTAATTGTCATTATATGTGTAGGGCTTTTGCTTAGAGGGTTTAGCGTCTGAGGTCATGGGGATAGTGTGTGAGCATATGTCAGGGTCAACACCTTTCAAATCCTTGTAACTCCAAGCGAATACATCTCTGTATTCTCTTAGCAAGGCTATTAACGCATGCTCTTCTTCCTCTGTTAGGTCATGGCCTATGTATGTGCATCTCTCCTCTCCTTCTTCTAGGGCCACTACTATTTTCTTGGTGGTTTCTTTGTTATCATAAGCCTCTCCTGATTGTGCCTCTCGTTTCGGCATTCTGATCATGACTCTCCTGTCATCTAGCTCATACTTCTTAAAATTTTCTAGGACCTCAAACAAAGATTCTTCCTCTTCTGGTGAGACTTCTCTCTTCTTTCGTTTCTTCCCTTCTTCCTTCGGGGTCACATGTGTAGCTAATCTTACATCATTTGTAAGCTCTCCATGCCTCTGGGGTTGAAATTCTACTTCATGGAAGTATTCTTCATCTGATGCAAATGGTGGGTCCATAATGATTGACTCTAGATCGGAGTCACTTGCATCCTCAAATGCATCAGGGCTAGGTTCGCATTCTTCTAGAACTGCCTCTCCCATGATTGGCTCTATGGAGAAGACTAAAATGTCATAGCCATCCTCATCACAGTGAGGTGTCCATTGTTCCTCATTGATGGCTACATCCATGGTTGCTAAAATTTCTGCCCAGCCGTGAGGTTCAAATTCTTCGTCTGGAAAAACTACAGGTGCATAGGCTGGGTCTTGGATTGATCTATGGGTTTCTTTTGCACCTACCTCTGTGGCTTTTTCTCTCTTCTCTTTGTCTACTGCTACTTTGCACATCCATAAGTGGGTGTCTTCATGCATCCAAGAGGATCCTGACCCTATGGAATGCACCGATTCTGTATCATCTTTGGCTCTATGGATGGGATTCCATTGGATAGGAGGGACATCTCTATGAGAGTAATCTTTAAGATTCACTTTGGTCGTAACACCTAAGTGTTGTAGGTACAAGGAGTTGGTTCCCCAATCCTGTACCACTTGCAACTATCGCATAAATGGTCTTCCCAAAATCATCTCATAGGCATGATTTTTGCTGAAGTCACATATGGCAAATGTATGCTCAAACTCGACACCATAGGTGGTGAGAGTTATTCCTTCTAGAAATCCTAAGGGTCTCTCAATATGACCATCGGCCATCTGCAATTTCATTCTCGTTGGCCTGAGTGCTGGCTTGCCCCAATGCTTCCATAGGGAAGTGGTGGCAATTGCAACTCTTGCACCTGAGTCCAAAATTGCCTTGGTGGTGTACTCTTGGTAGGTAATGGGAAGATAGGTATTCCCTTCTTCACCTTCACACATATCTCTTATCTTATCCAAGGGTATCTCTGGCACCGTCCTATGTCATCCTACCTGGGAATGAGGTTTCACTATTTTTGGTACTTGTTTGGCGACATGTTTCCATAATTCAGGTCTAACCTTGAGTAGCTCTTCCAACTTGAGATTGCACTGCACTTTAGTGTTTTTCACTACCTCTGTGTTCCTAGGTAAGACTGAGTCCTCATTTCGTACCATGACCGTGGGTGCTCTCATACAAGTAGACTTAGCTTCCCATGGGCCTGTGAAGTGGGGTAATTCTTGTAGAGAGTTAGACTCAAAGTCTAGCCTGTCCTGAGAGTGGGTGCTCTCCTGCTCCTCATAAATGGATGGGATGTCTTGTGGGAACTGGTCGTGTGCATCATCCACAAGTTCGATAGGAGGAGGCACTTCACTCTCTTTAGCCCATTTGTCTTCTTGAATCTCGCGTAGGAATTCTGGTGTGAACTGATTCATAGAAGATGATGTGTCTGGCTCCATAGAGTTAGGCACATAGGCTTCAGGCACAAAGGCTTCCTGAGCAGGAATGCTTAGTCTTTCACTTGCCTTGTCCTTGTGTTGAGAGGCGGGTTCCTTTTCTGATTGTGCAATCAACTTCTCTATTCTTTCTAGCAGTCCATCAAAGTGCAACTGTGTCTTCGCTGAACTAGAGATGTTAAATAGGCGACTGGCCTCAAACATGGTCTGAGCCAATTCCACCATCTTAGCACAAATTTTGGTTCGTTCTAACTCTAGTTCTGCTCTTGGGTAACACTTTTCATGATCAGTTACATTTGGCCCTTCTTGGATTCTGGCCTGATATGCTTTAAGCATCATATTAAGGTCTTCGGGAGTGGGATCTTCTAGGACTGATCCTACTCTAGGGGGTGGTGGAATTAGTTGAGGCGGGTCGGAAGGTGGCGGGTGGGATGGAGTTGGGAATGGTGGAGGTGGAGTAGTGTGAGAGGGAGTTTGAGATGTGAGTTCAGTTATCCTGGCCTTTGTTTCTCTGAGGCTTTCCTCGAGTTCACTCATCTTTTTTGCCCATTGCCGTTTCATTCTTTCACGGCTATCTCTCCAAGCTCTAGTCCTCTTTTTTGTCATGCTCTCTGTTTCACTAACATCTGGGCTCTTCTCCTGGTTTACACCTTGGTTTTGCTGCAATGCTTGAGCTCTAGTGATCACTTGCACGGGTGTAGTGGAAGTGACACTTTCTGTGGAATCTACCACTAACCCAATAACGTTAATAGGAGTAATTTTTGGCATATTACTAGGATTCCTAGGGCAGTCTCGTAAGAGATGTTCCTTTCCACAGTCTTGGCAAAAACGCTGGATCGTTACTGACTGGGGTTGTGTCAGTGGAGGCACAGGGCAATCACGAATGAGATGATCTCCTTGACATCTGTAGCATGGTCCTCTAGGGAATGGAGGTCTTACCTGCCTAGGTTGAGGCCTAGGGTTGGGGTTTGTATACATGAGGTTCGTGTGATCTGACTCCCAACTAGGTTCACTCGGTTCTTCACTATAGTAGGACTCACCATGTTCAGGAGATTGCATGTAGTAAGCATGGGGACTATCGACATGTGTAGAATCAAAGCTATGGTCACTGGGGTCACTTTCAGAAAGCAGTGGTGTTACAGGGACTATAACTCTATTCAGGTTTTCTTCTGCAACAGCATACTTTACCGGAATCACATTAGCTGGAGCTGGGGGTTGTTGTGCTAACACAGGCTGAGGTCTTTGTTGGTTTTGGTATGGTTGCTGATAAGGTTGTTGTGGCCTGCCATATGGCTGTGGAGGGTACTGGTTCTGGTATCTTCCTTGCGGTGGATAGGGTTGAGGGTAAGTTTGCCTAACTGTTTGCTTATTGTAGGGGCAATCTTGTGCGGTGTGATTGGTGTATCTCCGTTCTATGGTGCAGTACTGGCTACTAGGATTTACTTGGGGCTGAGCCATAATGGGACATACGTTCGCCATGTGGTCGCCACCACAAGTATAGCACCTTTTCACAGGGGCAAACCTTGGGATTTGTTTGTTAGTGACACCTAATTTCTGAGCTACTTTCTCTGCAAGTTCCTCAATTGATGTGGATTGCGTGGAAGAGAGGTTAGAGGCACTATCTGAATCTTTGTATATCTTGGAAAGCTCTAACTCCTCCCCTAGGTTATCCTCGATGTCAATGCACATGTGCACACACTCTTCTATAGTCCTAGGGTCCTTCAAGTACACATAAGATCTCAATTTAGTACTTAGCAATCCATCCAGGAATAAAGCCACTTGCTTGGCTGGTGTGGGTAGCTCCGAAACAGGGCATCTTTCTAAGTATTGCCTAAATCTCCTTCTTGCAAGTCTCACGGTTTCTTGAGGGGTTTGCTTGAAGCTGTGAATCAGCGAGGAGGTATTATGCCTTATGACACTCTTAGAGAATTCAATAATGAAAGCCTCTAGGAGTTGGTCTTTGCTCCTGAACTGCCTCTCATTTAGTGGCTAAAACCATGTTAGGGCAGTGTTCCTAAGGGTTAGACCAAAGGCATTGTACTGCGTGAATAGATCCTCCACTTGTTCAGCTCTCAAGACTTGCCTAAACTCAGCCACATGATCGTATGGATCTCCAGTGCCATCGAAGTAATTCTTCATGGACTTAACTAGCTAAGTTGGTCTCAAAGTCCTTGTGTGCTCTCTAGGTCGTGGTAGAGGGAACTCATCCGCATTTCTTTGATTCCTGTGAGCTCTAAGTATCTCAGGTTCTACTCTATTTGTTTCCCTCCTCGTTCTTTCTCTGCCCACTGGGTTGGCAAAGCTTACTTCTGGTCTATCTCTGCTTCTATCTCTTTGCATTCCATGAGCTTCGGATGTTCCAGCTCCAGGGTGACCATAGGATACATTCGATCTTGGTTGGGGGAAAACAAATTCACCCTTCCAAGTGTAAGCATGCCTATCATTTTCTGTCACCACAAAGATCCTTTCCGAAGCGTGATCTAAGTAGGTCACTCTACCTGGGCTATCAGGATCCTTAAACTCATAGATCATGATTGTTCCTATATCAATTGGTCGATCAGGTTTGTACCTCCAAAAGGCTTCGTCAGTCTCTCGATTGAGGAGCAAATCTATGCTCTTATTATCCTGGGGAATCCACTCCGGTGTGATAATCCTAGTGAGAACCGATTTACCTCGAGGGGTTCTAGGTTCTGCACCCATGTTTCCTTGCTCCAGGTCACATAAGTCTGCTTCGGGGATCACATTTCCAAATTCGTCCGTCCTATCTGGGTGACTGGTGACTACGTATATGGTTCCTTCTTTGTCCAAGTATGCTTCGTTTTCGAACTTGACGGCTGGGTGCTCTAGTCCAATGGATTGATCAGGATTCTTAATCTGTACCACAGATCTTCCTAGACCGTCCTCATAGATGCTGGCGCCTAATCGGTTGGTCCTAAGGTATTCCAACCGTGTTTTGTAAGGGCCTTCTACCCTATGCAAGTATGGCACTCTTGAACTTCCTGTAGGTCTCTCCATACCTTGAGACATCTCAGATTCACTAGTCTCAGAACTTGGGTAGTATGAGTGGTGGCTCAACTGCTGGGCCCACGACCTAGCAGTGTGGTTGACACTAGCCTCTGAAGACCTAAGGCTTTGTCTATCCCTTACTAGAGAGAGTGAGTAAAAATTTGAATTCAAATTTAAAATTTTGGCTCCCTATGATCAAGTTCCTATATCCTAGGAGATTTTCCCTCAATCAAAGATCTAACTTATTCCACGAATCCTTTTGGTAGGTGTTTACGAAAGATTCCAAGTCAATTTGACTTTTACAAAGAGATAAAGTGGTAATAAATCACTAGCAACAATTCCTATGCTTCTCCATAGGTGTATGGACTTCAATGCATCCATCAAGCCAAATGTGTAGGCTTGTGATTTACTCCAACAATTACGTATTTGGAGTCAAAATGAATCACGTTTTAGTATGTGTTGAAATTTATTCAAGAGAAGACCTAAAACTCTCAGTTTGTATATTCTTAGGGAAATACTTTCTAGATTTAACCTTGCTATATGTATAGTGTTACAAATCACTTCCAACTAAGCTTGATGCCCATCTCCAATTTTCCAATAATGTCTTAAGAAAAAGATTTATTCAACTCAATTGAGATTTCAACTTTTTACAATATGATTAGTTAGCCTTCAAAAACGTAAATAACATACTTGTATGCATGACCTTATCTACTAATTTGTTCCTCTGTATGATAAATGTGGGTTGAATGTCAAAAGGTCTTCATGCATATGTATATATCTCTTTACTTGTATCTTACATGATCGAAAAATTCCTTTTAATGCCTGTAACTTCAAAGATGAAAATGCTCACATCAAGCTTTATATGAATAAGTATTAAGACAAAATATCTTAGAGCAAGAGCTAATCAACCAATCAACAGTCTCCTATTTCTATGAATGATAATTCGAATCCACCTTCTTAGCTAAAGAGCTCTATCTTTTTAATCTTCCTCTTATAGACCTAAAGAAATCTAAGTTTTAAAAAAATGTCCTACTCATCTTTTTAATCTTACTCTTATAGACCTAAAAAAATCGAAGTTTTGAATGAACATTCATTCTCTCATATTAATACAGTAACATCAAATCCAATGGTTGGAGCACATGTGTAAGGGCACACCATGCTACATTAGCATTACTTGATAGAGCTAGTGACTTTCGAAGGAAAGATGTGCAATGACCTTTCGAGAACTCCTAAAGAAAAGTCCGTAAAAAAATTTATAATCTAAATCTAGAATTGTAATATTTCTTGATGTTTCAATCACTGCAAGATGTTTTCTTAGGTAACAATAAGAATGAGTGGATGTGCACTACTCAAATCCAATGACAATGGTTGTGCTCTTTGTTCTAATACGTAGCCTTTCTTAAAAAAAGGACTATGATGAAGATTATGAGGTTTTGTTGACTACGGAAGCATCAAAAACCATTTTATGGATTCTCTTCCACGAAAATGAAGTTTTTAATTACTTCTTCTCCTAAAAGGAAGCTTTTAGACCCCTTTGATTGAAGCTCTTGGAACCCATTCCACCCTCATTTTGAAAAGCTCCTTGACAATGGTCCCCTTAGTTGGGGAATGGCTTGCTTCATGTAGAGATGTCAAGATATGCTAGAGCCATTTTTGGGTAGAAGTAGTTCATACAATTCTATATATTTTGAATAGATGCTACACAAAGGCACTGCATGACACCACTCCTCAAGAAGCCTACATTGGTAAAAATCCTTTACTTAAGCATTTTATAAATTTTGGATCTATTTTTATGCACATATATCTGAATCAACAAGATGTATGTTAGCATCAAAAAGCAAAAAATGTTTCTTGTTAGGATATAGTGAAGATTCTTAAGTATATAAACTTTTCGATCTAGTTTCAAAGAAGAACATTTTCAATCATAATGTGGTATTTGATGAGAGAACACACCTAGTGGATAACAAACATAAACCCACCATCTCATCAAGTAATGGAATAACTCACCTTTGTCATTTCTATGGATATTTTGATAAGAATGAGGAGACATCATAAAATGACATTTCTCAAACAAAAAGCCAAGTAGTTGTTGCCACATAGCATACGTGAGGACCAAAGTGGGCACAATAATGTTTTTGATCATCATATCCCTCTAGTTGATGTTTCAAAATCATCTTTAGATGTGTTGCATATATCAAAGAGGATTGAAGACCAATAAAGATCATCACATCATATCTCTTATATGGCTCATATAGGTGAAATTGTGTGATGAATAGGAGAACCCAAAACTATAGATGAATCATTCAAAGACCCCAAGTGGAGAGGGCCAATGAAGGTTCTCTATGATAGCATAATAAGGAATGAAAATTTAGACTTGCTTGATTTACCACCAAAGGAAAAGATAATGGGAACAAAGTGTACTTGGAGAGAAAAATACAAAGTAGATGGTACTTTAGAGAAGCACAAAGATTGGCCTTTTGCATATCGATTCTCATATGGAAGGATTTTGTTTACAAGAGATATTTTTACCAATGCCTTCAATTACTATAATTTTCACAGTACTTGCAATTGCTCCACATAAACGTTGGCCTATATTCCAGATGAATGTAAAATCAACATTTTTGAATGGATACCTCAAGAAGGAGGTATATGCATCTCAATCGTTGGGTTTCGAGGTTCCTAATTTAGAATACAAGGTTTGTACACTTAAGAAGTCATTATATTTTCTTAAGGAAGCTCCAAGAGATTTTTTATGAATGAATTGATTGTTTTTTCCTAAACCCAGGCTTTTAAAGAAGTACATTTGATGAAAATTTCTATGTTATGAGAAAAGATAACTAGTAGTGATTGTCATCTTGTATGTAGATAATTTGATCAATACATGAGGTCATGTAGATTTGATAAAAAAAACTTGTGTTAGCTTGAGAAATGAGTTTGAGATGACCAACCTCAAGCTACTCCATTATTTCCTTAGCATTGGAGTAGGGCAATGGGATGATGGGATTTTGATATCATAATAGAATTACGCTACAAAAATCCTTAAAGATTTTGGGATGATGAACTACAAATCTACTAGCATGCCTATGGAGGTAAATCTTAAACTTTCAATATATGAAGATCCACTAGAAGTAGATTCTAGGAAGTACAAAAAGCTTGTTGGGAGTCTGATCTTTTTATGCAACAGTAGACCAAATATATGTTATGCTATTGGTGCATTGACTAAGTTCTCTAAAAACGCAAAAGAGAGCAAATGGAATGCATGCATGCCAGTTCTAAGGTACATTTTAGGAACATAGGATTTATACCACATGTGATATTCTTCAAGGGTATTGTGATTCAGATTGGTATCGAGATTGTAATTCTAGAAAAAATTAGTTTTTGGATATTTTTTCTGACTTTGTTCAAGAATATTCTCTTGCGTAAGTAGGAAATAACCAAGTCTTGCTATCTCCTCCACTGAAGTAGAGTACAAAGTAGTTTTCTTTGCAAATAGTGAGGCCATTTGGTTTATGATAATTCTTGGAGATGTAGGCTTTCCATCAAAAATGGTAAACTATAATTAAATGTAATAATCAAAGTTGTATGACCACTTCAAACAACCCAATATTTCATGCTTTCACCAAGAATATAGAAGTATAGTACAATTATGTTCACTAATAGAAGATGAAATTGTGGAACTATAATGTTGTCCAATAAAGGTGATTTTTGTTGATATATTTAGTAAATAACTTGGAAAAGACAAACTCAAAAAGCATCTTCAATTGATGTGTAGAAGTCCTATACCTACGTGATTTATCATTTGGTAGACATTGAGGGTGGGTGTTACTATATGAACAATGTCTACCACTCATAGTCGGATGTACTTATGCACATTTCATAAGGCCCCCATCATGAGCAGAGCCCTATCATACCCAATTGATGGGAATCCTTAGTTGCATGTGTAATAAAGGTCAACTTGGACCATCTAAAGTATTGTAATGAAAGGGAGTTATGAGGGTGTGCAAAATCTGGGTCCTGGCTAAGGGGGTCCCTAATGGCCAATGGTCCACCTAGAGTGGGTCTAGGGTCAATGTTCCTCGTGCAATAATAAACGAAATTCTTTATGCAATCAAACTCACAAATCATTCATATTTATTAGGTTGGTTGGACTGACCTTTGCAACAAATGGGGATTATGTGGGTTGTTTCTACCTATGTTCTACTGCCCATGTCTAGCCATCCATAGATGGCCACAACTCTCCATTAGCTAATATATATAGAACTTTTGGATTGCCCCAGACATCAAATCAAGTGAGCATACTTCTACCTTGTAAACTCCCTATCTAGAGTTTTTTAGATCATTATTGAAGCTCTACCTTGAGAGGGTACACATTGACAACATCATCATCTTTGTACTTGCTATTAGTGTCAATTTTTTAAAATTCTACTTGTTATCATCTTGAGAATAGAAATGTTTCAAGGGGGGATAACTTTATATAAATCATTGACGTAATTTCCACCTTGGGGTGTACATGAGCGAAGAATCCTCATTTAATTTGGAAGGCATGTGATAGACCTTGAGAAAATAGAGGGTATGTGATTCCATGTGATTACTTATTTTAGAAACCGATGTGAAGCATCCACATGAGTTGAACACATGGCTAGACCTATCGTCTAGGCTTAGAGTTAGAGTTGGATGGGTGGAGACATGGTCTCTTTTGACCCATATTGTTCTTGCTTGGTAGTTTCTTTACTTGTATAATGCAAAATTTCATTACAACACCAATCCTAGCACTCATTCATTAAAATGTTGAGATCCATTGGGATACCCAAAAAGCAATAGAATTGACCATAGAGGAGCTCTTGAGAGACGATCCCTCAAAAACTGTAGGAGTGGACCTAAAATAATCTTGAAATTGGTCTTAAAATGGATGATTCTAAATTGGAAGTCCAAACAGAGGATATCAAGAAAATGCAAGAAGTACAAGACACAACCATATCATTTTGAAAAAACACATTGGTGTCATTGGAAAACAGCCTAAGATCCATTTGATCTCAAATTTGAAGGATGGAGAGACCCCAAATATGCCCCAATTACATTTGATTTAGAAAAAGGAAACTAAGCACATTAACAATTAAGGTAAAGAGCGAAGGGATGTCTAGTCAACGATGTCTAATGGAGCGCTCAAGGAAAATAGCATGGGAGAGTTAGCCATTACTTTTTATCTACATGTAGACATTTCCTAAAATCCCGATGAGCATTTTGATGAGGATAGGACTGCAACTATGGCCCTTGAGGGATTGAATAATACAAACCCATTCTAGTTTTCGATAAACTTTGTCAAAATCAACCTGAGGAAGAGATTGTTTTGGGAAGACTCATTTGCATGATCAAAACCCTCAAAGAAATCAATGATGGACTCAAGGATGGATCTACCTTTTATGAATAATTTCTATTCCTCATTGTTGCAGGGACAAAAATCACAAAGATGGCTTCCAAGGTGGTTTTCCAAGGTCTTGTTGAAGGCTTTGAAACCGGTCTAGAGCATGGTGATAGGTCATCAATTTTCAATTTTGTTCTTGCCTTCTTTTTTGTGGATGTGATTTATCACATATTCATTCAATTATCTTGGGAAGACATCAAAACTAAGAACCTCTCACTAGATCAAGCAAAGAGAGACCATAAGATCATCTTTAAAATTTTGAGAAAATGCATTTGTAAGGACAGGAAGAGGGTCTCAATGGCTTTTGGGATCTAGTGTCCGGAAAAGGGGCTATGAAGAGAGAGAGAAAAATAATTTATGGGATTTTTTTGGATCTCACGCTTCATATAAGGGCCTTACAATTGCACCTCCAAGGGGAGAGCAGCATCGAAACCCCCAAAAATTGCTAGAAGTGATTGACAGCTAGTGCGATATTTACCCCTTCCAAAGAGCATTTGATGCCACTATTGTGCATCGTTCTAAGAAGGAATTCTTTGATTTACTTGTTCTTCACGAATATACACATTTGTTTTGAAGTTAAGTCTGCCTTGCCGACCGACCAATCTCTAAATATGATAATCACGAATTGAAGCTTCTTCCTCCTCACTTCCTTTTTTTTTTTCTTTTTTAAAGTTTCTCCCTTTGGTATCTTCTATCTCCTTGGATTTCTTTTTAAGTTATACACAAGTTGTTCTAGGTTTGATTCACAATATCTATCCAACTCCTAGTAGGGGAGAAGCTATATCAGAAAGCTTAGCTCTATACGAGCCAGATTTCTTGATGAATTGAGATGAACAAAAAAATCAAAAGGTCAACATGGAGTCATGATGCATTCTTACCCTTAATGAAGGGCCTAAAACAGATAATAATAAGACACAGCTCCAACATACTAATGACCATGTTATGGGGAAGGGAGGGGAGACTTAAGTACTTGATGATGCTCTTGGGAATGTAGCATCTATGAAGCTCAAACTTTTGAGAATCAACATCTTACTAGAGGTTCAACCAAGATAACTAGTTTTAGAGTCCTTTAATTCCATTAGATCATGATGATGTCTCATAACATGCTAGGAATCGTTTTCAATCCCTTCTATTATGCCTCCTTTCTATTCCCACTTGTCCAACATCGCTTTATGTTGAAGTTTGCACACATGATGTTATTAGAGGGCAAGTAATAAGTAGACTTCAATGTGTTTATTCTCTCAGAATCTTGGCCAAAGCATATTACGAAAGCAATGTTTAAGGGTTGTGATCCACGAAAAGAAGCCCCAATCCATCTATGATGTGGGTCAACATAAGAATCAATAAAGGAAGAAGACCAATTGGTCTTGTATTCCCAAAAAGTATTACTGCATCCCGAGGGTGGTTGTGGAGATCCAAAAATGTTAGGGACAAATACTCTAAAGGATTTTCATGAGAGTGTCCTCATTAATTTTGAATTCCTAAAGATAGATAATATCTGGGTTGATACCCTTTTCCAAAATCCATTGGCCAATAATAAATACATTGGAGGGGCCACGTATCGTCTAGATAATAAGGTGATAATAATTTTGGTTGGCTAGGTTTTTCCATATCTCAATTTTTTCTCCATTTTTCTTATGATTTTTTCCTTTTCTTCTTTGTGAGGGGAATTTCCCTTTGATGGAACTCTTCCATGAGAATTCCAATGGTAGCTTTCCCTTGATATTGCTTTCCTTCTTGGTATAAGAGTTAGGGATGGTGGAACCAATAATGCAGATCTCACTATTTGCATTATTTTCTTTGGTTATTGTAAATTTTTCATGGTTATCCTCCTTTTGTAAGACAATAGTTACACAATATAACACAGGAGCAGTAGCAGAGAAGATAATAGATATAGGAGAATCTCAACAATTTCTACTAGCAGCAAGTACAAAGATGATGGCATTGTCCACCCTTGGGCTCTCAAGATAGAGCTTAAATGGTGATCTAGACAACTCTAGATAGGGAGATACAAGGTAGAAGTATGCTAGATCAATTCAATGTCTCAGGTAGTGCAGAAGTCATGTATATATAGGATCATGGGTGGCCTTCCATGGACGGCTATACATGGGCGGTAAAGCATGGGCGGCCATTGCCCGCATAAATGCCATACACGGCTTAGACGGGTTGAACCAACCTAAGAAATATATATGATTTCTGACTCCGATAGGGAATATTCCATGGAATATTCCCTTTATCGTCGTTGGCCGCCTTGGACCCCCCAGCCGAGGTTGCTCACCGCTGCCCCGAACCCCACAATTGGTGACCATGGTAACTCCCTTTCCTTACAATACCTTACATGGTCAATATTACCTTCATCCAACATGCAAGTTGGGATTCCCATCAATTGGGTAATGCACGCTTGGTTTCTCCTCATATTGGGGGCCTTACAAAATGTGCATACAATCATAAGGGGTAGACATTGATCATATACTAACACCCCCCCCTCAATGTTTATCGATGATAAACTCTCTTGCAAGTGCTTCAGTGAATATGTCAGCACAATTTGCCTCTATTGGGCAATATTCTAGCTCTACAATTTCATCTTCAATTAGCTCACAAATGTAATGGTACTGTACTTCTATGTGCTTGGTGCGAGCATGAAATAGTGGGTTCTTTGCAATAGCCATACAACTATGATTATCACACTTGAGTACAGTCACCATATTTGATGGAAAGCCTAGATCCGCAAGAATTCTCCTTAACCAGATTGCCTCACAATAAGCAAAACAAGCTGCTTTGTACTCTACTTCAGTGGAAGAGAGTGCGAGCATTGGTTGCTTCCTACTTACCCAAGAGAATATTCATGAACCAAGTGAGAAACAATATCCAAAAACTGATTTTCTAGAATCACAATCTCCAGCCCAATTTGAATCACAATATCCTTGAAGTGTATCACCTGTGGTATACAAAATACCAAAATCCAAGGTTCCTGCAATGTACCTTAGAATTCGCATTCCAGCATTCAAGTGACTCTCCTTAGGTTTGTTGGAAAACCTGCTTAACACTCCAATAGCATAGCAAATGTCTGGTCTAGTGTTGCACAGAAAAATAAGACTTCTCACTCAGAGAAGCTTGACTATACTCAGTCATACAAAATGAACTCCTTCTCACATTCTATCACTCTCTTCCACTTCTTCTCTCTCCGCGTCAGTTGATAAAAAGTAACTTATATAGATTTTCTCATTCTCGTGACTTTTAAAAAACTTCTAGAACTAAAGTGAACTAACTTTACAAATATAATACACTTGTGAATTTGTCCCTTCACATAGGCATGTGGTTTTCTTCCTAAGATTTGACCTTCAAATATATGTCCAATTAGTGATTAATTCTCCAACAGCTCCCCCTCAATCACTATTTGACATTCTCTGTTTCTTCATATCATCTTCTTTTCTTTTACTCCTACCATGCTTTTGAATTTGCTGGTCTTCACACCATCCAAGCTCTTTGTCATTATGTCTGCTATCTGATCCTTTGTAGAAATGTACTCCACTTCAATTTCTTTCTCAATTACCTTTTCTCTCACGAAATGATAATGTATCTCTATATGTTTTGTTCTTGCATGAAATACTGGATTTGCTGCAAGATAAAGTGAACTCATATTATCTCCATGTATTGTAGGTATACCTTGATCAATGCCCAAGCTTTTGAACAATATCTGCATCCATATGACCTCCTTAGATGCTTCCACAAGTCCGTTGTACTCAACTTCAGTTGATGATAATGCACCTGTATGTTGTCTCTTTGAACACCAACTTACAAGCTTATCACCAATGTCTATCATGTATCCATGTGTTGATCTCCTGTCATCTTGATTACCTGCCCAGTCTGAATCACTATAGGCTCTCAACTTCAAATCTGATGTAAAAGGATAATATAATCCTTCCTTTATAGTTCCTTTGATATATCTGAGAACTCTTTGACCTGCAATCCAATGTGGGTCCTTTGGACAATGCATGAACTGTGACAAGACTCCCACTACATAACTAAGATCAGGTCTTGTTAGTGTAGCATAAATCAAACTACCCACAAGAGATCGATACTTCCTCATATCTTTGTATTCTGCACCATCATATTTACTGAGCTTGTGATTAACTTCAAGTGGAGTTGAAGCTTCTCTGCAATTTTCCATATCAAACTTCTTCAATAGATTCAGAAGATACCTTTCTTGTGATACATATATGCCATGATCTGTATAAGTGACTTCCATTCCAAGAAAGTATGAAAACTTTCCTAGGTCACTGATCTTGAACTCTTTCTCAAGTAATCTCTTTACCTCCTTGATTCCTTCATCTAAAGTACCTGTAATTATAATGTCATCTACATAAATACAAATGTAGATTGTACCTTCCTCTGTTCTTTTGATAAGTAGACTTGGATTTGCTTTTGAACTTTGATATCCAAGATCATTGAGATACTTCACCAATCTATAGTTCCATGCTCTTGGAGCTTGCTTCAACCCATAGAGTGCTCTTCTCAACCTGCAAACAAAATTTGGATACCTGGAATCTATAAACCCTTGAGGTTGTTCCATGTATACCTCATCTGATATGTATCCATTCAAGAATGCATTCTTTATGTCCAATTGACTTAGGGTCCATCCTTTTGAAGCTGCAATAGCAATGATTGTCCTTATAGTTGACATCTTAGCTACAGGACTGAATGTCTCATCATAATCTATGCCATAGGTTTGGGCATAGGCTTTCACCACCAATCTAGCTTTGTATCTGACTATACTTCCATCTGCAAGCTTCTTCACTTTATAAACCCATTTATTTCCAATTACTTTCTTACCATTCTCCTCGAGTGCATTGAACTCTTCCTTCATTGATTCTACCCATTGCTTCTTACCTTTAGCTTCATCATAGTTCTGAGGTTCTTCATCATCTTTGACCATATACGCATAGTTCTTCTGAGTTATGTAAGAAGTATCATAAGAATACCTTTCTGGTTGTCTTCTTGTCCTGCTTGACCTTCTTGGTTCACATTCTTCATAAGTGTCTGGATACACTTTCTTCATCAAATATAGGAGCTTCTTCATTTCTTCTTGTTAATCCACTTCTGGATGTACTTTCTTGCATATAGTCTTCATCTCTATTCACCTGCACAATTGATTTTCCTTTCTCACATCTTCTTACCTCTTCTTCAAATTCTTTAGCTGTATTACTTTGATCTGCATACCAACTTTTCTGTTCATCAAATGTAACATCTCTAGAAACAAGAAATTGTTTGGTTAAAGGATTCCACAACCTGTAACCCATCTGCTTTTCATCATAACCAATGAACACATACTTTTCTGCCTTTGGTTCAAGTTTATGCCTAAGTTGTGATGGCACATAAGCATATGCAATTGATCCAAACACTCTACAATGATCTAGTGTTGGTTTCTTACCCCACCAAGCTTCATATGGAGTCATTCCATTTAGAGCTGCACATGGTAATCTATTCACAACATATGTAGCTGTATTTATAGCCTCAGCCCAAAGATAATTTGGACAATTCTTCTCCTTCAACATAGCTCTAGCAAACTCAACCAAAGTCCTATTTCTTTCTGCTACACCATTTTGTTGTGGTGTATACCTACAAGTTATTTCTCTCTCATGATCATTTGAGTTCATATTTCCATGTTCTTCTGAAGTGTACTACTCACTGCCATATCTCTCAGTTTTCTCAGTCAGATTGCAGAGATGGTTTCTCTGAGATTGGTGCATTATTTTCAGTGATTTAACTTGGTAAAGTTAGCTCTATACGTCTATTATATGCTCACCAATTTTCATTTCATTTGGGTATTGCAATCTTCAGTTATGTTCAGTTGATGTCAACAATCTCTATGCATTTTCACTTCTCTGTCAGGTACCCGACTGTTTTATTCATCTTGTGAGAGCTGTTTCTCAGTGTGTACTTACTGAAATTCAATGATTTAATACGTGTTGGATTGAACCTACTGTCTAATATAAGCATACAAATTTTCATAATCATTGGATTCTTAAATCTAGAGTTATGTTCATTTTTCTGCTCATCAACCTATAGCAGCCCGTGAAAATCGAGATGATGTCATCAATTGCTAAGCATCATTCTCAGTGTGTGGTTCATTATTTTTTATGAGATTACTCTTAAAAGTTAGATCCTTAAGTTAACTAGACTTCCCCAAGAGGAATTAAGCTAATTGCTGTTGTGCTTAGAGAATTATGCAAAACACTCGACAGGTGTATGAACCAAATTAGCAAGTTTTCACCTCTGAGCTAACCCCATCTTATCTGTTTTGATCTATCTTTTTGAGAGTGATCTTCCAAGGTACATAGCGTGTCTAATACATCCATTTCCAAGCTAAAAGGGCCCACCATATACTCCTGGAGTTCATTTGGCTGGTGTAGATCAAGGATTTTGCAACACCTCTTCATCTTCAAGCACATACATATCCATCTCTTCACAGTGGTATCAGAGCAAGGTTGGACAACATGGCAGATGGATTTCCTTCATCAATTGACAAATTGGACAAAGGTAACTACTTAGCTTGGTCATTAAGAATGGAAGCTTATCTCCAAGGTAGAAGTTTATATGGTTATGTGGCTAGAGATGAAGTTATGCCAAGTTTCAGGAACAAAAGTCAACCAACACAAGAAGAGCAAGGAAGATTGAGCACATGGTGCTCCAAGGATGCACTTGCAAGGTCTTATCTCCTCAACTCTATCTTAGATTTTTTGTTGTCTCACATTAGAAGTTTTAAGACATCTCAGGAAGTGTGGGATGCACTTGAAGCCTTTTGCTCTTCAAGTACCAAAGCTAGGAAGCATCAACTATGGCTGGATTTCACAACTTTCAAGAAGGCTCCCAAACAAAATGTGACTGATTTTGTCACAAAGCTCAAAGACATAGCAGATCAGTTGGGAAGCATTGGAGAGGTAATAGATGAAGAGAAAATTTTAAGGCAGGTCATCAATGGCTTGAAGGCAGATGACAAGTGGGAAACATTCACCACAGCTATGGATTTGTACATGGACATGCATGTACCTGATTTCAATACACTCATTGGACAACTACTTACTCAAGAGGCAAAGCTTATCAAAAATGGAGAAAGCTCTAAAGGTAATCAATCTTCAGCTTTATACACTGATAAAAGCAAGTCCAAAGATAACAAAGGAAAGGCAAAGAAAGTGGATGATGAAGTAGGTACATATCAAGCTAACTATGCAGGTAGAGGAAGACATGGCAGAGGTAGAGGAAGAGGAGGTAGATAAGGCAGGGGGAGATCCCAAGACTCCAACTCATGTTCTATTTGTGGATTAACTAATCATATAATTGAAAATTGCTTTAGGAATTCCAGGAATCAAAGAGGCAGAGGATACAATAGAGGAAGTTATGGCTACTCAAGAGGAAGGTTCAACAACTATCATGGAAACTACAACAACTACAATCATTTAAACTATCAAGGAGGCTACAAAGGAAGGAGAGACTTCAATAACTACACAAAAGACTCAAACAAAGAGGATTCATTATTGATCATGAACATGGCTATGCCACAAGGTAAAACCGATGAGCATGTTTTCTACATAGATTCAAGTTGTTCAAATCATGTGGCAGGAAATGTGGCACTCCTATCAGATTAAGAAGATCCAAGGAATAAGCATGAGGTACAAACAGGAGATGACACAAAACATCCCGTGGAGAAAATAGGAAATGTCAAAGCACCTGATGGAAACATCAACCTACTCAGTAAGGTACTCTATGTCCCTACCATTACAAAGAATTTGATAAGTGTTGGGCAGATAGTAGAGAAAGGGTTGCAAGTCAGATTCATAAAAGCATGAGCATTTGTTGAAGATCCAAGTCAAGGATTTAGAAGAATTGCAAAAGGTGAAAAGGCAGGTAGATTGTTCACATTTGCATTACAAGACACTAGAAACATTGCTCTCTTTAATTATGGTAGTCAGACACCCACAGAATTGGAACTATGGCACAAAAGGTTAGCACATATTGGTGAAAGGTCATTAAAGCAAATTTGCAGGGACCAAAGTGTACTTGGACTCCCTAATTTGTCAAAACAACATATGATTCATAGTGTAGTGCATGTCAATTTGGAAAGTCTCACAGGTTACCATTCATGAAGAAAGATTATATGCATGGAGATCTCTTGGAGTTGGTTCATACAGATGTATGGGGACCTAGCAAGGAAGCTTCAATATCTGGATCAAGGTATTATGTCTCCTTTATTGATGATTGCAGTAGATGGACTATCCTATTCTTTATGAAACACAAAGATGAAGTTTTTTCATGTTTCAAAAGATATTTGGCTCTTGTGGAGAATCAAACAGGTAAATTTCTAAAAAGTCTAAGGTCAGATGGAGGGGGAGAATACTTCTCCCATGAGTTTGATTATTTTCTTCAATAAAGAGGAATCAAAAGAGAGGTAACTACAAGGTACACTCCTGAGCAAAATGGAGTCGTAGAAAGGAGGAATAGGACAATTGTTGAAGCTGCAAGGTCCATGTTAAATGAAAAGCATTTACCTAATTATCTATGGGCTGAGGCTGTATCTACAGCCACTTACTTGATTAATAGGTTGCCTTCAAAATCCCTTGATGGGATGACTCCATATGAGGCTTGGAATGGAAGAAGACCAAGCTTAGATCATTGTAAAATTTTTGGATGTATTGCTTTTGCTCATGTTCCTTCATAGGTTAGAGGCAAGATGGATCCAAAGGAAAAAAGGTGTGTATTTATTGGATATGACAACAATGATAAGGGTTACAGGTTATACAACCCTACCAACAAAGGATTCTTGGTAAGCAGAGATGTAGTTTTTGATGAAAACAATTCATGGTATGAAGATTCATGCAGGAAGGTCGATTTACCATATGATCTTGAAGAAGATTTTCCAAAGCTTGGTAGAGAACAACCAAAGATTGAAGAACAAGACACCTCAGAGGATGATGAAGAATCTCAGATGGGAAAGATCAAAGCATGGAAGTCTAAAGGTAAAGCAAAATTGTAGGAACTTGGACATGAGGCAGAATCATCACATCATGGCCTAAGAAGATCTATGAGGGAAAAGAAAAAACCAGAAAGGTATGGGTTTGAAACCTCATTAGTAACTAAACATTCTATCTACATAGCACAGGACATAAACCAAGAGGAGCCATCATCATTTGAAGAGGCCAAAGAAAAAACAGAACGGAAGCATGCAATGAAGGAAGAGATTGAAGCAGTTGAGGAAAACAACACTTGGGATTTGGTGCCCAAGGCTTAGCAAAAGGTTTTGCACAAACTCAGGAATTGATTATGAGGAGACCTTATCTCCTGTGGCAAAGATGCCTACTATTAGGGTTTTGCTTAGTATTGCCTCTTCCAAGAATTGGAAGATACTTCAACTAGATTTAAAGAATGCATTCTTGAATGGTTGGATAACAGAAGAGGTATATATGGCACAACCACCTGGTTTTGAGAATCAACTTTATTATGATTATGTGTGTAAACTTAACAAAGCATTGTATGGTCTCAAGCAAGCCCCAAGAGCTTGGAATTTTAGGCTTGTTTCATTCTTGCAGGACAAAGGCTTTCAACCAAGCAAGGCAGATCCTTCACTCTTTATTGAAAAGAGTAATTCTGAGGTCACCTACTTATGTGTATATGTAGATGATATTATATTGACAGGAAATGATGCAGATGGTATGAAGAAGATCAAAGATCAGATGAGAGAAGAGTTCAAGATAAGTGATTTGGGTTCACTTACCTACTTCCTACGTTTGGAAGTTGTCTACAAAGATCATGGTTTGTTTCTCACTCAAAGAAAGTACATTAAGGACATGTTGGCAAAATTCAAGATGCAAGATTGTAAGATTGCAGGTACTCCAATTGAGGTCAATCACAAATTGAGCTCACATGAAGGTGAACTCATAGAGGACATCACATCATATCAAAGTCTAGTGGGTAGTCTCAACTATGCCTTATTGGCAAGAGTAGATACATGTTACAGTGTGAGTGTGCTAAGTCAATTTATGCACACACCAAGGAAACCACATATGGATGCTGCCAAAAGGATTCTCAAGTATCTCAAAGGAACCATAAATGAAGGACTTTATTATCCTTATGTATCTGATTTAGGTTTGAAGCTATTTTATGATGCAGAAATACAAGGAGCACTTCAGGTTATCTTACCTTTGTAGGTTCAAAGCTTATTTCATGGTCATCCAAGATGCAACCCATAGTTGCTCTCTCTTCTAATGAAGCTGAATACAGAGGTCTTGCCATAGCTACACAAGAAGTTATGTGGATGAAGACATTATTAAAAGATCTTGGATTGGATTTTGGAACTCCAACTATTTATGGTGACAATATGAGTTCTATTCATTTGGCTACTAATCCTATTTTTCATGCAAGGACTAAACATATTGAAGTTCATTATCACTATGTAAGAGAGAAGGTTCTAAGCAAAGATATTTAAATATCATATGTGTCCACTCATCAACAATGTGCAGATATTCTAACCAAAGCATTGAATGGTACAAAGCTTTGCAAATTCAAGGCTATGATTGGTTTACAGGTAATCTTGGAAGATTGAAGACCTCAAGCATACTTGGCTTGAGGGGGAGCTATTGGAGCAAGTCTATGACAAGCCTAAGTATTGGCTTGAGTCCCACAAAGTCATAGAAGATGCCTTAAAATGAAGACTATGTAAAGTTCAGTTGTGAACTACCTCTTGTAACTTTTGAAGACTTTACTTAATGTAAAAGTGAAAGAATCTTAAGTGGTTGAGTTCACTTGATCAAAAAGGGAAAGAGGAGCCACGAATTCGTGATTTGTGGTAGGTAGAGAATCAAATCAATCATTGATTGATTGGAGAGTGATTGAGGGAAGTTAGCCTCCCAAACTCAACTATAAATAGATGGCAGCTTTAGTCGTGGTTAGAGAGACCTATGTGAAGACCTCCAAGAGCTGAGATTTATGCCATATCAAGGTGTGATTCCAAGGCACACATATGTATCAGTAAGTCCATTGTATTGTACAAGAAATATACTTTCATTTTCATGATCATTTGAGTTCATATTTCCATGTTTTTGTGAAGTGTAGTACTCACTGCCATATCTCTCAGTTTTCTCAGTCAGTTTGCAGAGATGATTTTTCTGAGCTTGGTGCGTTATTTTCAGTGATCTAACTTGGTAAAGTTAGCTCTATACGTCTACTATATGCTCACCAATTTTCATTTCATTTGGGTATTGCAATCTTCAGTTATGATCAGTTGAAGTCAACACTGTCTCTGCATTTTCACTTCTCTGTCAGGTACCCGACTTTTTTACTCATCTTTTCAGAGCTGTTTCTCAGTATGTACGTATCCAAATTCAATGATTGAACACTTCTTGGATCACGCCTACTGTCTAATATAAGCATACAAATTTTCATAATCATTGGATTCTTAAATCTGGAGTTATGTGCATTTTTCTGCTCACTAGTTTCAAACTATAGCAGCCCGTGAAAATCGGGATGATGTCATCAGTTGCTAAGCATCATTCTCAGTGTGTGGTTCATTATTTTTTATGAGATTACTCTTGAAAGTTAGATCTTTAAGTTAAATAGACTTCCCCAAAAGGAATTAAGCTAATTGCTGCTGTGCTCAGAGAATTATGCAAAACACTGGACAGGTATATGAACCAAATTAGCAAGTTTTTCACCTCTGAGCTAACTCCAACTTATCTGTTTTGATCTATCTTTTTGAGAGTGATCTTCCAAGGTACATAGGGTGTCTAATACATCCATTTGCAAGCTAAAAGGGCCCACATATATTCTTGGAGTTCATTTGGCTAGTGTAGATCAAGGATTTTGCAACACCTCTTCATCTTCAAGCACATACATATCCATCTCTTCACAGCTGAGGACTCCAAAAAATGGCTTCAGAGTTCTCCTAGGACCTTGTGCATTTGCATGTGTGACAATTAGGAGCATATAAGAGGAATTCCACTTCTTTTATTCAAGATAACTGTTCATTTTAAGCTATATTTGGACACTTATCTATGGCTAAAATGCAAATGGAAACAAAGGTGATGGATGATGGATCTACTTATGCAAGAATCCATTCGAGATCTGGTTTGCATTCCTTGCAAGTCATGACAATCTATCCGAAACATGGAAGAAATAGGAAAAAGATAAGGAAGGACCCCATAAACTCTTACGATGGAGAGTATGATGATTATGCACTGATGAGGCAATATGATGCATATTTTGGTCATAATTTTTGTTAGAGCCTATTAGATATAGTTCAATATGGTGGTTTACTCAGCCTGGTAATTATGAATGTTCCAAAATTATAGATAATCCCAATGGTTATGACTAAATTATAGCATCAGGTAGTACCATTAGTCATGCCTAACTCAATAAATTAGGCAAGCCCGAACTACCGAGGTAAATCATGGTTATGAACACTGTAAAAGCCCTTCATCTAGATTCTATCTATATCACCATTGAAGCTCCACAATGGGAGCGCATAGGTGGATAGTATCATCTTTGTTTATACATTGCTGTGCAATTAGAGAACTTTGATTTCTCTGCCTCTCTATCTATGTATATCTATCTACGTGTTTTGTCTCTATTTAATGTATCTAAAGATCTATTTTTGTTGTGTTATTCCTCTTGATCATTGTTTTTCAACATTGTAGTAGAGCTTAGGAGGTTTTGAGTATTGCAGAAACAAAACAAAGCAAATGCAGAAGTCTTTGAACGACTAAAAGAGAGAAGATTTCAAGTGGTATGTTCTCATCTATTGTTGGGAATCAAGATGGTTCATCAGTAGGAGTATGTAGAACAAAAACTGGAGCAGTAATAATACAGATCATGCAAACATTGCGGATACAAGTACTAGCTTTTATGGAAGGTAAACTCGATGGTACTAATTATACCTTGTGGACTTTTAAGATCACTTCTATCCTTGATTCTTATGAGCTGCTCGAGACTATACTTGGGACTAATTGTGAGCTGCAAGAAACACTTGAATCAAATGATCTTGGATGGATGATTCCTCCCAATGTTGATCTTTTACATGCTTGGAAGTGTAGGAATGTGGATGCACTCTTGTTACAAGTACTTCTGATAGTGTTCTGAATCTTATTACTCACCCCAAAAGGCATATGAGGCTTCAAACATATTGAGAAATCAATATGAAACTCGGAGTCAGACATGGATTTATAATTTGGGGAATCAGCTAGTAGTGGAGATATTTGCTAAAGGGGAGACTACTAAAGTGTTCATCACTGTTGAGAGCAGTATGGGCACCCAAGGACTGACTAGACAAGGAAGCCAGCGGAGAGAGTCAGAACGAGGTGAAGGAGTAAGTAGACAAAGCAGTCGACGCAAATCTGGCAGATAGGCCCTTCAAATTTTTCCAAATCAACATCTTTATAACAGTGATTCTTATCACTAACAATCATTATAAATACCATTTGATATTTTTGTAGCTCCATTTTGTGCAATCCAAGGAGTCCTTGAGCTTGAGGAGCCTTAGAAGTACCTACATATCAATTTTTGTATTTTTTAGACTCCGTTTAAGCCCTCAAATTGGCCCTGGAACCTAATTTTTAACTAGGCCGGACACTAGGTCTGGACAGGGCCAAAACCTAGTCAAAAACTATAAAAAGAGCTAGAGAGCTCATTTTTGAGGGTAGATTGTAATTGAAACGAACTTGTAAGAGCTTTTTGAAAGTAATCCAAAAACTCCATTGCTTCTCACTCTTTGTCTTGCCGTGTGTGCGCGTGTGTGTGTATGTGTGTGCATGCTTGTGTGCTTCTCACTCACGCACTTGCACCTCCACTTGCTCAAGGTCTTCATACTATCCTCACGTCTTCCCGGATTGACATTAAACGAGGTGCTACTCATCACTGAGCTACACCAAATTTTGGCGCCGTTGCCGGGGATCGAGCTTTGAGGACGAGCGTGTGATGGTAAGACGTAGATTGGAGACGTTGGCGTTGTAGGTAATTTCTCTACTTTTCCTATTTTTCTCTTTCTTGCCTTACCACCATCATCACCATCATCATCATCACCATCTTCCACCTCCACTTCCATCATCGCGAAAATTTCAGTTTTTTGATTATATCACCTTCTCCACCTCATTTCCCTCATTTCACTTGTGTGAGAGAGCGAGAGAGCGAACTGTTGTGTGCTATTTTCTGCATGCTTTTGGAGTTTCTTGTAGGTTTCAGCAGCTTCATCCCCTCCAGCACGTCGCGCAGGTACGGAAATGTGCAGAACTGTCTTGCAGTCGCCGACTCTTGTCGATCACGATTGACAGAAATTTTCACCTTTTGGTAAATCTGCGTGCACCACAGTGGACTAGAGACCTTGCACACCACATTTCCACAAAAATGTTTGAAAATTTTGCAAAATTTTAGTCCATCGCGATTGACAGCTCTGTCCATCGCGATTGACAGCTCTGTCCATCGCGACTGACTACCTGTCCATCGCGATTGATTGCCTGTCCATCGCGATTGACTGACCCATGTCCATCACGATTGATTGCCTGTCCATCGCGATTGACTAACTGCCTGTCCATCGCGATTGATTGCCTGTCCATCGCGATTGACTGAACCCCCTGTCCATCGCGATTGACTGAATCCCCTATCCATCGCGATTGATTGCCTGTCCATCGCGATTGACTGAACCCCCTATCCATCGCGATTGATTGCCTGTCCATCGCGATTGACTGAACCCCTGTCCATCGCGATTGATTGCCTGTCCATCGCGATTGACTGAACCCCTGTCCATCGCGATTGATAGCCCTGTCCATCGTGATTGACAGCCCAGTCGATCGCGATTGACAGCCAATTTTAGCCAACTTTTTTAGGGTTTTTTAATTGAAGAGTTGGGCTAATTTTGGGCATAAACATTTTACTCTAGAGCACATAAGGAGGCCTTAGGAAAACAACTTGGGGAAAACCTGTTGCACAGAGATCCTGTTTGAACCCTGTCTTAACCCTAGAACCCTGAACGGTCATAACTTTCTCATACGAAATCCATTTGCCGTGATTTTTGTTTTGTTGGAAAGCTCGCGGGGAGTACAACAAAAACATCGGCTGGTTACGGTTAAGATAAGATCAGGAATATTAGATAGGGTATTTTTAAGTTGACCATACCCAGGGGGAATAAAATTTAGGGATCTCTAGAGTTGTGTCCAAAAAGTCATAGTGCAAATTGGTGAAGTGTTACATGAATGAAAGTGATTGGTTCTGTCTTTTGAATTTAAGTCTTGAGCTAACAGTGGGCCTTTTACAGGTCCTTTGAGAGCATCGAAGGGTACGCAAAGCAAGAGTAAGTGCAGGCTTGGGAACGCGCGTCCTGGGCACACCAAGGCAACAACACAAGGAAAGGAACTCAAGGTTGGAAAACCCGCAACACCCTCTGTCAATTCTTAGTTTAGGCTAAGTGCGGGTAGTGTTAGAAGTAATTCCACGAGATAAATCAAAGACTATCTAAGAAATCAAGTTCAAGTCAAGAGATAACCTGTGTGTGTGAACGACAACTTAAAAAAAAAAAAAAAAAAAACCTAACGTGGAACGATCAACTCCAAGTACGAAAACTACTCAAGTATTCCTGATGATGCAATATCAGACAAGATCATAAACATGATAACACACTAAAAAAGAATCAAGTGACTGATACCAATTGATCGGCAACGAGGTTGTACTCTGGGCAAAAATTGGGCTACTTAAATAGGCATATGAACCTTAGATCAGGACGACATCTAGTAAGGGATAGAAAAAGCCTTAGGTCTTTAGAGGCTAGTGTCAACCACACTGCTAGGTCGTGGGCCCAGTAGTTGAGCCACCACTCATACTACCCAAGTTCTGAGACTAGTGAATCCGAGATGTCTCAAGGTATGGAGAGACCTACGGGAAGTTCACGAGTGCCATACTTGCACAGGGTAGAAGGCCCATACAAAACGCAGTTGGAATACCTTAGGACCAACCGATAAGGTGCCAGCATCTATGAGGACGGCCTAGGAAGATCTGTGGTACAGATTAAGAATCCTGATCAATCCATTGGATTAGAGCACCCAGCTGTCAAGTTTGAAAATGGAGCATACTTGGACAAAGAAGGAACCATATACGTAGTCACCAGTCACCCAGATAGGACGGACGAATTTGGAAATGTGATCCCCGAAGCAGACTTAGGTGACCTGGAGCAAGGAAACATGGGTGCAGAACCTAGAACCCCTCGAGGTAAATCGGTTCTCACTAGGATTATAACACCGGAGTGGATTCCCCAGGATAATAAGAGCATAGATTTGCTCCTCAATCGAGAGACTGACGAAGCCTTTTGGAGGTACAAACCTGATCGGCCAATTGATATAGGAACAATCATGATCTATGAGTTTAAGGATCTTGATAGCCCAGGCAGAGTGACCTATTTGGATCACGCTTCAGAGAGGATCTTTGTGGTGACAGAAAATGATAGGCATGCTTACACGTGGAAAGGTGAAATTATTTTTTCCCAACCAAGATCGAATGTATCCTATGGTCACCCTGGAGCTAGAACATCCCAAGCTCATGGAATGCAAAGAGACAGAAGTAGAGATAGACCAGAAGTAAGCTTTGCCAACCCAGTGGGCAGAGAAAGAACGAGGACGGAAACAAATAGAGTAGAACCTGAGATACTTAGAGCTCACAGGAATCAAAGAAATGCGGATGAGTTCCCTCTACCACGACCTAGAGAGCACACAAGGACTTTGAGACCAACTCAGCTAGTTAAGTCCATGAAGAACTACTTCGATGGCACTAGAGATCCATACGATCATGTGGCTGAGTTTAGGCAAGTCCTGAGAGCTGAACAAGTGGAGGATCTATTCACGCAGTACAATGCCTTTGGTCTAACCCTTAGGAACACTGCCCTGACATGGTTTCAGCCACTAAATGAGAGGCAGTTCAGGAGCATAGACCAACTCCTAGAGGCTTTCATTATTGAATTCTCTAAGAGTGGCATAAGACATAATACCTCCTCGCTGATTCACAGCTTCAAGCAAACCCCTCAAGAGACCGTGAGACTTGCAGGAAGAAGATTTAGGCAATATCTTGAAAGATGCCCTGTCCCTGAGCTACCCACACCAGCTAAGCAAGTGGCTTTATTCTTGGATGGATTGCTAAGTACCAAATTGAGATCATATGTGTATCTGAAGGACCCTAGGACTATAGAAGAATGTGTACGCATGTGCATTGACATCGAGGATAACCTAGGGGAGGAGTTAGAGCTTTCCAAGATATACAAAGATTCGGATAGTGCCTCTAACCTCTCTTCCACGCAATCCACATCAATCGAGGAACTTGCAGAGAAAGTAGCTTAGAAATTAGGTGTAACTAGCAAACAAATCCCAAGGTTTGCCCTTGTGAAAAGGTGCTATACTTGTGGTGGCGACCACATGGCGAATGTATGTCCCATTATGGCTCAGCCCCAAGTTAATCCTAGTAGCCAGTACTGCACTATAGAACGAAGGTACACCAATCACACCGCGCAAGATTGCCCCTACAATAAGCAAACCGTTAGGCAGACGTACCCACAGCCATACCCTCAACAAGGAAGATACCAGAACCAGTACCCACCTCAGCAGTATGCTAGGCCTCAACAAACTTACCAACCCTACCAAAACCCTACCAACCCCCTAGCTCCAGCTAATGTGATTCCGGTAAAGTATGCTGCTACAAAAGAAAACCTGAATAGAGCTATAGTCCCTGTAACACCAGTGCTTTCAGAAAGTGATCCCAATGACCATAGCTTCGATTCTACACATGTTGATAGCCCCCAAGCTTACTACATGCAATCTCCTGAACATGGTGAGTCCTACTATAGTGAAGAGCCAAATGAACCTAGTTGGGAGGCAGATTACACAAACGTCATGTATGCAAACCCCAACCCTAGACCTCAACCTAGGCAGGTAAGACCCCCATTCCCTAGAGGACCATGCTACGAATGTCAGGGGGATCACCTCATTCGTGATTGTCCCTTGCCTCCACCTACACAACCCCAGTCAGTGACGATACAGGGTTTTTGCCAAGAGTGTGGAAAGGATCATCTCTTACGAGACTGCCCCAAGAATCCTAATAATATGCCAAAAATTACTCCTATTAACGTTATTGGGTTAATGGTAGATTCCACAGGAAGTGTCACTTCCACTACACCCGTACAAGTGATCACTAGAGCTCAAGCATTGCAGCAAAACCCAGGGGTAAACCAGGAGAAGAGCCCAGATGTTAGTGAAACAGAGAGCATGACAAAAAAGAGGACTAGAGCTTGGAGAGATAGCCGTGAAAGAATGAAACGGCAATGGGCAAAAAAGATGAGTGAACTCGAGGAAAGCCTCAGAGAAACAAAGGCCAGGATAACTTAACTCACATCTCAAACTCCCTCTCACACTACTCCACCTCCACCATTCCCAACTCCATCCCACCCGCCACCTTCCGACCCGCCTCAACTAATTCCACCACCCCCTAGAGTAGGATCAGTCCTAGCAGATCCCACTCCCAAAGACCTTAATATGATGCTTAAAGCATATCAGGCCAGAATCCAAGAAGGGCCAAACGTAACTGATCATGAAAAGTGTTACCCAAGAGCAGAATTAGAGCTAGAACGAACCAAAATTTGTGCTAAGATGGTGGAATTGGCTCAGACCATGTTTGAGGCCAGTCGCCTATTTAACATCTCTAGTTCAGCGAAGACACAGTTGCACTTTGATGGACTGTTAGAAAGAATAGAGAAGCTGATTGCACAATCAGAAAAGGAACCCGCCTCTCAACACAAGGACAAGGCAAGTGAAAGATTAAGCATTCCTACTCAGGAAGCCTATGTGCCTGAAGCCTATGTGCCTAACTCTACGGAGCCAGACACATCATCTTCTATGAATCGGTTCACACCAGAATTCCTACGAGAGATTCAAGAAGACAAATGGGCTAAAGAGAGTGAAGTCCCTCCTCCTATTGAACTTGTGGATGATGCACATGACCAATTCCCACAAGATATCCCATCCATTTATGAGGAGCAGGAGAGCACCCAATCTCAGGAAAGATTAGACTTTGAGTCTAACTCTCTACAAGAATTACCCCACTTCACAGGCCCATGGGAAACTAAGTCTACTTGTATGAGAACACCCACGGTCATGGTACGAAATGAGGACTCAGTCTTACCTAGGAACACAGAGGTATTGAAAAACACTAAAGTGCAGTGCAATCTCAAGTTAGAAGAGCTACTAAAGGTTAGACCTGAATTATGGAAACATGTCGCCAAACAAGTACCAAAGATAGCAAAACCTCGTTCCCAGGTAGGATCCCAAAGAACAGTGCTAGAAATACCCTTGGATAAGATAGGAGATATGTGTGAAGGTGAAGAAGGGAACACATATCTTCCCATTACCTACCAGGAGTACACCACCAAGGCAATTTTGGACTCAGGTGCCGGAGTTGCAATTGCCATCACTTCCCTATGGAAGCGTTGGGGCAAGCCAGCACTCAGGCCAACGAGAATGAAATTGCACATGGCCGATGGTCATATTGAGAGACCCTTAGGATTGCTAGAAGGAATAACTCTCACCACTTGTGGTGTCGAGTTTGAGCATACATTTGCTATATGTGACTTCAGCAAAAATCATGCCTATGAGATGATTTTGGGAAGACCATTTATGCGACAGTTGCAAGTGGTACAGGATTGGGGAACCAACTCCTTGTACCTACAACACTTAGGTGTTACGACCAAAGTGAATCTTAAAGATTACTATCATAGAGATGTCCCTCCTATCCAATGGAATCCCATCCATAGAGCCAAAGATGATACAGAATCGGTGCACTCCATAGGATCAGGATCCTCATGGATGCATGAAGACACCCACTTATGGATGTGCAAAGTAGCAGTGGACGAAGAGAAGAGAGAAAAAGCCAGAGAGGTAGGTGCAAAAGAAACCCATAGATCAATCCAAGACCCAGCCTATGCACTTGTAGTTTTTCCAGACGAAGAATTTGAACCTCACGGCTGGGCAAAAATTTTAGCAACCATGGATGTAGCCATCAATGAGGAACAATGGACACCTCACTGTGATGAGGATGGCTATGACATTTCAGTCTTCTCCATAGAGAAAATCATGGGAGAGGCAGTTCTAGAAGAATGCGAACCTAGCCCTGATGCATTTGAGGATGCAAGTGACTCCGATCTAGAGTCAATCATTATGGACCCACCTTTTGCATCAGATGAAGAATACTTCCATGAAGTAGAATTTCAACCCTAGAGGCATGGAGAGCTTACAAATGATGTAAGATTAGCAACACATGTGACCCCGAAGGAAGAAGGGAAGAAACGAAAAAAGAGAGAAGTCTGACCAGAAGAGGAAGAATCTTTGTTTGAGGTCCCAAAAAATTTTAAGAAGTATGAGATAGACGACAAGAGAGTCATGATAAGAATGCCTAAACGAGAGGCACAATCAAGAGAGGCCTATGATAACAAAGAAACCACCAAGAAAATAGTAGTGGCCCTAGAAGAAGGAGAGGAGAGATGCACGTACATAGGCCATGACCTAACAGAGGAAGAAGAGCATGCGTTAATAGCCTTGCTAAGAGAATACAGAGATGTATTCGCTTGGAGTTACAAGGATTTGAAAGGTGTTGACCCTTACATATGCTCACACACTATCCCCATGACCTCAGATGCTAAACCCTCTAAGCAAAAGCCCTATACATATAACGATAATTACGCTGCCAAAATCAAAGAGGAGATAGATAGACTAGTTGAAGCTGGATTTATCTATGAAATTGAGCACACTGAGTGGGTATCCCCCATCATAGTGGTGCCCAAGAAGAATGGCAAGCTGCATGTATGCATTAACTTGAAGAAGGTCAATGCAGCCACAATTCGAGATAACTATCCGCTTCCCATCACAGAACATCTCTTAGAAAGAGTGGCAGGCAAGGAAGTGTACAGCTTCCTCGATGGATTTTCGGGCTACAATCAAGTCGCCATTGCTCCAGAAGATCAGCATAAGACAGCTTTTGCCACAGAGTGGGGTATATTTGCCTTTCGTGTAATGCCATTTGGGCCTACCAATGCCCAGCGACCTTCCAAAGACTAATGTGCCATGTATTTAAGGAGTTCCTGAGGAAGAATTTAGAAGTCTATGTAGATGATCTTTGTGCTCATTCCAACATTAGACAAACCCATATTCTTGAACTCAGACAAATCTTTGACAAATATAGAGAATATCAAGTCTGCCTGAACCCAGAAAAGTGTGTTTTTATGGTCAGGCAAGACAAGATTCTAGGACACATAGTGTCAAAGAATGGCATATCCACTGATGAAGAGAAAGTGAGAGCCATCGCAGAACTACCTAGGCCAAAGAATGTCAAGGAAGTACAAGCTTTCATGGGACATTGTGGTTCCTACCGCCGGTTCATTCACATGTATGCTGTAATTGCAAAGCCTATGTACGGACTTCTGACAAACTTTGAGTGGACTGAGGAATGTGAGAATTCCTTCAATGAGCTTAAACGAAGATTATGTTCAGCACCAATCTTGACCACACCAGATTGGACTAAGCCATTCCATGTTCACGTGGATGCATCCAATTATGCCATTGGATGCGTGCTTGCACAACCTACTGGTGAAGGTAATATGGATCTTCCGATTGCCTACGCTAGTAGACAACTGAATGCAGCTGAACGAAATTATACCACTACTGAGAGAGAAGGCTTAGGCATGGTATATGCAGTTAAAAAGTTTAGACATTATTTGCTTGCAAATAAGTTTAAATTTTTTACTGACCACCAAGCATTGTTATATCTAGTAAACAAGCCATGCAACACAGGTAGATTAGTAAGATGGTTTCTCTTGCTAATGGAATATGATTTTGAGGTTGTGGTAAGGAAAGGGAAGACTCATTTGAGAGCAGATCACCTTTCTAGGCTCACATCTGGAGAAGCCCCACAAGGAGTGTCAGATGACCTTCCTGATGCTTACTTGTTTAATTTGGAAGTTGTACCGCAGTGGGCTAAGCCATTAGTGCCAGTATTGACGTACGGGCCTAACCACCCAGTAATAGCCCACAAGATAGAGAGGTCGTAAAAGCCCAAAAGTATCACATCATGGCTGGAAGTATGTACAAGAACATAGATCAAGGGATCTTGGCCTGTTGTGTGGAAGAGGATGAGTACGCAAAATGGTTGCAATTAGCACATGTAGGTGCATTAGAGCAACACTATTCAAAGCAACGAACCCTACAAACACTAAGGAGACTAGGAGTACATTGGCCAACTATGGAAGTTGATGTCCAAACGTTGTGCAAGGAATGCCCAATCTGCTGCACTAAACCACCTGTGGAACATGCCACTCTTTATCAAGTGTCCATAGTGCCAGATTGGAGTGAACCACTAGTATCCTTCCTGAGGACGAAAACATTCCCTTCAGACATGACTCTGGCGAGGTAAAGGAGTTTAGAGAAGCCCAGGATTACTCACTTATTGGTGATAATCTATACAAACGTGGTAAAGATGGTTACCTGAGGCTATGTGTCCATGAAAGTGAATATCTCAAGATCTTGGAAACTGCTCACCAAGGTGTAGCAGGAGGACACTTTGGACCAGATCGGGTGATCAAGGCAATACTATTTGCGGGTTTCTGGTGGCCGACCCTTCACATGGATGCACATACCTATGTGAAACGGTGTGATGTCTGTCAGCGAACTCAATATCCTATACGCAAAGATGAGATGCCACTGAAACCTATGATGGGTGGACGTGCATTCTCTAAGTGGGGAATAGACTTCGTAGGTCCTATTAATCCCCCAGCTAAGGGTTCTCATGCAGAATACATCATTGTTGCAACAGACTATCTAACTAAGTGGGTAGAGGTAAAAGCCACAACGAAGAACGATGCTCAAACAACAGCTAAGTTTTTATTTGAGAATGTGTTCACTAGATACAGGCTACCCATAGAGCTAGTTAGTGATAGAGGCACTCACTTCTTGAATGAAGTGATTGAAAATCTGCTCCACAAATTCTTGGTAATACATAAGAAGTCTGCTCCCTATCACCCTCAAGCAAATGGCCAGGCTGAGAGCACCAACAAGATCTTATGCAATGTATTGACAAAATTAGTGAACAATAAACGCTCTGATTGGGACAAACAGCTACACCATGCTGTTTGGGCGTACCGAGTTGCCTACAAAACGGTACTCCAAGCCACTCCCTTTCAAATGGTGTTTGGTCAAAATGCTGTGCTACCTTTAGACTTTTTGATACCTACATTGAAAGTGGCACAAGAGCATGAATGGACGGGTCATGAACTCTCCTCTAGACTTTTTGACCTTGAACGATTAGGAGAAACAAGACTGAGAGCAGCTGCAGGGATATATGCAGCTAAGAAACGACAGAAGGCATACTTTGATGCCCACGTTAAGGATAAAGGTTTAAAGGCAGGCGACTTAGTTTTAGTCTACACATTGAAGCAACATGCGAGGAAACTGGAGAAGAGAGGCTACGGACCTATGATCATCAATAGGATCTCCACGAGTGGAGCAGTACAACTAGCCACTTTAGAGGGTGATGTTCTCCCAAACTATATTAGCGGATGCAGAGTCAAGTTGTATCAGGAACCTCTCACAAAGGAAATGCTAAGTCGACTCAACACTGCTAAGAAACGCAAAGAGGAAGAAAAGCGAATTCGAGAAGAAGCTCAAGCAGAAGCCCTAGAGCGCATACGGAGATTGAAATTAAGAAGACAAGTTAGAGAGCACCCTAGGCAAGATGCATATGCAGATCAAGGATATGACGTAGCTATGTGTGAAGTTTCAGGTGTTAGCTCACATAGGATAACTGATCGACGTCCTTTCATAACCTTAGATATTGGACAAGGAAAGAGTGCAAGGACTGTAAGAGCCTTGATTGACTCAGGCGCAGCCACTAGTGCTGTTAAATTGTCTTACTTTCAAGAGTTGCAATTAACTGTCAATCCTGTGGAAGCATATCTCATAGGATTGGGAGGCGTGGAAACCCCTTGCATGGGCGAGGTGGAACTTCCCCTCTATATTCATGATGAGGCAATGACAGTTAAAGTACTAGTGTGTCAAGATGAGGACCTCACTGAACCCCTTGTCTTGGGTCAAGACTGGATCTATGACCAAGCAGTCAACTTAAACCTAAGAAGTGGACTTCTTCAGGTATGGGTGAATCAGACTAGAATTACAATTGAGTTAAATAATGGAGCACTCAAGGAACTAGAAAACACACGGACTCCTGGTCCCTCCAGGGGTGCACATGAAGTTGACCATGCTATTCTTGTCCAAGGCTATGTGATGCAGAAGAATGAAGATCTCAAAGAAGGAGTCAGAACCACAATGGAACTCTCTTCTTTTCCAAAGGCCAGAAGGAGGCAGCAACTAAGGGCAGATCAATCATTGAAGACTCTCCAGGCAAGAGACCAAAAGAACGCGCGAAGCAGAACAACTCAACCGATGAAACAAATGTGGGTGCGGAAAGACAAGCTGCCGACCGTAACTAAGTCGCAACAACGGTCTCAACTTCCTATTAGTAATCAACAACTTGATGCTAATAAGAGGACTCCTAAAACCTCTGTTGAGAAAGTGATGTCCATTTGGGTACCCAAGAAGTCGATGAAGGCTGACCCACAATCAAGAAAAATTTGGGTGCCTAAGGCTTGCTTGCGGGCTCAAATAACTCCACACAATTCACATCATACACGACAGAGTTCACTCGCTCAAGCAGCCACCACCCACTCTTGTCTGATACACTCGAACACACTGGCACCTAGAAGCACGCATAGACTCACTCGTAGATGGGTCCTTAAACAGCCCCCTTTTTCAAGTAAATACCCTATCACACTTTCCAGAGCCTCCACAAAGTCAAACTCAAAACCTATCCGTTCAATTTGGCAACCTAAAACTTGTAATAAACCCCCGGACCCCAATTGTAAATCCATGTCCACCTACTAACTACTTCACTGTCACATCACATCATTCCGCTTAGCTCATAGGTCTACCCGATTTCTAACTACACACACTAGCATCGAGCACTTATTAACCCCTAACCTCTCCCGAACTTTAGGTTAATGTTGTAATAGGGGACACTGTGTCATTTTTGTGTCCATTGCAATGTTAACATTTATTCATATATTCTCACAGAACCAGCTGCGAAGTTTTCAACATGGCTGAGGCAGCAGGAACTAGCTCTCACACAGAAACAAGCCCGCAAGTGGTGGACTTAGACAGTTTACCCGTTTTGCTTGAGACAAATGAAAGACCAGAAGAATTGCAGGCCATCAAAATCATACCTATTGCGGACCCTCCGCGTGGCCACACCATGCCCGTAGGAAAGACTTCCCACTGGTTTACCGAGGTGGCAAGACCCTTGGGTGAAGGAACGTACCTATGGGAATCAGAGTTGGACTTCAATGGGAAGCAAGGCAGACACCATTTCTTTACAAGAGAATTTGAGAAATTACAAAATGCAGAAGGTCTACGTCCGATATGGGAAAAGGCAGGATTGAGTGCCTATTTCAGTGCACGACTCCCAAAACCTGACTTCATGCGATGCTACTACCTCATCAACACCTTGACTCCATACCAGAACCCAAAAGGTGCAAGCTCATTTGTGATTCCATCTCTGACAAAGGGGAATGAGCTCAAGAGGTTCAGGCTATCAAACAACTTGGTGAGAGAGGCTCTAGATATGCGCAAAATGCATATTCCTACAGAGAAAGAAACCCTAGTACCGGATTACATGAAGAATCGAAGTCTCACCAAACTTAAGGACATGGTATCCATGACGCCTAATATTGCAATACACCTTCGCATGTGCATGCAACACTTTGCTTTTCCTGCACAAGATAGATTCACCATGCCTCCCAAAAAAATTTGGTTTAGTTTGTATCTGGCAGAGACACAGAGCCTCACCATCAACTTACCCCACTGGATAATTGATCAGATACACCTAGCTCACAAACGATGGCCGCGGAAACATGTTTTATATGGTTGCTATGCTTTGACGAGAATCATTTATAGGTGTTTGGCCTATGACATTCCTATTCAACGGGCCCTAATGTGGAATCGTGTAGAGCAGCTTAGAGGCAGGACATCCACTGGACCCCCTTCTAAGAAGATGAGAGGCACTGTCCAAGTCCCGTGTGCTCAACCACGTGGAGCCACCCTAACACCAGATGTCACCCCTCCACCCCGAAGAGTCCGACCATTCACACTCCGACTTCCAAGACGCAGCACCGATGGCTCCACCTTGATATTCCCTCCTATCCCAACCGATCTTGAATTTCCCAGTGGTGCACCTTTGGAAGAACTCACTAATGAAGATTTCGAGCAATTATTACAAGATGTAGAGCTGGAGGCAGAAGAGGCACAACAAGCGGAAAACGTGCAAACGCAGGCCACAACCTCCCAAGCACCTGTCACAACAGTTGAAGTGGATGACGGAGATGAAGAACAGGAGGAAGATGAGGAGGATTATGATCAAGAGCATCAGGAGGAGCAACAAGAAGTGCCAGAACTTGTAGGTGCACCAGCATATACAGCTCAACTACGAAGGTTATACGACACAATCAAAGCAGTACAAGAAAGGCATCAACTCTCTCTTGTATCCGGTCAAGCTTTGATGCAAGAAATGCTATCAGATGAGGGGGTGGACCAACATTTCATTGACACCCTCAAATAAGTGTCAAAATCTTTAGGAGTTCCGGAGGCTGTCCACACTGCAGTCCGCCAGTCCGTGAGGTATGACAAACGCAGAGTTGACACATTACCACGAGCAGGTAAGACTATCAGGATACCAGTCACAGAACAAGAAGCACCCATTGAAACCACAGCTACCCCCACAACCACCACTGACCTCTCTGCTGAAACCTTCGTTCAGACATCACCCATCTCACCCCAGCATCCTCCATCCCCACCTTCTCCACCCCCACCACCACCTCCCACCATGGAAGAAACGACAGTCATCACCTCTACCTTCACTTATAACCCATCCTCATTCAAATCATTCTCATCTGAACCCATGACTGGCCATCCCATAATTCCAAGTGTTGTTGGAAACCCAGCACCCACCGAAGGCACCCTGTGTTTCCCAGCCTATTCCCCACTACGGGCACCTCCAATCCATGACCCTCACTTCCCATCTGGCCCCTATCCTTCTTTCAACCTGACCTCACCACCCCAATACCCGTCCTTTGTGGAGCAGTTCATCCGCTCTCCAATGTTTCAGAGGCACATTTCCCCGATGTTCGCAACGACATCAATTTACACGAACACCACACTCACTTCACCTACCATACCCACCTACATGGTAGTCCCTGTACACACCACTTTGTCTGACCCAATGGAAATTTCACCAACCACAGCACCTCTCCCCACGATTCCACCATCTCCCCCTCCCTTACCCCCCACCTCACCACTCACATCATTGGCACACACAGCATTCACTACCCCCCTACCCAATCCCACCTCCCCTGCACTTCAAACTTTTCCCCTTGCATCTCATAATGTAAATAGCACGTTCAACACTGTTGGAAGATGCATTTTTGGAAACCTTTTTTTTTGAAGGAAAAATATTGTAAAATGATAGAAATTTGTAGAAATATTTATGCAATTGTTGTAAAAATAAGGAAGAGTCTTCCTTATGTAGGATAGAATCTTATGTATTTTTTCTAGAATTTTTGGAAACTCTTAGATAGCATATTTTTAGAATAATAGAGGAAAGGACCAAAGTTCAAGTGTGAAAGAGGACACTTGAAAATGTATATAAGTCAATTTTCTTTATTTTTGAGAGGTTGGTTAGTCATTTGTACATGCTATCAATAGAGAAGAGAGAGTTTCTGCTGAAATCGTGTTTTCTGCTGTTATGTGTGTTTCCTTTGATGTGAAAGCTTGTTTCTTGCTTTATCATGGAGATTTGTGAGTTTCATTTGTGTAATGATGAGTAAGATGTATGAAGAGAGATGATTACTGATGTATTGAGTGAAGAAGGATTGAAGAATGAGGCAGAAATGTGAAAATCGTCTACTGTTACAGAATCGCGATTGTCTCGTCTCTGTGATACAGGTGATATTTTCCAATTCTGATTTCATATTTGTATTTTGATGAGAAAATAACATGAATTAGATACAAAGATCATAGAAAATGATGAAGATTTGCTCTAGAAAAGGTAAATCCTAGATATTTCCTCTTCATTTTCATTTTCTCAAAATTCCAGCCATCAATCTCTTATTTCTATGAATCTATCATCTAGAAGGGGCTGTGGTCTTATGGATATTCCCAGGATTGACAAAATAAAGATGATTTGTTGATTCTTTTGTACTTCATGATTGGAGAGGACAACTCCAAAGTCAATAACAAACATTTTTTGGCGCCGTTGCCGGGGAACATTCCAAGAACTTCATTGAAGTTGGACCTTTGCTGGATCTTTTGTTGATGATGGTAACCAACACAAGAAAAAGGTAAAACTCATCAATCAAGGAATGTGCACATGAATAGGTAGATGTCATTGTTTGTCTTTGGGGAAAAAAGAAAGCAATTGATATCTTGTAGAATTGGAAGTGCTGAAATCTTTGTAAATTGATAGTTGCTCATCATATTGTTGAAGTAAAAGTGCAGGTGTATGGAAGATTTGAGCCAAGAAAGCTGAAGATGAGGTAACTTGAGTCTATTCTTGCATTTCTAGATTTCTTTTTGCCCAAGTACTAGGCACCATGGGTGATCTTGGGAAGATAACATGGTGATACTAAGGAAAGGACAGTTAAAGTAGCTAGAAGTAAGTATAAAAGATTCAGTTGTTGACCAAATCTAAGCATTAATCTTGAGTCGTCCTGCATTTTGAAAAGAAAGATGTGATTGAGTTTATCTTTGCAAAAATTGGTTGCCTTCCATAACACATTTTCAATTGAGAGATTTTCTTTTGCACTTTAGTGATAGCTAAGGACATAGAAACTCATAACCAATCAAGAAACATGGGATCAGTGGATCACCAAAACCAGAAACCCTAAGTAAAGTGTTCACCTTTATTTTTAGGGCAAAAATACCAAACAAATTCATAAAACTCATCAAAAACAATCAAACAAATTTCTTTTCTTGTTAGGAAGCTGAAGTGAGGTGTAGTGGACAAGAGTGATTGTGGAAAAGTGGAAGGAAAAAAAAAAAGGGTTAAAAAACCAAAAAATTAGAAAATACGATTCTCTGCACAGAATCGCGATTTTCTGAAAAAAGTGTTGATTCTGGAGCAACATTTCAAGTGATTGTTGAATTGAAGTTGTTAAAGGGTGTTGAAGGGAATTAAGAAGAAGAGACTACTCAAATTGGCATAGAATTAAAAGTATGCAAAAACACGATTTTCTGTACAAAATCGCGACTTTCTGAGCAAGGTTGTGGTTTTGGTGTAATAGTTCAGGATTTGGGTGGATTACAAAAAAAGAGAAGGTATTGAAAGAAAACAAGGACAAAGAATACTCCAAATTGCATAACACGATTCTCTACACAAAATCGCGATTTCCTATAAAGGAAAATTTTTGGAATTTCTAGTACACTTGGGTACTTTGAGATAAAAAAGTGTAGAGGAGGTCATTAAGATTGAGTAAGTGAAGTTGAACAAGTGAAAGAGTGAGGAATAGTGGAAATCATACAAAATCGCGATTTTCTGGACACTATAAAAACCTGAAATTCAAAGAAAAATTCATTTGAGTGAGAGTGAGTGAGAGAGAGAGAGAGAGAGCAAAATCGCGACTTCCAGCAACCAGTGGATTTCTGAGGATTTCTCTACCAAGCAAGCAAGGTAAAGACTTTATCATTAATTGGGAATACACATTTTTTGCATTAAATGATCACATAGCACCAAAAATGAGAAAAAAACTAAAAATCACGGAATCGCGATTTTCTGTATTTTGAGTTTTTTCAATAACAAATCTTAATTTTTGCATTTAAATGTTTCATTGCATGTCAAAGTTTCAGTAAGGCGATTCTGGTGTAGAAAGAAAATTTTGAAAAATCAAAACTTGTAAAATTCAAAAAAATCATTCAGAATCGTCATTCTGTAAATCACACACAAAATTGCGATTTTGAACGATTAGGACAACATAGCGAATTCCACAACGCGATTTTCTCGTGTTTTTACAATTTGTGAGCAATCACGATTGTCTGGGATCAAAATCGTGAAAAACACGATTTTCACACAAAATCGTGAAAAACACGATTTTCACTCAAAATCGTGAAAAACACGATTTTCATCACAAAATCGTGAGAAACACGATTTTCACTCAAAATCGTGAAAAACACGATTTTCCTCACAAAATCGTGAGAAACACGATTTTCACTCAAAATCCTGAAAAACACGATTTTGATCACAAAATCGTGAAAAACACGATTTCCTCACAAAATCGTGAAAAACACGATTTTCACTCAAAATCGTGAAAAACACGATTTTCATCACAAAATCGTGAGAAACACGATTTTCACTCAAAATCATGAAAAACACGATTTTCACACAAAATCGTGAAAAACACGATTTTCACTCAAAATCGTGAAAAACACGATTTTCCTCACAAAATCGTGAAAAACACGATTTTCACTCAAAATCGTGAAAAACACGATTTTCATCACAAAATCGTGAAAAACACGATTTTCATCACAAAATCGTGAGAAACACGATTTCCACTCAAAATCGTGAAAAACACGATTTTGATCACAAAATCGTGAAAAACACGATTTTCACTCAAAATCGTGAAAAACACGATTTTCACTCAAAATCGTGAGAAACACAATTTTCACACAAAATCGTGAAGAACACGATTTTCACACAAAATCGTGAAAAACACGATTTTCACTCAAAATCGTGAAAAACACGATTTTCACTCAAAATCGTGAAGAACACGATTTTGAACACAAAATCGTGAAAAACACGATTTTCACTCAAAATCGTGAAAAACACGATTTTGAGCACAAAATCGTGAAAAACACGATTCTTATCACAAAATCGTGAAAAAACATAGAGATAATCAGAAAACACGATTCTGATCATAAAATCGTGGAAAATCAATACTTTATGCAGAAAATCGTGGAAAAACACGATTCTGATCACAAAATAGTCAGAAAATCGTGAAAAATACAAAAATAGTCAGAAAATCGTGAAAAATACAAAAATAGTCAAAAAATCGTGAAAAATACAAAAATAGTCACAAAATCGTGAAAAATACAAAAAAAGTCAGAAAATCGTAAAAAAAATATAGTGTCAGAAAATTGAGGAAAAATTAATACCTTAGTTAGGAAGTTGTGACAAACACTCTGTTGAGGTTGAGATTGAGAAAATTATTTGAATGATACTTGATCTGGAAACAAACTTTCTAAACAAGGCCTAACAAGGAAGGATACAGAAACAGTAAAAGGCAAAGGGCAAGAAAGAAGTTTAGGGCAAGAAAACAACATGGAAAACATAAATGAAACAAATGAGCCTATGGAAACTGGGGATTTTAGAAATATCCTCAAGTACATGTATACAAATAGGTTTGGAACCTATGTATATCAGGATGAAATGCATAAATTTCTCATTAGATTGAGAAATTTAGAAATTCCCCTGAATATAACTCCTGTAGCTCAATTCAAAGATGGGAGATATGAAGATAGGCAAGGATGTGTGTACATATTCTCTCAAGACCCAGAAAATTCAAATGATCTAGGGCAATGTACTGACAAAGGACCTTGGGAACATAACATGGAGCAGACAAATTTACCTAGGCCAAATGAAAACTATACGGGTAATGAACAACAACATGGGAGGAGGACACAGATTTCCCCAAATCCTTTTGACAAGGAACCAGAAGGATATAATGACTTCCCACTCAGAAGAAGATCCCATTGGCAGCCTCAGGGTAGAATGCTTAGACCATACCAAGTTGCCAAATGTATGAAGAACCAATATGAGGGTTATTCAGATCCTCATGCTCATGCTGCAGAATTTAGGCAATTGATCAGAGCTCAAGAGGTAGAAGATTACAAAGTACAATTTGAGGCATTTGGTCTAACCCTAACAGGACCAGCCTTATCTTGGTTCATTCCTTTGAGAAAGGAAATGTACCAGGATATTGAATCTTTCTTAGAAGCCTTCATTGGGGAATTCTCTAAGACCGGGATAAAACATAGTACAGCCACATTGATACATAGTTTCAAACAACAAAAGGATGAAAATGTTAGAGAAGCAGCCAGAAGATTTAAACAATACATTGATAGATGCCCAAGAGAGGAAGTACCTTCCATGGCAAAACAAGTATCCTTATTCATTGAGGGTTTGAGAAGTGCCCAACTAAGAACCCTAGTGTATTATAGAAGATGTCCTGATTTAGCAGCCTGTGTAAAGGAAACAATAGATTTGGAGGATAACAGAGGTCAAGATCTATTAGCATTTGATCAACCTAGATCATATGAAGACAAAATTCCTCCAGCAGAAGAGTTGGCTGAGGCTATTGCTAAAGCCCTAGAGGTAAGCACTAAAACTAATCTGATAAACTCTAGGATAAACACAAATAAAAAATGTTACATTTGTGGAGAAAATCATCTGACACAACAATGCCCATATCAGAAGCCACCACACTTACAAGATAGAAAGACACTTAAGTACTGTACACTAGAGAGAAAATGGACAAACCACACCAGGGAGGAATGCTTCTATAACAAACAACCCATCAAGGAAAGAGATTATATGGCTCAAAGGGAATCAGGCTATACTGAACAACCAAGACCTGTGCTTGGACAACAACCTCCTATACCAACTAATGTGGTCCCAATCAAGTATACACCAATAGAGGACGGGAATTCAAGACTAAGATCACCATATAAAGAAGAATATCAATGGAGTGAGGGATATCAAGAAGATTGGGAAGAATATGAAATAAGAGAACCTGAGTTAAAAGCCCTAGACTTGGGAAATGGGAAAATTGAAATGGACACAGCAACATTCATGTATATTACCAACAATTACATGTCCAACCAAAAACCTCAATTCAAAGGGGGACCAAAGATAACGTGTTATAGGTGTGGGGGAGAGCATTTCATTAGAGACTGTCCGCAACCTCCTACATTGAGAATAGAGGGATCCTACTGTAAGGATTGTGGCAGAGAACATTTGATAAAAGATTGCCCAAAGAATCCCCAAAAACAACAGAACACACCTAATAACATACCTTTAAAAACAGTTAACATTATGGAACAGGAAGAATTGAGTGAAAATGACCAAGTGGGAATAAATATTATAACAAGGGCTCAAGCCAAGCAACAAGGAACAATTAAGGAAAAAAATGAAGGTTGAGCCTCAAAGGTGAAGAGAAATAGAAACAAAGGGAAATGGGAAAAGAAGAGAAGGATGGGCAAAAATTTGGAAGAAGACAATCAGGATCAGTCCAAAAGTACTTCTCCTCAAAAGACACAAAATCAGTCTGAAATAGGAAGTTCTCAGAGTCTAGACACCCTAATTAAAGCATATAAGGGAAGGATTCAAGAAGGACCAAATCCAGCAGATCATGCAGTGGCCTATCCCATACCAGAGTTAGAGCATGAAAGGATGCAAAAGTGCAAACAAATTATTTAGGAAGTACAACTCAGAATGGGGGAAGGAGGTAGCTCGCAGAGGACAGTTGAGCAACTTGAGAAAACGAAAAAACGGGAAAATGCTAACAAAAAAGAAAATCCACAAATAACATTCCAGATGATTATAGATGAACAATGTAGCATTACATGTCACACAACATGGGAAGAACTGTTGAAACAAAATCCTCATTTACAAAACAAAATGAACAAAGGGGAAACAATACCTGGAAACCTTCATTCACCATTACAAGAATTAGAGGAATTATGGTATATTCCTATTGATAAAATAGGAGGGTACTGTGAAGGGGAAGAAGGAAATTCAACCCTAAAAATACAATATGGAAAAAACTTTGCTAAAGCCATTTTTTTTTTATATAAAGGAAGTTCGGCAATAGCCTACTCTCCCGGACTTGAATTAAATTAAGAAACAAAGGTACAATAGAAGGGGACTAGTGCCCACGGGACCCCCCAAATCCCACAAAGCAGGGGAAGCTTGAGCGAGTTCTAGGTTGCATTACATAGAAGGTTAATCACCCTCTCATCGCCCTCATGCGGGGCCCACTTGGGTTTGAGCTTGTTGTTGATCAGAGTGAGGACTTGATGGTGCCTGAAGGGGGGGGATTTCTTACTGTTAACAATCCTTTTGCCAAGGAGGAATAGTGATTTCTCAATCGACCACTCCCTGGGGGTATCGCCGAAGTTGAGAGCACACCTCTCCCGCCAGATTTTCCACAAGACCTCCCCTCTGATGGCGTTCCAAAGTGTCGCGGAGCAGCCGATCGCTTCTCCCAAAAGGACTTGTTTCCAACTAAGCTGTTTTTGAAGTCTGATTTTCTTTCCAACCGTCTGCCAGATTCTGTATGAGCTGGGGCAGGTAAGGAAGATGTGTGGGACATCTAAGATAGCCCGGTGGCAGCGTTTGCACCAAGGAGGGACCCCACAAAGTTTGCTAGCCTTATGGTTGGTCCAAATTCCACGATGCAGAATTTGCCATAAGAGGACAGACTTCTTAATCTCGATAAGGGGGTGCCAGATACCCATGAATTTCATGTCCCATCGAAGCCGCGTCCAAGACAGGCACCACTTCTTGTTGAGGCTGATCTGGTGGTCAGCCGTCTCTTTGATGTTCGGGATTTTGAGTAGGTTATTTCCATTGTGCCATTTGAGGCCAAGCGGGTTCGGCGCATCGTGTCCCATGAGAAGGCGAGTCTTGTGGCGATCCCATGCGAGGCATCTGCTTTGCAAAGTGTTCCATTCTTCGTAGGAGATGTTTTTGCAAGGATCAATATCCTCGAAATTGATCCAGTCGTTGGTGTCATGTTTCCAGAGGTGTTTCCATTTTTTGAATCCTTTGTTCCATAATCTCTTGGCATTTTGAATGTTCCACGACTCCACACTCCGGATACCATGTATCGGGAACCAGATAGAATCGTTTTGTCTGATTCCGGCCGCCCACTTCCAGTCCTCACTAATTCTTGTGAAGCTTTTGACTTTATTCCAGCCCTTCCAAAGGGAGCACACGAGATTGGAGCCTTTTGGGAAGACAGGGATCGGGGAGAATAGCAGGGTCATGATGTCGAGGTTCTTCCAGTTTGGGAACCCCATGAGAGCCAACTCATTCTTGTTTCTGAAGATCAGCTTGGCCCACGAGGCCTCCCTGTTGCACCAAGCCTTAATCATCCATTTGGCAGCCAGTTTGTTAGCCATACACCCAATGTCCAGGATACCGAGCCCCCCGTAATCTCTGGGGCTAGTGCAGATGGTCCATTTGATTTTAGGCACCCCCCTTCTGTTATGATCGCCCGTCCAAAGAAAGTTCCTACAAATACTACTCATTTTGGACAGGCCTTGCTCATTCGGTCTCCAGCAAGAAAGGAAATAGATGGTAGAAGAGAGGAGGAACGTATTGATAACCATCGCACGCCCAGCAAGATTGAATTGCATCCCTTTCCAATAGTTAAGCTTGTTTTCGAGTTTGGCCAACACCCAGTTCCATCGCTGCTCCATAGAGACGGCAAACCCTAATGGGATTCCAAGAAGACGAAAGATTTGGCCCTGCGGAATGATTTGACAGCCATGATCAATGAGAAGGCCAGGATGATGTCCCACAATGGCCCTAAAGGCGGTCTTAGAGTGGTTGATTTTGGATCCAGAGGCCTCACAAAAAGTAGCAAGACACCTCCAGAAAGTCTCCAGGCTGGTATTGTCATTGTGAACGAACGCGTTCATATCGTCAGCAAATAGTCTCATGATGATTTGACTGTGGTCGTGGGGCAGCCGGAGGCCTTTGATATTGCCAGTCTCCACATGATGCGCTACCAGTCTGCTCAGTCCCTCAGTGGCGATGGCAAAAAGAAGGGGGGCCAAAGGGCACCCTTGTCTAATAGATCTTCTAAGATGGATCGTCTTCGAAAGTTTGCCGTTCACGTTGATTTGGGTCGTTGCGTTTCCAAGAAGGGTCGCGATCATCTTGGTGAATTTCTGGCTACATCCGAGGTCTTGAAGCGACTGCAGAATATAGTCCCATTCGAGCCTGTCGTAGGCTTTGTCAAAATCGATCTTAAGGAAAACCACATCTTGGTTGGACTCTTTTGCAAATTGAATACCTTCCCAAATATCCATAATGGTTTCCAGGATAGACCTGCCTTTGATGAAGCCTTTTTGGTCCTCACTTAGCCAATATCTCAGGTGGCACGATATTCTGTTGGCAATGACTTTGGCGATGATCTTGTATCCTGTTTGGAGCATCGTAATAGGCCGCCAGTTCTCGATTCTGTTCTTTTCCCCCTTCTTGTGTATCAACTTGATAATTCCATTATTTAGACAAGAAGGGAGAGCACCAAACTTTAGCGCTTCTTGCCAAACCATCCGAAGAGGGGTGGCAACCACCAGCTTGAAGGATTTAAAGAACTCATTGGTGAGACCATCGGGTCCCGGGCTTTTTCCGAGAGGGAGGGCATCAATGACCTCAATGATTTCTGATTCAGAGATAGGGGCATGAAGCAGGGAGTGGAGGTTGGGTGGAATTCTCCGGGGGGAAGCCCTAGAAATGGCAGCCATGCAGTCCCTTCTATGGTGGGAGAGGGGGTTCGAGGCTCCCAGGAGTCTCGTGAAGTGCCCTTCGATGATGCCAAAATTATCTTCTTCCGAGTTGCATACATTGCCATGTGGGTCTAGCAGTAGGGGAATCGTCTCTCTGCTGTGTTTCCTTTTAAGGATACTGCACGTCTCTTTGGTGGGTTTGTCGGCTTTGCCAGCCCACCACTCCTTGAAGAAGATTTGCAAGTTTTTCCTTTGTATTTCTTCCTCGTATCTCAACAAAGCTCTGATTTTTCGGAGACCTTTCTGGGCTTGGTGTTTTCCTTTGTTCACTTCCTCCTCGAGCCGCGAGAGTCTATGGTAAAGAGCTTCCCTACGGGCCCGCCGCACTGTCTCGAGCATCTTCTTAGTTCGGATCATGATCTTGCGAGACTTGTCGACCGCACTTCTCCAGCACTTGGCTGGGGCCAAGCCAGAGGCGAACGCCACCATCCACACATCGGCAATCTCTTGATGGACGGAGGGGAGAGAGAAGGTGGAAGCGTTGGCATGGAACCACGGAGCCTTGTGGGTCCTGTTGGAAGGTTGAAAAGTGATAACGATCGGGTAGTGATCAGAGATGGTGAGGTCTGTGCGTTGCGTGATGGTAGGGTGGCCCCACTGGTGAGTAAAACTCTGAGAGATGTAGCATCTATCAAGTCTAGCTTTTCTCAGATCCTCGCCCGCTTGGAGGTTCGACCAAGAAAAGCCCTTCGAGTCTTTGAATTCAACCAGATCCAAGTGGAGTTTGGTCATGTCCCACGTTTCTTTCTCCCGACTGTCGATGACCCTGCCCTTGCCCATCCATCTGTCCATAGGGTCCTCCACCATGTTGAAGTCTCCACAAATAAGCACGTTGTGGGGGAGCGGGACCAACGAAGCCAAAGTGTTCAGCCTCTCCAAATCCCCGTTAGGGGCGTACAAAGAGACCATAGTAACACAGAGGGGAGCACCAAAAGAAACCGCAATCCAGCGGTGATTTACATCTTCAATGGAGTTCTCAAGCTTTTCAAACCAGAGTTGTTTAACACCGATAGCCGTTCCTCCGGACCCCCGCTGGTGCTTCGTTGGGATCCACACATGGGCCGAGGAGACCTGTCTGAGCCGTTTCTGGAGGTCTTCTCCGTCAATTTTAATCTCTTGAATACATATAATGTCTGGGTTTAAGCTTATGTCGCGGAGCCATTGACCAATGATGGCCGCTCTTGAGGGGTCGGTTAGCCCTCTAGCATTTAGCGAGATGACAATCATTTTTGTATTGATCCCTCTTTGCGGGAGGGAGCCTTGTCCTTTCTTCTCTTGGCTTCATCTTTCTTTTTCGCTGGGATCTGATCCCGACTTAGAAATCGGTTCTTGTGAGGGCTTTTCCAGGGTAACTCCATAGGTTGTTTCCCTTTACGGGATGCCCCTTGCTGGGGAGAATTGGGCCCCGTGCTCGGCACCGTTTCCAGGATCGTTGATCCAATGATGGAGCTTTCACTATCCATGTTGTCTTCATTACTAGTGGTGAAGCCATCTTCTTTGCTTGTAGTGTAGCCCTCCTGGGGGGTTTCTTTGTTGTCTAGGATCTCTAGGGCTTCGTCGTAGATGTCTACCTCAGGTGGCTTTCCACCTGGGTAGTCGAGCTCGTTGATCTCCTTTCCAAGATTGCAATACAAATTGTTGTGGGGGGAAATTGGCAGGTTGTTCCTCTCACCGTTGGCCCTCGGACTTCTTTTCCTTCTTCTTCTAACTTCAGTAAAGCCGTCGGCATCAGCTTGCGGATTGAGGAGGCCCTTGCCTTCCCCTTCCTTGGTCGAGTGGGTCAAATCGCCAAAGTTGTCTTGAGCAGTTTTGGAGGCTTCTTGAAATCGCTTGTTTTTTTGCCTGAGAGGGCAGTCTTTAATCCTGTGACCTTGCTGGCCACAACGAAAACACGTGTTGGGGAGGTTTTTGTAGGTGATATCCTGCTCCCAAACATCTCCTTCGCCCATGTCCACTTTGATCGTTGTTGGAAGCGGCAAGCTGAGGTCGGCCTCGACGCAAATTTGTGGGTGCCATCTAGCATTGAAGGAGTGTCTTGCACCCTAAGAGATGAGACCACCGATGTCTTCACGCGAAGCCAACGGCTTGCCGATAGGGGAGACAATGTCCCACACGAAGTTGTACAGGAAGTATGGGAGGTTAGGGAGCTCAACCCAAAGAGGGTACCGAAGAGATTTTGATTTGTCGGGAGTAAAGTCCGGGGACCATCTGAATAGGCACAAGGTCGCCCGACCAAGCTGCCAGGTGCCAACGCTTAGGGCTTGGAACGCCATCTCTTCGTTTTCAAAAACTAGCAGCATGTGATTTGCTGGTAAGAACTGACATTTGCTGACAATTAGTCCTCGAGGGAACCACTCTTTTCGAAGCCATTGTCGCACGATTTCGAGCGAGGGCCTAGGGCCAAACACTTGGCCGACGAGGCAAACTTTCTTGAGCTCCTCCTGAGCAGAAAGAACTGCGGGTCTACTGAGGGACACGATGGGGGATTCAACACTTTCGGATGTCCCAGGGGCGGCACATGGCCCCCCCTCTAGCAGAGCGTCCAGTGTGCCGGTCTCCCCAGGGGGGGGGGCCCGATTACTTTTCACGAGAGAGGACGAAGCCACATCCATGACCGAAGGAACTTGCACCACTTTTACTTTTCAATGCCCAACGGCAAACCCCTCCAACATGGAGAGAAAACTGACCACAAACAAGGAAAACTCCCCCCACCGATCACATCGAGGCCAACCACTCCACTTTTCAGGAAAAAACAAGAAGGCCAAAAATCCCACAAAAGAGGGGAGCACACTTCTTCTTTTTCGAAACTTTCCTATTTTCCTTTTTTTCTTTTTTTTTCTTTTTTCTCTCTTTTTTTTTTTCTTTTCTTTTTTTTTTCTCTTCTTCTTTTTTTTTTTTCCTTTCTTCCTCTCTTCTTTTTTCCTCTTTTTTCTAAAAAAGCTTTCTTTCTCTAGCTTTGGAGTTCCCGGCGATCGCGATCGGCCTCACAGTCCTCAACCAGGTATCGCTATCGTGAGGAGCCAGGTGTCGCAAACGAGGAGAACCATGTATTGCGATCGTGAGGAGACAGGGATCGCTATCGCGGAGAGACAGCCTAATCCTGGTATCGCGAGGGCACAAGAGGTGGAAGTCGGAAACGAACAGGCATCCCACCACGAGTCGCGAACACACAAGGAGGGTCAAGAATCGAGACGCGTGCATAACCCAGAGTCCACGTCACATTTTGCACGCCAAACACTGGGAATCTCGATGATAACGCGGGGGGTAACGTCGCCTTGGCAAGTAAGCGGGTATCGCGAGGTAAACGGAAAAAACGGGGAGTATCGCGAGGCCCGCGGGTATCGCTCGCTTCTGGTAACGAGAATCCCCAGAGTATCGCCCCCCTTGGAGTTGAGAGGTCCGGGAGTATCGCCCACCTTGGTATCGTGAGGCCCGAGAGTATCGCCCCCCTTGGTATCGTGAGGCCCGAGGGTATCGCTGCGGTACAAGCCTCCACCCAGGGAGGTATCGACGATACCTCCAGCGGAGGTATCGCGATACCAGTCACCTGGGGAAGCGACCGCGACCGTAAGGAGTTCCGGCGTTTCGACAGCCGAGGCCAACAGACAAACTTAGAACCTCAGCTGGATGCGGGAGAAGTAGAATAAGATGATGACGAGTCCTCAGGAGCAAGACCCCGTCCCCGTCTTGAAACTCAGCGTGTATACTGCTGCTACTCCACGAATTGTTATCTTCCCGGCCATCGCCCGCCAACGCAACGAGCAGTTACAACGTTCAAGCGCCCTTCGAGGGCCGCGCTCCGAAGCTCCTCTCTGACTCGCCGTGCATACAGACCGCCATAGCCGCGCTCGAGAACACCAATACTTTCATCTATGTAACTATTGATAGCTCCCTCTAAAGCCATTTTGGATAGTGGATCAGGAGTGGCCATAATGACTAAACAAACTTGGGAGAAATGGGGAAGCAATGAATTACTACCCACTAAGATGAGATTGCAACTTGCAGATGGGCATATAGAAAAACCCCTAGGTATTTGGGAAAAAGTAATTGTGGACATATGTGGAACAGAAATAGAACATACTTTTGCCATAGTAGAATTTCCACAATCCACTTCATATGAAATCATCCTAGGAAGGCCTTTCATGAGACAAATGCAAATTGTGCAGGATTGGGGTAATGATTGTTTATATCTCCAAAGCAAAGGAAGAATAACAAGAGTGAACTTAAGAAATGGGCACTACTGTGATATATCTCCTCAAGAATGGTACAAAATACATCAAAATCAAGAAGAAAGCGAGGAATCAGAGTTGGAGGATCAGGAAGAGAGTGAATCAGCAATATGAAAGTGTAACATAATAAGAAACCTCACCAATAGAAAAAGGAGACTGAAAAGAGAAGATTGTGTGGAAGGAAGAAAAGTGCAAGATGAAAGTTATGTGCCACAACAATTTAAGGATGAAGAGTTTGAGCCCTACGGCTGGAACCAAATTTTGGCTACCATGGACATAGCCAGGGAGGAGTATGTAGGAGTGGAATTTCAAAATGAAGAAGGGTTTGATATTTTTCACATTAATATAAACATGATAAGTGTATCAAAAACAGAGGAGGAACAAGATTCAGAAATGGTATTAAAAAAAGGAAAAACAAAATATTTGGAGATAGTAAAAGCTGAAGATGCAATCAAAGATAAAATCTCAGGCAAATACAAGGAACATAAACACATAGAAATGGAAAAGGAACAAGAAATTGAGAAGAAAGAGAAGGAAATAAACAAGGATCAATACTTTGATGTACCAGCAAATTTTAAAACCTATGAAGTGGAAGACAGACTACTTCTAAAAATGAAACCAAAGGGAGAAAAAAAGAAAGGAGAAGCTTATGATAATGAAGAACAAACTAAAAAGATCATGATTACTCAGGAAGAAGGAGAGGAAAGACATATTGTAATAGCTGATGATATGACCATAGAGGAAGAAGAAGCACTAAAAAACCTAGCAAAGAATTATAGGGATGTATTTGCTTACAGTTATAAAGATTTAAAAGGAATTGATCCAAAAATCTGTGAGCACAAAATTCCTATGACTCCAGATGCAAAACCTAGTAAACAGAGACATTATATATTCAATGATAAATACTCTGCCAAGATAAAGGAAGAAATTGACAAGTTGTTGGCTGCTAACTTCATTTATGAAATTGAGTATACTGAATGGATATCACCCATAGTTGTGGTACCAAAAAAGAATGGAAAACTTAGGGTATGCATTAACTTGAAAAAAGTGAATGCAGCAACTATAAGGGATAATTATCCATTGCCAATAACAGATCATCTTCTTGAGAGAGTTGCAGGAAAGGAAGTTTATAGCTTTCTAGATGGTTTCTCAAGATACAATCAAGTACCTATAGCCTTGGAGGACCAACATAAGACTGCCTTTTCTACAGAATGGGGGATTTATGCTTTTAGGGTTATGCCCTTTGGTTTGACCAATGCCCCAACAACTTTTCAAAGATTGATGTGTCATATCTTCAAAGAATTCCTGAGAAATGTGATGGAAATCTATGTAGATGATCTGTGCACTTTCTCTTTAAAAAGACAAGATCATTTACAAGATTTAGAAAGAATATTTAGGAAATGCAGGACATACAGAGTATGCTTAAATCTTGAAAAGTGTGTATTTTATGTAAGACAAGGAAGAATGTTGGGTCACATAGTTTCAAAAAATGGAATTTCTACTGATGAGAAGAAGATAAAAGCTATAATAGAGCTTCCAAGGCCTACAAATGTTAAGGAACTCCAAACTTTTATGGGACATTGTGGGTACTATAGGAAATTTGTTCACAAATTTGCAGATATAGCTAAACCCTTATATGCCCTCATCACAAAGTTTGAGTGGAATAAAGAATGTGACCAAGCCTTTGAAACATTGAAAACTTGTTTGGTGACAGCCCCAATTCTAAAAACACCTCAGTGGGATAAAATATTTCATGTGCATGTAGATGCTTCAAATTATGCTTTGGGATGTGTGTTAGCACAACCTATAGAAGGAAGTAAATTAGATTTACCAGTAGCATATGCTAGTAGACAATTGAACATTGCAGAAAAGAACTATACAACCACTGAGAGAGAAGGGTTGGGAATGATATTTGCTGTTAAAAAATACAGACATTACCTATTGGCCAACAAGTTTAAATTCTTTGTGGATCACCAAGCTCTACTTTATTTAGTAAATAAACCATGTCATACAGGAAGAATAGTTAGATGGTTTCTTTTACTAATGGAATTTGAATTTGAGGTGGTGGTTAGACAGGGCAAAACACACTTAAGAGCAGATCATTTGTCTAGAATTCAGTCCAAAGAACCTAGTTCACCCTTAGATGATGACCTGCCAGATACATACCTATTCAAAGTAGAAAATGTTCCTGAATGGTCCATATCATTAGTTCCTTTGTTAACCATGGGACCTTGTAAGTCATTAGCAAAAAACACACATTTGGTGTTACAAAGCATGAATTTTATGTTGCTAGCTGGACATTTGTATCACCTCAATGAGTCAGGTGTACTGGAATACTGTACCCCAAAAGAGGAGCAACATGAATATGTAAGAAGAGCTCATTGCTGGAACCCATGTATTCATGCTTCCAAAATAGTCACTTTAAGCAATCTTGCTAGGATGGGAGTACACTGGCCAAACAAAATTCAAGATGTGGAAAGATATGTTGCTAAATGTCAAGAATGTCAAGATTTGCAGAATTCAGAATTAATAACTCTATATTGGTTAAAAAAAAACCCTGAATGGAGTGAAAACATTGTTGAAGAATTAAAGAAAAAGGACAAAGGGAAGCAACTTATAGCTGGTACAGATTCAAGAAATTTACAAGAAATCTCTGAAGAATATCAACTCATAGGAGAACAATTATACAAAAAAGGAATGGATGGTTATTTAAGAATATGTGTTCCTGAAGAAAAGTATTTGGAGATGTTGGAAATGGCACACTGTGGAGTGGCAGGAGGACACTTTTCTAGTGATAGAACAACCAAACTCATTTTGTATTCTGGCTTTTGGTGGCCAACTCTATTTCTGGATGCAAGAACTTATGTAAAAAGATGTGACACCTGTCAAAGAGTGAGTCAACCAAATAAAAGAGATAACATGCCATTAATCCCATTAATTTCAGCCAGAGCTTTTAGCAAATGGGGATTGGACTTTATTGGACGTAAACATCCTCCAGCTAGACAATCTCATGCAGAATACATATTAGTGGCTACTGATTATTTGACAAAATGGGCTGAGGCCAAAGCCACTAAAAGAAATGATGCTCATACAACTGCTAAATTTTTGTATGAAAATATTGTTACTAGATTTGGACTTCCAATTGAATTAGTAAGTGATAGGGGAACTCATTTTTTGAACCAGATCATAGAAAACATGACCAAATATTTCATGATTTGTCATAGTAAGTCAGCCCCATATCACCCACAAGCTAATGGGTTAGCAGAAAGTACTAATAAAGTATTTTGCACTGTATTGTCCAAATTAGTCAACACAAACAGAAATGATTGGGATTCTCAACTTAATCATGTTCTCTGGGCTTATAGAGTGGCATACAAAACTGCTTTAGGGACTACTCCATTCAATTTGGTATATGGACAAAATGCATTTTTACCCATGGAATTTCTTATTCCAACACTAAAAGTGGGTAGTCAATACAACTGGACAGGACATGAACTATCTGAGAGGATCATAGATTTAGAAAAACTGGGAGCATCTCGACTACAAGCAGTAATGAGTATATATACAGACAAGAGAAGACAAAAAGCCTACCATGATGTGCATATAAAAGAAAAAGACCTTCAAGAAGGAGACTTGGTTCTGGCATACACAGTCAAGGAGCATCAGAAAAAATTTCAGAAGAAAGGTCATGGGCCATACATCATACATAAGATAAGCAAGAGTAGAGCCATTCAATTAGCTAACATTGATGGAGAAATCATGCCAAATTTTATAAGTGGATGTAGAGTTAAGAGGTATGAGTGTCCATTAACTACTGATGAATGGAGAAGACTGCAAAAAGCTCAAAATAGGAAAAAGGAAGAAGAAAACATGAGAAAGGAGGCTCAACAAGAAGCAAAGGAGAGAATAAGAAAAATGAAAGAACTTAAGGAGGTGTGTTTATGTGAAAGCACTCTAAAACAAAGAGAACATTTGCCTGTGATAGAAATGGATCATCAAAATGAAAACATAAGGGTTTTGATAGATTCAGGAGCTCAAGTGAACTTGATCAGTTCAGCCTTGGTAAATAAATTTAGCATAAAGAGGAATAAAAGCAGAATGTTGATTAAAACATTAGAAGGAAAAATGATTCAGAGTTTGTCTTCACTTGTTATTAAAGTTAAATTTAATCATGAATATATGAAGATAGATTGTGAAGAGTGGCCAGATCATTTGGTGACTGAAAAATTGATTTTGGGACAACCCTGGCTCAAACAAGGTAAAGTTATTTTGAACTTTGAAAAAATGAAGCTTAATTTGACCATAAATGACAAAAAATTTTTAATGTTTTTTCTGAGTAATGAAAAACAGGAAGTTCATCTAGATGTTCATGACCCAGATATGGAAGGATTTACTTTCTCAATGAAGGACAGGGACATATTGCCACTACAAAATGATCAAGCTTCTCACAATCAAAACCAGCAAGAGAATTCAGGAGTAGAGAAGAATGGTGAGACAAAACGAGGAAGACACTTATTGCCTAATTTGAAACATCAAAAAATCAGAACAAGAGGGACATGGAAAGAAGGCATACACCGATATTACTCATTAAAACAGGAAGTTAGAGCAAAATGGGTATGGAGACCAAAAAATGCTACAAAATGTTGGTATGGGAAGCATGGATGTTTGGATCACAAAAGGACAATTGCAGTTAAACATTATTGGGTAAAAAAATCAGAATTATGTCAATGGCAGAAAGATCATCCACATTTGACCTATCTTCAGAATTTCAGAACAAAATATTAAAAAAAAAAAAAAGAGAAGGATGACAAAAGTATTTTTCTTTTAAACCTTTTCCCCTTAAAAGAGAATTAGGAGGGGAAGAAAAGGAGGACAGAGCAGAAAAAAAAAAAAAAAAAAAAGAGAACAAATGGGCAGTGTGTATTTTTTGTTTTTAAATTTATAAAGCACAAAGCAAGATATAGGGAGGAGGAAAGTAAATTATTATGGAAAGTTTGTATTATTTTGTTTCAATTTTCTATGATCATCTTTTGATTTCTATTTTTCTGAAGTTGTTTTTTCATTAAACATTGTTTCCATCATTCCTTTCTTCAAGCACATTAGACATCTTGCTACACCTGTAATGATCACTTTAATTGAGTCTTTTGAAGAAGAAAAATTTATTTGGAAGACTTTCTTTCTTTATTTTCATGACAAGAATATTCCAAAAGAAAACATTAATTTTTCTGGATTTTTGTGACTTATATGGGTGGAGTATTTTCTCTTCTTTTGTATGTTACAAATACAGGATGGTGAATACGAAAGAATTACAAATCCATGACTTCAGAGCAGATTCGGTAACTTTGTCCAGAGGACACTGGTTCCTGGATGGTGATGCAGCTGAAGAACAGGTGGACTTAGAATCAGATGAAGAAGCAGAAATTTCAGAAGCTGAGAAGGTGGTAAAGGAACTTAAGGAGACTCTAAACATCATTGGCCAACACGTATTTACAGTGGGAGTAGGAGGATACAAGTATACAATGTTGTGCCAGGAGTTCTACAGGTTCCAAAGAGTGGCAGTTAATATGAAAACATGGAAGGCAGTAGGGCTGCACAGAATATTGGAGGAGCCTATCTTTTTTCATTGACTTTGAGAGGGTATCAAACAGTTTGACAGAAATAGGAAAAGGGAATGATGCCTATTTCAGATGCAAAGTCAAAAACAAGGATAACCAGGAAGTAGGTATCACTATCAAGGGAGAACATATCAGAGCAGCACTGCAATTCTATACAATGGGAACCAAACTTGATCCGAGTTTTGTCAAAAAGAATAAGGAAACTTACACAGGATATGTAAAATTCAGTGATTTCAAAGGAAGGGAGAAAGAAGAATATGCTGTAAGGATGTTCTTACAATTCTTCTGTTTTCCAAAACTACCGAGATATACAATGCCACATAAGTCAGTAACATTATTGATGTTCAATAACAAAGATAGAACCAAACCTTTTGGAGTAATGGATGTCTCACCATACATCCATGAACAGCTTAAGGAAGCAGCAAAACACTGGGAACAAAAGAAGTTTATGAATGGGGCCCAGTTCTTAACAAGAATCATTTATCATGTTCTAGGGATGGAAGATCAACTGAAATTGGCTCCAGAAGCACAGTATTTCAGGAATCTTATGCATGGAATCAAGAGTCCTCCAAGGAAAATGACTGAAAGAGAAACAGAAGGACAAACCCGCATGAGGGGAACAGGTATGAAAAGGAAGATGATATATTAGGAAGTAATTCCTGTAAAGAAAAGAAGGGTGGACCCAAGGAAGGTGGAACTAGAAATGGAGGAAGCCACAAAAGAGGAACATGAGGAGGCACAGAAGCAGGTTCAAGCCTCTAGTGAACCACATCCAGCCCAAACAAGCAAAGAGCAATTATACACCTATCTAACCCAAGGGAACAACAAAAGAGCTATGTATGAGGCACAGTATCAAAAAATGTTGGAAGACTACTCATGCAAAGCTACAGATTGGATCCAAGAAGAAGTGGAGCATTATGAAACACTACATGATGAAATGATGGCAGCCGATACAGAAGAGGTGTTTGTCAAGAAAGAAGTGGAGTTGTTGGCTTATTTTAAGGAATTACAAGGACCTCCAGAAACCAGAACCACTGTTGTGGTAAAAAAGAAGGTTCCAAGGAAACCAGTACAAAAGAAGAAATTGACCAAGAAGGGAAAGGGTAAATCCATAGCTGAAACTGTTATCAAAGAGAGGGAGGAAGTAGTCATGGAAGAAACACAAAAGACATCCATTGTGGAAGAAGTATCAAGACCCACAGAACCAGAAAAAGGAGGACCTTCACACTTCTCATCTGATTCTGAGAGTGATATTGAGAGTTTCCTGTTAAAGAGTTTAAATCTATCAATACCAAATACTCCTAATGTCATCATACAGACCTCTGAGAAACAAAAGACACCTGAGGAATTGAAGAAGAAGTCTTAGGAGGAACCAATTCAGGAACAGGCAGAAAAACAGCTCAGTCTGGAAGATGAAAGAAGGATAATGAAGGGAAAAGCAGTAATGATAGAACAAGCAAGTGAAATAAGAGAAGAAGTCAGTTATGGGTGGGTGCATACAGGAATAAAACCCATATGGACAAAACCATCACACTTCAAATTGGATGAAAAGCTAGAAGAGTTGACAAAGGAGATAAAGAAGAGTAGTTCATTTAAAGAACAGAAGGATGTAAATAAGGATCAAGAAATAAAGAAGATAGAAATGGGAAAGAGTGCTCCAAAGGTCACAGGGAGAGTTGTGGAAGAAGAGATCATTCAAAGTATAAAGGATGTATTACATGATATAAAAAGTAGTGAGGAATTTACATCCAATGAGGATCAAGAACAAGAGGTAGCAATGGACCTCATGCACAGTGATGAACAGGAAGAAGAACACAAAGAGGAAAGAAGTAAGGATCAGGTGAAAGATTTGGAAGTAACTGGAACAGTTCTAGCACAGGAAAAGGAAAGACAGGAAGAACAAGCAGGTGAATCTCAGGGAAATTTTGGTGAAGAAACTGAATACAATTTGGTCCAGGAAACTCTAAGCCATGAAAAGGAAATGCAAACAAAGGAAGGATATCTTTCTGAAGAAACTCAACAGGTGTTGGAGAAAGAAAAGGTGCAAGAAATAAAGCTCATCTCAGATGTTTTGGAGCAAAAGAGTTCAGGTGTTCAAGAAGACATGGCAGAGTTAAAAATACTGGATAATCAGCCAAGCCATGAAGAAAATAAGGCCAAAATTATAGAATATGAGGGAGAAGAGGAAGAGGAGAGTGAATGCAAAGAGGACAAACAGCTAGAAACCAAACAAATAGCAATAGAAGGAGGACTGGAAAGAATCCCAAAGAGTATTAGATCAGCATGTCAACTCATTATGAATAATATTGAACAGTTCAGACCCTCAAGCCGAAATATGATCATTTCAGGGATGGTAGCAGAGTCAGAATTTGAAAAAGGCAGTATGATTATTAAAGAGCATAAAAGGGAAAAGGAGCATATGGCAGAGCAACTAAGGAAGGTGCAAGAGAAGAATGAGGAGTTTTCCAGTAAAATAATTGCTTTGGAAGAGTTGGAAGTACAGAAGCAAAACAAGATTGAATACTTGGAAGAGAAGAATATGCAACTAACAGAGCAGGACGATAAATTGGAAAAAGAATTAAGAACGATTAAGGGGAGATATAGAACTCTACAAACTTCCTATCAGATTTTGACTAAAGCTAATGAAGAAATCAATAAGCTACTATTGGAGGAAGGGCAATTGAAGGAGGAAAGTCACATAGTCCAGATAACAGAGGGAGAAAAGGAAGGATTACTCAAAGAGATTCAGGAATTACAAAGAGAATTGAAAGAAGCCAAAGAATTAGAAAGGCAGGCTAGTACACATGCTGCTACATCTATGAGAGGCTATAATAAGCTACACCTGGATATGGAAAAGGAAAGAAATGAGTGGCAGACAAAGAGGGAAAAGGAATGGAATGAGTGGAAAAAAGAAAGGGAATTATGGGCACAACAGAATGGGAGTCTGATGTTGACTATAGAAGAATTGCAGAAGAAGTTGAATAAGCCACAAATCCAAGAAGAGACACATGTGGAAACCACACATGCAGAAGAACATGGGGTAGACAATATGGAGGGAGTACAACATGACAATGAACCAGCAGGCAAAAAATCAGAAGAAGAATATTCAGAGGATTTTGTAAAGAAATTGCTGACAAGCAGAGATTCTAGAATGGAGTTCATCAGAAAGATGCATGATGAGTACGAAGAACAAATTGTCACATTCGCATTGAATAAGGGAATCAATCCAGATCAACATCACTGGGCAGCAGATGGATTGGGGATACCATTTTGTATGATTTTGGAGAGTATAAAGAACTACCACATGGCCAGAGTTGGGCTACCTCCAAACAAATACTTTGAGTATGAAGAGGACATCAATGTCACTAGAGAACTATTTGAGAGAGCCAACCCTAAGTGGAGAAATAAATGGTTGGATGCCAACAAAGAATGTAGGAAAATCTGGAAAGAGGCACCTCTTCATTTAAAGATCAATCTAGCCTATTGTCCAGTGGCACGAAGAAGAGAATGGACAACTTTTTGGGATAGAAGAAGAGAAGGTCAAATTCCTCCAAAGTGGATGAATTTTCCGAAAGTAGCAGGTCCGAAGGCAGGCACATGGCCTACCAAGAGTTATATGGTGAATACTGCTGAGTCTGTAATAACTACATACAAAGATGTCAATGACCCTGCTTGCATACTACTTGTACGAATAATGAGATTACTTCTAGCCTGTATAGAAACTTATACCGACACAGATATCAGAACACTGAATTATATCGGCTTTAATTCTCCAACAGATGCATTATTATTTGATTTGAGCGAAACACCTGACAGAATCTGCTTAATGGCATATTACAGCAGAGTGATATTTTTGGGCAGTCATTACTTGCAAATTTTTGAAGATGCCTTTGATTACGGATTTTTTGAAAGAGAGTCAGAGATTTTTGGAAATCTGTTAGTTATTACTAAATCCAGACTTACGGCATATGAAGCTGCCTATACAGAATACTTGAAGAAGGATGTCATAGATAAACCAGAAGCTGTAGTACAATGGAGAAAGGCATTATTTGAAATGGTCAATAATCTAAATATAACAGAAAGAAAAAGTCATGATTTGCTGTCACAAGTATATCAAAGAAAGAAGAAATGAAGAGAAGTGATCAGTGCAGAGGAGCAGGAAAATCTTTCGTGAGGAGCCGAAAGGCTTAGGAGGGGAAGGATGTTGGAAGATGCATTTTTGGAAACCTTTTTTTTTAAAGGAAAAATATTGTAAAATGATAGAAATCTGTAGAAATATTTATGCAATTGTTGTAAAAATAAGGAAGAGTCTTCCTTATGTAGGATAGAATCTTATGTATTTTTTCTAGAATTTTCGGAAACTCTTAGATAGCATATTTTTAGAATAATAGAGGAAAGGACCAAAGTTCAAGTGTGAAAGAGGACACTTGAAAATGTATATAAGTCAATTTTCTCTATTTTGGAGAGGTTGGTTAGTCATTTGTACATGCTATCAATAGAGAAGAGAGAGTTTTTGCTGAAATCGTGTTTTCTGCTGTTATGTGTGTCTCCTTTGATGTGAAAGCTTGTTTCTTGCTTTATCATGGAGATTTGTGAGTTTCATTTGTGTAATGATGAGTAAGATGTATGAAGAGAGATGATTACTGATGTATTGAGTGAAGAAGGATTGAAGAATGAGGCAGAAATGTGAAAATCGTCTACTGTTACAGAATCGCGATTGTCTCGTCTCTATGATACAGGTGATATTTTCCAATTCTGATTTCATATTTGTATTCTGATGAGAAAATGACATGAATTAGACACAAAGATCATAGAAAATGATGAAGATTTGCTCTAGAAAAGGTAAATCCTAGATATTTCCTCTTCATTTTCATTTTCTCAGAATTCCAGCCATCAATCTCTTATTTCTATGAATCTATCATCTAGAAGGGGCTGTGGTCTTATGGATATTCCCAGGATTGACAAAATAAAGATGATTTGTTGATTCTTTTGTACTTCATGATTGGAGAGGACAACTCCAAAGTCAATAACAAACAAACACCTTACTTCAGTGTGCACATCAACTACAACAAGAATACCATCAATTGGAAGAACGCACTACGGCCCTCCAGGCAGAATCTCAATGTCTGCAAGCTAGGGTCACCACTCTTGAAGCTGACTACCAAACGCTCCTAAGCGAGCATACCACCTTACAGCAGGCTCACTCCGAACTGGAATCAAAGACATCAACAGTGGATGACCAAGCAGTCAAGGAATTAGAAACAGTGCTCCAAGCACAAATGATATCTAATGCTACACTCAGACGCAACATTGGGCTATTAAGGAAGCATATGGCAGCAACACTAGAAGAGAACAAGAGACTTCAACAACAAAACCAAGACAACCTTGAAGCGCCTATGGAAGGAACTGTAGGAGCAACCATTAGCCCTACCAGATATAGAGCAGTCCCATCGGAAGACATTCGCATTTTACTTGAGGAGCATGCAAATTTCTTGGAGTCATATGAAAAGTTAGAGACTGAATGTGCAGATCTAAAGAAACAGATAGCCAGTGTCCCCACAGCTCAACAAGAGCCGACAATCTTGCAACACTCTACAGAAGAAGTAGAGACCCTCCGGAAACAGGTGGCAGAACTCCAGGCACGCCTCTTACCATATGAAAGGCCACCCTCGCCCATTGAAGAACCAGAACCTGAAACAGTAGTGGAAATCCCTGTCGATGACAGCTATGAAGAGCCATACGAGCCTATGCCGACACCCGGTGGTCGAACTACAGAGGAAGGACAAGACACTTTAGAAATTCAAGTTCCAGATTGGGTCAAAAGGGTCGTGAAAGTGGGTAAGACACATGATGATCGTGTGGCCGTGCAAATGCAATCTCTCACAAATCTGGAAGAAACTGTCCTTCGGTCTTCCTACTTTCAAAACTTATCCCATCAACGGTTAATCACAACATCAGAGTCGCAATACATGCCTTATTTTGTCTTACTACATGATTATAATGCAGAAGTCAAAAGACATACAGGGAAGGAGCCCACATTCGCCACTCAATTTGAGATAGGAGATCTACCGACAGATGCACGTGCTGGCTCGATCTTCCAACCTAATTGGCATGCACGCCTACTAACCGATTACCCAAAGATGATGAGCACTTGGGCAACCATGCCACTATATATCAAGTATAATCCATGCTATTGCCCAGTGGTACGTCGCAGATCCTGGCAAGCATTTGCAATCAAGGTACGCAACAATAAAGAATGCTCGGCTTGGGTTAATGTAGCTCAATGATGAGTAGCACCTCCTTTAATGTCAATCCGGGAAGACGTGAGGATGGTATGAAGACCTCGAGCAAGTGGCGGCACAAGTGCGTGAGTGAGAAGCACACTAGCATGCACACACATACACACACACGCGCACACACGGTAAGACAAAGAGTGAGAATCAATGGAGCTTTTAGATTACTTTCAAAATGCTCTTTACAAATTCGTTTCAATTACAATCTAACCTCAAAAATGAGCTCTCTAGCTCCTTTTATAGTTTTTGACTAGCTTTTGGCCCTGTCCAGACCTAGTGTCCGGCCTAGTTAAAAATTAGGTTCCAGGGCTTATTTGGGGGCTCAAACGAGATCTAAAAATTATGAAAATTGGTACGCAACTACTTCTAAGGCTCCTCAAGCTCAAGGACTCCTTGGCTTGCACAAAATGGAGCTACAAAAATGTGAAATGAGATTTACAATGATTATTAGTGATAAAAATCACTGTTGTTGTAGGGATTTCTTCTAGTGATCTGCCATACATATCTTCAAGCTCCCTACTTGCTCTTCTTCCCTGCATGTCCATCTCTCTGGTTTGCATTAATGTCTTGAAAAAATATTGGCCTACTTGCCAGATCTTCTTTGACTGCCCTGTTTGCTCGTGCTGTCCCTTCGCTCTGACTCCCTTCTTTGACTTTCACGTCTTGTAGTTCCTGATGTACCAAGGCTACTGCCAACACCCCCCCCACTCTCGCGTCTGTCGCCCCTGACAGACCCTTGTCTAGCTGCTTTTTGTACGTAGTATTGTACAACATCGGCGGCGAGGTGGTGTTCTTCTAACCTGAGTCCCCTTGCTAGATCTGTCAGCAATGCATCCCAATTGACTGGCCCTGGGACATTTGGATGTGGCACCCGTAACTGCTCTGAGTGAATGGTTCGCTCCACGGCAAATAAATGGAGGAGATGTGAGGGTCTGGGTACAAATATTTTTGAGTGGTATTCCCAGAACCCTGTTATGAACATCTCTTCGAATGTTTGTTTAAAGCAGGCTGGGAGGTATTTTATTCTGGCGTGCCAAGCGTATATCACCTCTATGGAAGGAGTGGTGCTCATGTCATAAACTAAATCTTGGTTTCCTGTAAGGAATCCGACGCCTGAGAAGTGTGGGTCCTTGATATTCTTGAATGTCCTGAATGTAATAAGCATTAACTCAAAAATTTTCATGCACATCTGGGCCATTACATCAGGGGTATTCTTTAATCGGATGCTCCAGTGCCGTATAGTGGAGATCATGTAATTGACGGTGGGAGGCCCTTGAGGGGGTGCTAGATAGACGTAGTTTAACCATTTGGCGCATCCCTTGATATTCTTGACTGCAATGGTAAACTCTGGCCATGTACGTCTGCGGAGTACAGGAACATAACAAGGGTTATATTTAATAAAAAGAGGCATATTCGTCCAGGTGCGAACCATCTCCGGATAGGTTTCGAGGAGTCGGATCCTCCAAGTGGGTTGATGAATGGATCCTTTTTTAGCACTCTCTGGGATGTCATCTGGCCCAAATTGTGTAGCAAACGTTGGAGGTTTGCCACATTTATGTTGGATTTCTGCATTGTAGTCCGCCAGGAGTATACAATAGGGCACGTATTGATCATCATTGGTTCCGATCCATCTATGGTGGGACATGCTGCGGAAGTATTCTGATTTAATAATAGTGTCCTCTATCTTTGCCACAGATTGGATCTGAACTGCCACTCGATCTTCATGAGTTGATGCCGTTTTCTCTAGTGTTTGGAGCCACTCAGGTACTTCGATTTCTAACGTATCCATTCCTTCTGCGGTTTGCTCACCACCTGGCATTGGCATAGGAACGTAAGGTTCCTCATACGTCTCATCTACCTCGATGGGTACCAAATCCTCGGGTTCAGGTTCGACCACTGGAGAGGGTTGCCTTTCATGTGTGAGTAATCTTGCCTGTAATTCGGCCACCTGCTCTTTCAATGCCATGACTTCTTCTGAAGTCGTGGTCGTTTCTGTGACTTTGGGTGCTGTCTGTTGCTCTTGGAGTTGATTGCGCAGCGCATCACGTTCCCTTTCCAAGTCATCATGAGCTTCTAATAGATCTGCATAGCTGTCCAAGATTGTCTTCATTGTCTCTGAGGGCACAGCTTTAAACTGCTCTGGATCAATTTCGTGTGGAGAGCCTTCCATTGCTGCTTCTAGATTTGCTTCATTTTGCTGCTGCAGCCTCTTGTTTTCTTCTAGGGCGGCCGCCATGTGTTTTCTGAGAAGTGCCAGGTTACGCCGGACTTTGAGATTATCGGCTTGGTATACCTCGAGCAGAGCTTCTAGTTGTTTGGCACCTGATTCTGTCGATGGTTGGGGGGCCGCCAATAAGGTTTGGTGAGCCTGCTCAAGCGTCGTGTAGCGTTGATTCAGTTCTGCATTTTCTGTTTGTAGAGTGAGAAATTGTCTTTGTAAGTTTTGATGGTGCGTTTCCAGACTCTGATACCGGTTGTCCAGAGCTTTGTATTCATGCTGGAGCTGGTATACACATTGGTTTAATGCTAAGAATATGTTATTTACATTAAATAATGCTGGGAAGGGTGAAGATGCAGGGGGAATGGGGGCGGGAATGGGAGAGGTGAATGATGTGGATGTAGGCGGAGATGTGGGTGGAGGGGGTATAGGTGAGGAAGGTGTCATGGGGGGAGGAAGTGGTGCTGTGGCAGGTGAGGTTTCCATCGTGTCAACTGTTTGAGTGACGGTGTAGATGGGAATCGTGGGTGGAGTGGATGTGACATCGGTGAACAGGGTGGTGAAGGTGGGCATGGTGACGCCCCCGTAATGGATTCCCGGAGAGAGTGGGATGCCCATGACAATGGTAGTGGTAGTGGATGTGGTGGTGCTAGTGTCCTGTGGTGGAGTGAATTGTGTAGTGTGAGGTGGGGATGGTGGTGACAACGGTGCTTCGTGATATTCTTCTGCTTGCGCTGACTCGCCTGGTGCTGATGTATTGATGTGAATTTGCTTCCCGGACCTCCTGGGACGAACGGGAACTCTTTTTTCAAACCTGTGGATGTAGGCCACTGCCTCATGAATGGCCTCATCCAGTCCCACGGCGTCGGCATGAAGGTTCATGGACTCAATGAACAACTCGTCCACACCTTCCTCCGCTAGCAAGTCGTTCATGAGTCTTTTGCCCTGTTCTAGAGACATCTTATGCTGTTCCTGAACCAGTCGCATGGTTCGATATAGTCTCTTGATTTGTGCCGAATATGCTGGGGCACTTGCTAACTCGGAGAGTTCGTCATATTCTTGCTGTTGTTCTTCGTCGGCTTCTTCTTCGTCTCCTCCTGCCTCTTGTTCATCTACATCGACTTCTACAACTTGGGGTTGGGTGGGGGCCGATGTTGTTTTGGGTCGTGGTTCCTGAGCTCGCGCTGCTTCCGCTTCGAGGTTAGAGTCATAGATTAATCGGGCAATTTCTTCATCCGTGAGGTCCTCAAGAGTAAATCCCTGTGGGAATTCCAAATCGGATGGAATGGGTGGAAACACCAGATTAGGCCCCTCCGTGCTTGGTCGTGGTAGCCGGATCGTGAATGGCCTAACTCGTCGTGTCTGGGGAGGAGTGATTTCTGGTGTAGCGGTAGCTCCCCTTGGTTGGGCACAGGGTAGTTGGACTCCCCCCCTCATCTTCTTGGATGGGGGACCTGCTGTTGATAGTCTTCTTTGGAATTCTTGGACTCGGGACCATACGAGTGCCCGCTGAACAGGCACGTCATAAGCCAAGCATCTATAGATTATTCTGGTCAAAGCACAACACCCGTGGAGCACATTCTTCTGTTTTTTGTTCCACCTTTGATGCGCTAGGTGGATCTGGTCTATGATCCAGTGTGGCACATTGATGGGCAGGCTTTCGGTTTCTGCTAGATATAAACTGAACCATATTTTTTTCGGGGGCATTGTGAATCGTTCTTGGGCGGGAAACGCAAAGTGTTGCATGATGGTTCGCAGGTGAAGCGCAATGGTAGGTGTCATTGCTACCATATCCTTCAACTTATTCAGATCCTTGTGCTTCATGCGACCTGGGACCATGGTTTCCTTTTCTGTTGGGATGTGCATGCCATACATTCCCAATGCTTCTCTTACCAGGTTGAGGTCCAGCTTGAACCTTTTAAGCTCATTACCCGGCAGCAGTGATGGCAACACAAAGGTGCTGTCGCCTCCTTTGGTCCTGCTTGGCGTGATTGTACTGATCAGATATGAACATCGTAAAAAATCCGGCTTTGGTATGTGGGCCCTGAAGTAACTTTCCACACCCGCTTTGACCCAAACTGATCTCATGACTTCGGCATTTTGGTAGCTTTCAAATTCGCGTGTGAAAAAGTGGTATCGACCCCATTTGCCATTGAACTCCAATTCTGCTTCCCAGAAGTAGGTTCCATCGCCCAGTGGTCCAGCAACATCACTGAACCAATGCGCATGCTTACCTACTTGAGAAGTGTGTCCTTGAGGAGGATCCTGGATGGGGAGCACATGCACTTCTTGAAGCTCTTGCGGTCTTGCGGTGAGACGTGGCTCAAGGAGAAGTGTTTCTATGTCCACGATCTGGGGACCAGATCCGGCTTGAGAGCTGGTACCTGCTTCTGCCATGGCCCTGTTTGCTGATTGGTTCTGTGAGAATATAGAACCAAGTGTTAACATTGTAATGGACAAAATAAATCCGTTGTTGTCCCCGTTACAACATTAACATAAGGTAGATGGTGAGTTAGTGGTTAGTAAGTGCATTAAGACAGTGTGTGTAGTTAGTGATTGTGTTGTCCTAGGAAACTATTGCAGTTAGTAAGTGGGTTATGAATTTACAAATTGGGGTCGGGGGGTTTATTACAGACCCTAGGCTGCCAAATGCAGTGAGTGGGCTTTGCCTTCGGTTTCGGAGAGTCTCTACAGAGCCTTCTCGGTGTCGTGGTTTGAAGATGAGGCCTTTTTGGGACCCATTTACAATTGATTACATGTACGCTCTTGGGTTTTGGTGTGTACATGAGTGTCGAGAACGAGTGAAATCTGGCAGTATGCGTCGCTGCGTTGTGCTGTTTAAGTTGTGGCCTCAGCGTAGCTACTTGTGCCATCAAGCAAGCCTTAGGCACCCAAATTTGTCTTGATTGTGGGCTTGCCTTCATCGACTTCTTGGGCACCCAAATAGATTTTACTTTAGCAGAAGAATTTCTGAAAAACTTCTTATTAGCGTTGTGTTGTTGGTCACTAATAAGAGGCTTTGCCCCTGTAGTTGACGGTGGTGCCACCGGTCATTCGCCTTTCCGCACCCATACCTGGTCTATTTTCTGGGCTGTTCTGCTGCGCCGGTACTTTTGTTCTCGGACATAGGTAGCACTCTACTTCTTCTGCCTGTGATCTACCTTGGGTTGCTGCTTCCTTCTAGCCTTTGGAAAAGAAGGGAGTTCCGTTGCATTCCTGACTCCTTTTTTGCGAATATCAGTCCTCTGCAACACATAGTTTTGGACAAGAACAACATGGTCATCTTCATGTGTACCCCTGGAAGGACCAGGAGTCTGTGCCTTTCCTAGTTCCTTGAGTGCTCCATTGTCTAATTCTACTGTAACTCGACTATGATTGACCCAAACCTGGAGAAGTCCACTTCTTAGGTTTAGATTGACTGCTTGGTCATAGATCCAATCCTGACCCAAGACGAGAGGTTCAGTGAGATCTTCATCTTGACACACTAGTACTTTAACGGTCATTGCCTCATCGTGAATGTAGAGGGGAAGTTCCACCTCGCCCATGCAAGGGGTTTCCACTCCTCCCAATCCTATGAGGTATGCTTCCACAGGATGGACAGTTAACTGTAGCTCTTGACAGTAAGACAACTTAACAGCGCTAGTGGCAGCACCTGAGTCAATCAAGGCTCTTACGGTCCTTGTACTCTTTCCTTGTCCTATGTCTATGGTTATGAAAGGACGTCTATCAATTATTCTATTCGAGCTTGTTCCTGCAACTTCACACATGGCTATGGGAAATCCTTGGTCTGCATAGTCATTCGTTCCAGGCTGATCTCTGCCTTGCCTTCGTAGTTTCATCCTTCTGATGCGTTTTAAAGCCTCTGCTTGAGCTTCTTCTCTAATTCTCTTTTCTTCCTCTTTGCGTTTCTTAGCAGTGTTGAGTCGGCTGAGCATTTCCTCCGTGAGGGGTTCCTGGTACAACTTAACTCTGCATCCGCTAATATAGTTAGGGAGAACATCACCCTCTAATGTGGCCAATTGTACTGCTCCACTTGTGGAGATCCTATTGATGATCATAGGTCCGTAGCCTCTCTTTTCTAGCTTCCTTGCGTGTTGTTTCAGTGTATAGACTAAGACTAGATCTCCTGCTTTCAAGCCTTTATCCTTCACATGGGCATCGAAATATGCCTTCTGTCTCTTCTTGGCGGCATATATTCCTGCAGCGGCTCTTAGTCTTGTTTCCCCTAATCGTTCAAGGTCAAAAATCCTAGAGGAGAGCTCATGACCTGTCCATTCACACTCTTGTGCTACTCTCAATGTAGGAATCAGGAAGTCCAAGGGTAGCACGGCGTTTTGGCCAAACACCATCTGAAAGGGAGTGGCTTGGAGTACCGTTTTGTAGGCCACTCGGTATGCCCAAACAGCATGGTGTAGCTGTTTGTCCCAATCGGAGCGTTTAGTGTTTACTAATTTCGTCAGTACATTGCATAGAATCTTATTAGTGCTCTCAGCTTGTCCATTAGCTTGAGGGTGATAAGGGGCAGACTTCTTGTGTATTACCAAGAATTCTTGGAGTAGATTTTCAATCACTTCATTCAAGAAATGAGTGCCTCTATCACTTACAAGCTCTATAGGTAGCCCGTATCTCGTGAATACATTCTCAAACAAGAATTTGGCAGTTGTTTGAGCATCGTTCTTTGTCGTAGCCTTTACCTCTACCCACTTGGTGAGATAATCTGTTGCCACAATGATGTATTCCGCATGAGAACCCTTAGCTGGGGGGTTAATAGGACCTACAAAGTCTATTCCCCACTTAGAGAATGCACGTCCACCCATCATAGGTTTCAGTGGCATCTCATCTTTGCGTATAGGATACTGAGTCCTTTGACAGATATCACACCGTTTCACATAGGTATGTGCATCCATGTGAAGGGTGGGCCACCAGAAGCCCGCAAACAGTATTGCCTTGATTACCCGATCTGGTCCAAAGTGTCCTCCTGCTACACCTTGGTGAGCAGTTTCTAAGATCTTAAGATACTCACTTTCATGGACACACAGTCTCAGGTAACCATCTTTACCGCGCTTATATAGATTATCACCTATGAGTGAATAATCCAGGGCTTCTTGTTCTAAACTCCTTTTCCTAGCTAGAGTCATGTCTGGGGGGAATGTGTTTGTCCGCAAGAATGATACTAGAGGTTCACTCCAATCTGGCACAATGGATACTTGATAGAGAGTGGCATGTTCCACAGGTGGTTTAGTGCAACAGATTGGGCATTCCTTGCACAACTTTTGGACATCCGCTTCCATGGTTGGCCAGTGCACTCCGAATCTCTTTAGAGTCTGCAAAGTTCGTTGTTTTGAATGGTGTTGCTCTAGTGCACCTACATGTGCTAATTGCAACCATTTAGCGTACTCATCCTCTTCTACGCAACAAGCCAAGATCCCCTGATCTGTGTGCTTGTACATGCTTCCTGCCATGATATGGTACTTTTGGGCTTTTACGATCTCTCTATTCCGTGTGTTCACCACTGGATGATTAGGCCCGTATGTCAATACTGGTACTATTGGCTTGGCCCACTGCGGTATAACTTCCAAATTAAACAAGTAAGCATCAGGAAGGTCATCTGACACTCCTTGTGGGGCTTCTCCCGATGTGAGCCTAGAGAGATGATCGGCTCTCAAATGAGTCCTACCTTTCCTTACCACAACCTCAAAATCGTATTCCATTAGCAAGAGAAACCATCTCACTAATCTTCCTGTATTGCATGGCTTGTTTACAAGATATAACAATGCCTGATGATCAGTAAAAAATTTAAACTTATTTGCAAGCAAATAGTGTCTAAATTTCTTAACTGCATATACCATGCCTAATCCTTCGCGCTCTGTAGTGGTGTAATTCCGTTCAGCCGCATTCAATTGTCTGCTGGCGTAGGCAATTGGAAGATCCATATTACCTTCACCAGTAGGTTGTGCAAGTACACATCCAATAGCGTAATTGGATGCATCAACATGAACATGGAATGGCTTATTCCAATCTGGTGTGGTCAAGATTGGTGCTGAACATAATCTTCGTTTAAGCTCCTGGAAGGAATTCTCACATTCATCCGTCCACTCAAAGTTTGTCAATAGTCCGTACATGGGCTTTGCAATGACAGCATACATGTGTATAAATCGTCGATAATAACCGCAATGCCCCATGAAAGCTTGTACTTCCTTGACATTCTTTGGCCTAGGTAGCTCCGCTATGGCTCTCACTTTTTCTTCGTCAGTAGATATGCCATTCTTTGACACGATATGTCCTAGGATCTTGCCTTGCCTGACCATAAAAACACACTTTTCTGGGTTTAGGCAGACTTGATATTCTCTACATTTGTCAAAGATTTGTCTGAGTTTAGGAATATGAGTTTGTCTAACATTGGAATGAGCACAGAGATCGTCAACGTAGACTTCTAAACTCTTCCTCAGGAACTCCTTAAACACATGGCACATCAGCCTCTGGAAGGTGGCTGGTGCATTGGTAAGCCCAAATGGCATTACTCTAAAAGCAAAAATGCCCCATTCTGTGGCAAAGGCTGTCTTATGCTGATCCTCTGGAGCTATGGCTACTTGATTGTAGCCCGAGAATCCATCAAGGAAACTGTACACTTCCTTGCCTGCCACTCTTTCTAAGAGATGTTCTGTGATGGGAAGCGGATAGTTATCTCGAATCGTGGCGGCATTAACCTTTTTCAAGTTAATGCACACACGCAGCTTGCCATTCTTCTTGGGCACCACCACGATGGGGGATACCCATTCAGTGTGCTCAATTTCATAGATAAATCCAGCTTCAACCAGTCTATCTATCTCCTCCTTGATCTTAGCAGCATAATTATCGTTATATGTATAAGGCTTTTGCTTAGAGGGTTTGGCATCTGAGGTCATGGGGATGGTGTGCGAGCATATGTCCGGGTCAACACCTTTCAAATCCTTGTAACTCCAAGCGAATACATCTCTGTATTCTCTTAGCAAGGCTATCAATTCGTACTCTTCTTCTTCTGTTAGGTCATGACCTATATACGTGCATCTCTCCTCTCCTTCTTCTATGGCCACTACTATTTTCTTGGTGGTTTCTTTGTTATCATAGGCCTCTCCTGATTGTGCCTCTCGTTTAGGCATTCTTATCATGACTCTCCTGTCATCTATCTCGTACTTCTTAAAATTTTCTGGGACCTCAAACAAAGATTCTTCCTCCTCTGGTAAAACTTCTTTCTTTCTTCGTTTCTTTCCTTCTTCTTTCGAGGTCATATGTGTTGCTAATCTTACATCATTTGTGACCTCTCCATGCTTCTGAGGTTGAAATTCTACTTCATGGAAGTATTCTTCATCTGATGCAAATGGAGGGTCCATAATGATTGACTCTAGATCGGAGTCACTTGCATCCTCAAATGCATCAGGGCTAGGTTCGCATTCTTCTAGAACTGCCTCTCCCATGATTGGCTCTATGGAGAAGACTGAAATATCATAGCCATCCTCATCACAGTGAGGTGTCCATTGTTCTTCATTGATGGCTACGTCCATTGTTGCTAAAATTTCTGCCCAGCCATGGGGTTCAAATTCCTCGTCTGGAAAAACTACAGGTACATAGGTTGGGTCTTGAATGGGTCTATGGGTTTCGTTTGCACCTATTTCTCTGGCCTTTTCTCTCTTCTCTTCTTCTACTGCTACCTTGCACATCCATAAGTGAGTATCTTCATGCATCCATGAGGATCCAGACCCTATGGAATGCACCGATTCTGTATCATCTTTGGCTCTATGGATGGGATTCCATTGGATAGGTGGGACATCTCTATGAGAATAATCCTTGAGGTTGACTTTGGTTGTAACACCTAAGTGCTGCAGGTACAAAGAATTGGTCCCCCAATCCTGTACCACTTGCAACTGTCGCATCAATGGTCTTCCCAAAATCATCTCATAGGCATGATTCTTGCTGAAGTCACATATGGCAAAGGTATGTTCAAACTCGACACCACAAGTGGTGAGAGTTATTCCTTCTAGCAATCCTAGGGGTCTCTCTATGTGACCATCTGCCATTTGCAATTTCATTCTCGTCGGCCTGAGTGCCGGCTTGCCCCAACGCTTCCAAAGGGAAGTGGTGGCAATTGCAACTCCTGCACCTGAGTCCAAAATTGCCTTGGTGGTGTACTCCTGGTAGGTGATGGGAAGATAGGTGTTCCCTTCTTCACCTTCACACATATCTCCTATCTTATCCAAGGGAATTTCTGGCACTGTCCTATGGGATCCTACCCGGGAACGAGGTTTGGCTATCTCTGGTACTTGTTTGGCTACATGTTTCCATAATTCAGGTCTAACCTTGAGTAGCTCTTCTAACTTGAGATTACACTGCACGTTAGTGTTCTTCACTACCTCTGTGTTCCTAGGTATGACTGAGTCGTCATTCCTTACCATGACTGTGGGTGCTCTCATACATGTGGACTTTGCTTCCCATGGGCCTGTGAAGTGGGGTAGCTCTTGTATGGAATTCGACTCAAAGTCTAATCTCTCGTGAGACTGAACACTCTCATGCTCCCCGTAAATAGATGGGATGTCTTGTGGGAATTGGTCGTGTGCATCGTCCACAAGTTCAAAAGGAGGGGCGACCTCGCTTTCGTTATCCCATTTGTCTTCTTGAATTTCTCGTAGGAAGTCTGGTGCAAACCGATTCATAGAAGAAGAAGTGTCTGGCTCCGTAGAATTAGGTACATATGCCACCTGGGAAGGAGGGCTTATTCTATCGTTGGCTCTTTCCTCGTTCTCATAGATAGCTGGAGCACAAGCTTCTTGGGGAGGATTACTTATGCTATTACTTTTCCGCACAGGCTCATACGCTCTCTGGGAAGGAATGTGGGTTACCTGTGGGGGTACATAAGCTTTCAAGGGAGACTCCTGTAACCTTTGGGGGGAAAGATAAGTTTCTTGGAAAGGCACGTGGGCTTCCTGAAGAGGCTGGCTTTTCCGTTCTCTTACCCTTTCCCTTCTTTGAGGGGTAGGCTCCTTTTCTGGCTGTGCAACTAGCCTCTCTAATCTTTCTAAGGAGGGGAAGTTGTCTGGTTTAGTGGAATTGGCTGCATAAACTTCCGATGGGGAATGGCTCAGGTTTTTGCTTGCTTTTTCTTTCTCCTGATTTTTTTCTTCCTTGTCAGATCTGGCAATTATCCTCTCTAACTTTTCTAGGAATCCATCCAAGTGTAATTGCGTCTTGGCTGAGCCCGAGTAATTGAAAAGGCGGCTGGCTTCAAACATAGTCTGAGCCAATGCGACCATTTTCGCGCACAGTTTGGTTCTTTCTATCTCTAGGTCAGCTCTAGGATAGCACTTGTCATGATCCGTGACGTTTGGCCCTTCTTGGATTCTGGCCTGATATGCTTTAAGCATCATGTTTAGGTCTTCAGGAGTGGGATCTGCTAGGACTGATCCTACTCTAGGGGGTGGTGGGATTTGGTGAGGCGGTGTGATGTGAGAGGGAGTTTGAGCTGTGAGTTCAGTTATCCTCGCTTTGGTTTCTCTTATGCTTTCCTCAAGCTCACTCATCTTTTTAGCCCATTGTCTTTTCATTCTTTCCCGACTATCTTTCCATGCTCTAGTCCTTTTCTTTGTTATGCTCTCAGTTTCACTAGCCTCTGAGTTCTTACCCTGGTTTGTCTCTTGGTTTTGCTGCAAAGCCTGAGCTCTAGTGACTACCTGCACTGGTGCAGTGGAAGTGACGCTTCCTGAGGAATCTACAACCAAACCAATCACATTGATCGGAGTGATTTTTGGCATATTATTGGGGTTCTTTGGGCAATCTCGTAAAAGATGCTCTTTTCCACAATCTTGGCAAAAACCTTGGATAGTCACTGACTGGGGTTGTGTAGGTGGGGGCAAGGGACAATCACGAATGAGATGATCTCCCTGGCATCTGTAGCACGGTCCTCTTGGGAATGGAGGTCTTACTTGCCTAGGTTGAGGCCTGGGGTTGGGGTTTGCATACATGACGTTCGTGTAATCTGACTCCCAACTAGGTTCACTTGGTTCCTCACTATAGTAAGACTCACCATGTTCTGGAGACTGCATGTAGTAAGCCTGGGGACTATCGACATGTGTAGAATCAAAGCTATGGTCACTTGGGTCATTTTCCGAGATCAATGGGGTTACTGGTACTATGGCCCTGTTCAGGTTTTCTTCTGCAACAGCATACTTTACTGGAATCACGTTAGCAGGGTTTGGGGGCTGTTGAGCTAGTACCGGTTGGGGTCTCTGTTGGGTCTGATATTGTGGTTGGTAGGTCTGTTGGGGTCTAGCATATTGTGGTGGTGGAGGATACTGGTTCTGGTATCTGCCTTGTTGGTAGGGTTGAGGGTAGGGTTGCCTAACTGCCTGCTTGTTGTATGGGCAATCTTGCGCAGTGTGGTTTGTGTACTTCCGTTCTATGGTGCAGTACTGGCTACTAGGGTTAACTTGGGGTTGGGCCATAATGGGACACACATTTGCCATGTGGTCGCCACCGCAAGTGTAGCATCTTTTCACAGGGGCAAACCTTGGGATTTGTTTGCTAGTTACACCTAATTTCTGAGCTACTTTTTCCGCGAGTTCCTCAATTGATGTAGATTGCGTGGAAGAGTGGCTAGATGCACTATCTGAATCTTTGTAGATTTTGGAAAGCTCTAGCTCTTCCCCTAGGTTATCTTCAATGTCAATGCACATGCGTACACATTCTTCTATAGTCCTAGGGTCCTTCAGATACACATAGGATCTCAATTTCGTACTCAGCAATCCATCAAGGAATAAGGCTACTTGTTTAGCAGATGTGGGTAGCTCCGAAATAGGGCACCTCTCAAGATATTGTCTAAATCTTCTTCCTGCAAGTCTCACAGTCTCTTGGGGGGTCTGTTTGAAGCTGTGGATCAATGAGGAGGTATTGTGTCTTATGCCGCTCTTAGAGAACTCTACAATGAATGCCTCTAGGAGTTGGTCTATGCTCCTGAACTGACGCTCATCTAATGGCTGAAACCATGTAAGTGCTGTGTTCCTAAGGGTTAGACCGAAGGCATTGTACTGCGTGAACAAATCTTCCACTTGTTCAGCTCTCAAGACTTGCTTGAACTCTGCCACATGATCATAGGGATCTCCTGTGCCGTCAAAGTAATTCTTCATGGACTTAACTAGCTGGGTGGGTCTCAAAGTTCTTGCGTGCTCTCTAGGTCTCGGCAGAGGGAATCCATCTACATTTCTTTGGTTCCTGTGGGCTCTATGTATCTCAGGAGGTTCTACCCTATTCGTCTCTGTTCTCGTTCTTTCTCTGCCTACAGGGTTGGCAAAGCTTACTTCCGGTCTATCTCTACTTCTGTCTCTTTGCGTACCAAGAGCTTGGGAAGTTCCCGCCCCAGGGTGACCATAGGATGCATTTGATCTTGGTTGGGAAAAAATAAATTCACCCTTCCACGTGTAGGCATGCCTATCATTTTCTGTCACCACGAAGATCCGTTCTGAAGCATGATCTAAATAGGTCACTCTGCCTGGGCTATCCGGATCCTTAAGCTCATAGATCATGATATTTCCTATGTCTGTTGGCTGATTAGACTTATACCTCCAAAAGGCTTCATCAGTTTCTCGATTGAGGAGCAACTCTATGCTCTTGTTGTCTTGGGGGACCCATTCAGGCGTGATAATCCTAGTGAGAACTGATTTGCCTCGAGGGGTTCTAGGCTCCGCACCCATGTTCCCTTGCTCCAGGTCACCTAAGTCCGCTTCTGAGATTACATTCCCGAAGTCATCTGTCCTATCAGGGTGACTAGTGACAACATATATAGTTCCTTCTTTGTCCAGGTATGCACCATTTTCAAACTTGACAGCTGGATGTTCTAGTCCTATAGATTGGTCAGGGTTTTTAATCTGGACCACGGATCTTCCTAGGCCGTCCTCATAGATGCTAGCACCTAATCGGTTGGTCCTAAGGTATTCCAGCTGTGTTTTGTAGGGGCCTTCTACCCTGTACAAATAAGGCATTCCTGAACTTCCCGTAGGTCTGTCCATGCCTTGAGACATTTCTGACTCACTGGTCTCAGAGCTAGGGTAGTATGAGTGGTGGCTCAACTGCTGGGCCCAAGACCTTGCAGTATGATTGACACTAGCCTCTGAAGACCTAAGGCTTTGTCTCTCCCTGGCTAGGTGTCGTCCTGATCGAAGGTTCATATGCCTAACCGATTATCCCAATTTTTTCCCGAGTACAACCTCGTTGCCAATCAATTGGTACCAGTCACTTGATTCTTTTTAGTTAATTATTGTGTTTATGGTCTTGTCTGATATCACGTCGTCAGGAACACTTGAATGTTCTTCGTACTTTCAGGTTGATCGTTCCACGTTAGGTTCTTTTTCTTTAGGTTATCGACAATACAGAGATTATGTTTTTAACTTGAACTTGAGTTTTTAGGTAGTCTTCAACTTGATAGCTGCCTATCGTTGCCCTGACTTACTCCTATCTCTACTCGTCTTTAGCTTGAGCTAGGAAATGACAGAGGGAGTTGAGAATAATCCAACCTTACTTGTTGATCCCTTGCTTTATGGTGCTCAAGAACCCGGTTCTCAAGCTTGCAAAGAAACCTTGCTTTGTACGCTCTCAGTTGCTCTCAATGGACCTATAAAGGACCCACGGTTAGCTCAATGCTTATATTCAAAGAACAAAACCAACCACTTTCATTCATGTAACATATACACATATTTGCATTGTGACTTTTTAGGAAAATAATTCTAAAGACCCCTGACTTTGAGCCCCCTGGGTATGGTCAACTTCAAAATACCCTCTCTGAAAATCAATGCATTATCTTTATAAAAAACAGTTGAGGGCGTGTAGTATATGCCACGAGCTTTCCAACAAGCCCAAGAGCTCAAAAATTGGATTTCGTATGAAAAAGTTAGGACTGTTCAGGGTTTAGGGAGTTAAATCAGGATTCAATACAAGCTAACAGTCGAACAGGAATACCCGAGTAGCTTGTGGCACGGCCTAACAATGCAATACTACACCCTAGAGTTTGTCCCACACTTAATCACAATTTAGACCAATCACTTTGCCTTAAAAATTTGACCTAATTTGCCCTTCTAACGCGTTCGCAAAGTCTGTCGGTCGCGATTGACAGGTCAGTCGCGATCGACGTGTCGATCGCGATTGACAGGTCCGTCGTGGCTGTCAGTCGCGATTGACTGGTCAGTCGCGATTGACAGGGGTTGCGAAAAGTCAATCAGTCGTGGTCAAAGGGTCGTTGACTCTGTCGGTCGCGATTGATGAGTCGATCGCGATTGACAGGTCGGTCGCGAGGGTCTGTCGATCGTGGTCAAACAGTTGTTGACCGTGTCGGTCGCGATTGACAGAGCCGTCGTGGTCTGTCCGTCGTGGTCAAACAGTCGTTGACTGTGTCGGTCGCGATTGATGAGTCGATCGGGATTGATGGCTCGATCGCGATTGACACGTGTCACGCGTATGGTCAGTCGGTCGTGGTCAATCGGTCGTTGACTCTGTCGGTCGCGATTGACAGAGCCGTCGTGGGCTGTCGGTCGCGATTGACGTGTCGATCGCGATTGACAGATCTGTCCGTCGTGGTTTGTCGATCGCGATTGACAGAGCGATCACGATTGACAGAAATCTGTGGAATTTCAAAAAACTAAACACATTTTTGGGAAGCTCTAGGCCTGTAGGTCATGGATATGCACTTTGTTTAGCAATTAGAGCAATTTTTCTGTCGGTCGCGATTGACAGAGCTCGGCGACACACAGACAGTTACTCAGATTTCCGTACCTGCGCAGGGTGCTGGGGATGATGATGCGGCCTGTACCTGCAGAAAGCTCACAAAACATGCAAAAAACAGCACATGCAATTTCGCTCTCTCGCTCTCTCTCACAAGTGAAATGAGGGAAGTGAGGTGGAGATGGGGATATAGTCAAAAAACTGAAATTTTCGCGATGATGGAGATGGACGTGGGAGATGGTGATGATGATGATGGTGATGAAGATGGTGAAGAAAGTAAAAGAAAATCGATGAAAGTGAAGAAAATACCTACAACTCCAACGCGTCAACTCTACGTCTTACCATCACACGCTCGTCCTCAAAGCTCGATCCCCGGCAACGGCGCCAAAATTTGGTGTAGCTCAATGATGAGTAGCACCTCCTTTAATGTCAATCCGGGAAGACGTGAGGATGGTATGAAGACCTCGAGCAAGTGGCGGCACAAGTGCGTGAGTGAGAAGCACACTAGCATGCACACACATACACACACACGCGCACACACGGTAAGACAAAGAGTGAGAATCAATGGAGCTTTTAGATTACTTTCAAAATGCTCTTTACAAATTCGTTTCAATTACAATCTAACCTCAAAAATGAGCTCTCTAGCTCCTTTTATAGTTTTTGACTAGCTTTTGGCCCTGTCCAGACCTAGTGTCCGGCCTAGTTAAAAATTAGGTTCCAGGGCTTATTTGGGGGCTCAAACGAGATCTAAAAATTATGAAAATTGGTACGCAACTACTTCTAAGGCTCCTCAAGCTCAAGGACTCCTTGGCTTGCACAAAATGGAGCTACAAAAATGTGAAATGAGATTTACAATGATTATTAGTGATAAAAATCACTGTTGTTGTAGGGATTTCTTCTAGTGATCTGCCATACATATCTTCAAGCTCCCTACTTGCTCTTCTTCCCTGCATGTCCATCTCTCTGGTTTGCATTAATGTCTTGAAAAAATATTGGCCTACTTGCCAGATCTTCTTTGACTGCCCTGTTTGCTCGTGCTGTCCCTTCGCTCTGACTCCCTTCTTTGACTTTCACGTCTTGTAGTTCCTGATGTACCAAGGCTACTGCCAACAGTTAACTATCCATATTTTTCTCCACCTCGAGGGACCCCAACCGTAGCCTACATGATATCAACAATTGGCACTGGTCTACACGTCTAAATAATGTACCCGACATAGCAGCGAAGATGTGTATGAAGATATTCGAGCTCATGACCATTGTCTTCAAAACCTTTCGGAATGTACAAGCTCCATACATCTCTGCCCCTGGATTCTCTCAAGGTAACAAGGATTTAGTCTACGACATGAGCCAGACCCCCTCGGTCACTATAATCTTTGCTTGGCATGCACGAATAAAGTACTTACCCTCATGCTTCAAGCAGACATTTGAGGAAATGTTCTCTACGGGATTCTGGGAATATCATTCGGAAATTTTCATTCTCAGACCCACACATTTGCTACACCTATTCGCAGTAGAACAAGCGATCCATGCAGATCAGTTACGTCTGCCACATCCGGACATTCCAGGACCAATTGATTGGGATCGTATGATGACAGATTTGGCGAGAGGACTACGCATACATGAACATCAGCTTCCCACTCAGGTTGTGGAATATTACATCCAACACTCCCAGCAACAAGGGTCTGTCAGGGACGACAGACGCGAGAGAGGGGGGGTGTTGAGAGCAGTATGGGCACCCAAGGACTGACTAGACAAGGAAGCCAGCGGAGAGAGTTAGAGTGAGGTGAAGGAGTAAGTAGACAAAGCAGTCGACGCAAATCTGGCAGATAGGCCCTTCAAATTTTTCCAAATCAACATCTTTATAACAGTGATTCTTATCACTAACAATCATTGTAAATACCATTTCATATTTTTGTAGCTCCATTTTGTGCAAGCCAAGGAGTCCTTGAGCTTGAGGAGCCTTAGAAGTACCTACATATCAATTTTTGTATTCTTTAGACTCCGTTTAAGCCCTCAAATTGGCCCTGGAACCTAATTTTTAACTAGGCCGGACACTAGGTCTGGACAGGGCCAAAACCTAGTCAAAAACTATAAAAAGAGCTAGAGAGCTCATTTTTGAGGGTAGATTGTAATTGAAACGAACTTGTAAGAGCTTTTTGAAAGTAATCCAAAAACTCCATTGCTTCTCACTCTTTGTCTTGCCGTGTGTGCGCGTGTGTGTGTATGTGTGTGCATGCTTGTGTGCTTCTCACTCACGCACTTGCGCCTCCACTTGCTCGAGGTCTTCATACCATCCTCACGTCTTCCCGGATTGACATTAAAGGAGGTGCTACTCATCACTGAGCTACAATCACTCACATAAACAATCTAGGGGATCAAATGGCGGGAGTAGGTGTACCAAAGTCAAGTGAAGATCTAGCTCGGCACTGTCTCTGAATTCGTCCACCAAAGTTTTATGGTTCCAAACTGCCCTTAACACCTAGATCAGACTGCAACCACTAACCTTTGAAGAAATCAGTGCCTTACTCATGGAAGAGGAGTTACAACTCAAGGCAAGGAATGATAGCGATAAAGGAGAAGCTGCATTCATGATAAATGCCAAAGGTACCGAAACCAATTCTTCAAAAGATGGGGAATAAAGAAGAAGAACGAGAAGAAGTTCAAGGGAGAGTGTTGGGGCATTCTTGTGCAGAAAGGGACTTGAGTATTTGTAGGAGAAGGAAGAAGGGTAAGAAGAAGGATAGAGACACTGTAAACTTCTATAGATTGATTAATAAGAGAGAAGTACAATAATGATGTACAACACAATCCAAATATACTCTATTAAATACCCAAGATTCTTTCTACCGCCAACCTTCTCTGCACCAAACCTCCACCTTCTCCAAGAGCTTACACTTGTGCACACCTTGCACTCAAGTTTCCAATAGGGGGAGGGATGGACACCTTCTGTCGACGCACACAAAGCTTCAATGGGACCTTGTGACCTTTGATTACATTGCTTAGCACTTTTATGCATACACCTAAGTCACACTTCTTGCACACTTGCACTTGCTTCTCTGTATCACACACACTGTATGTCTCTTGCTCATCTCTCTCCTAGTGTAGACAATGCTCACCTTGCTTAGTCTAACCAAGAATAATGCCTTGCCTGCAGTTGAGTGTCGATTCACGTATGCTCCTAACTGATAGAGTATGTTGGTGCTCATGTGCCAAGGTTGTCTCAAAATCTGGGCAACCAACGAATCCTTGTTTTGCCTTGTAGTGACTTTAAAAGAATTACAAAAATTTAAATGGGGGGGGGGGGGGGGGCATACTTTCACTTTTGCGTATGCTTCCTCTCACATGACTTCAATTTTTGCATTTTAATTCTTCAAATGTGTACCTAAGAGAGGGTTAATATGAACCTTCCAAACACTTCCAAAACACTTTGAACCTTAAAGAAATTACAGAAAGACAATCCGCAACCTGCATCCACTTTCTCCAAAACATAACCTTTGTGAACAATTGATTGTGCACTGCCTGTACACCTTGATAATTGAACTTTGGATGCTTTCACCTTGACCATCTTGACTTTGACCTTGACCATGTTGACTATGATCACTTTGACTTTGAATGTGTTGACTTTGACCTTCGTCTCGAGAGTGAACAACCAAAACTTTGAGCAGAAATGTAACCATGATTCCTGATCTGCAAAAGCTTCAAAAGGAAACTTGAGGAGCTACCAAGGCGATGTTGAGATATCAAGCTCAACATGTGATGATCCAGGATGACACGTACCAGTTTTTCGTTTCTCTGACATGTATAGTGGTCACGCCGGTATATGTCAGGGATACTTCATTGAGCTTTATTAGATTTATCTACCGAGAGTGATGGCACATTTGTTTCTTGCGAGCTCACTCATTCGCGGACATTAGGTTTTTCCTTATGTACTGGTCTTTATATATTACAGTGGTTGTATTCTTGTTTTTTAGGTCATTCTTGTACATTCCTTTTATGTAATAGAAGAAGAAGAAGAAGATCATTCTTCCTTGCCTCAATCTGTGTGTGTGCTTCTCCTTGAGAGTGAGAGTGTGTATGTGAGCTCTCTTCCTTATCTCCTTCCTCGTGACAGGCGAGCAGTAAATAACAAGCACCAATGAAGGACCAAAAGTGGGGATTGTGTATTGAAGAAAAGACGATGGAGAATGGAGTGTAGGAGGGAAAGGGAAGGGAGGGTGGAGGGGGTTGAGAGGGATAGGGTATGGAGGGGTAAGGATGGGGCAGGGTAGAAGCTTAAAGGGAGGGCATCGAGTAGGATTGTGGGCTATGAAGAGGGCCAAATGATAACACATAAAAGCTAGAGCGGGTGGATATTGAAAATGTGAAACATATGGTAAAATAAGGTGAGAATAGACCATGTGGACCATGTGCATAATGAAAAATACGTGATAAATGTGCTCAAAACATGTGGTTTTTGACCAAAAGTCAGCAAAGAGTTGGGATTTTGGAAAATCTAAGTCAAAAAATGAGTTTAGAGGTGCCAAAAGACATGAAAATGACCCCAAGTTTGAGATAAGTGGCCATCTGAGGCACAATCTAGAGCCAAAAGCATTGGACCAAGAAAAATAAAAGAATATATATATTGTTGTTTCTTTTTTTTGAGCAATCTGTGGGGGTTGGGAAAAAGTAAAAAAAATGAAAAAATTAGAAATAAGATTAAGTAAATAAAATAAATAAAATAAACATAAAAAAATAAAAAAAGAAAAAGACGAGGGAGGGTGTAAAGTAATAAATAAAATAAAATAGAAATAAATAAAATGAGGAGGGGCAGGGGGCAGGAGGGGGGTTAAATTAATAAATAAAAGAAAATAAAATAAAATAATAATAAATAAAAATGAGGGGGATAAAGTAATAAATAAAATAAAATAAATAAATAAATAAAAGGGGGCAAGGGGGGTGGGTAAATTAATAAACAAAATAAACAAATAAAAAAAAATAAAGAAAGTGTGGGGGTAAAGTAATAGATAAAATAAAATAAAATAAAAATAAATAAAAAAAGGGGGTACAAGGGCGGGGTGGGGGGGATTGTTTGAGGGGGGGTGGGGGGTCGGAGGGGTTGTTTGGGGGTGTAGGCAAAGGGACGCTTTTTTTTTAATCTTTTTGAAAAGAAAGAATAATGAAGAGATGCACGAGCAAGGTAGAACTTGTTTTTTTTTTGCACTTGAACAAAGATTGTAAAGCAGTAAAGGCCAGGCAATATAAGAAGAGAGACCATTAAGAAGACTGGCTACCAATAGATTATATACAACCAAGTGATTCCAAAAAAATTTACTTTTTCTGGTGATAGGCCTTGAGCCTATATATGATGACTAGTGGTAGTACCTCCCCTTTTAGGTTCTCTAACTCTACCATGCCCCAATTCAGCATTGTTTTTATTCTATAAGGTCCTTCCCAGTGTGGATGCCATTTACCCCTTACTTTTGTGTGAATTGGAGGTTTATAGAGAAGAACTAACATGCATGTTTGTAAGTTATTGTTCCACAGATTTCAATCATGTGCCTCCTTCCTCCTCTTTTGGGTCTCCAATAACTGTTGTTCAGCATATCGACGGATTTCCTCCACTTTGTGCAATGTTGCAAGCCTCTCAAAGACACCTCCTTCTTTCTTTTCCCGCATGAATGCATTGGTGAACCATGTACAAATTCAAAGGGTTCAATAGGTAGTACCCCATAAACCAGTTGGAATGTAAAGTATCCTATAGCTTCCTTGTAAGCTAATTTGTATGCCTAGAGGGTACCTTGATAAGCAATGCCCCAAGAATTGGGTTGTAACATACATTCCTTCCTTATCATGGCAATTAATACCTTATTGGTGGATTCTACCTGTCCATTAGCTCTTGGATAATAGGGACAAGTGACCCAATGTAAAATTTTGTACATGTTAAAAATTTCGTGTAGGAACTTGTTCACAAAATGAGTACCTTGGTCTATACAAATTTCAAGGGGAGATCCAAATCTGCAAATGATGTTACTGTAAATGAAATTATCTACTCTTTTTGCGGTGCAATCAGGGGAGGCAATAGCTTTAGCCCACTTTGTTGCATAGTTAGTGGCTATTAACAGATACTTTTCTCTCTTTTAGACTGATGCAGGGTAGATAGGCCCAACGAAATCTAACCCCCACTTCTCAAATGGTTGCCATGAAGTGGATACCACCAATGGGTTGTGCCTCTGCTTTGTCGGTTTGGGTCCACACCTCTCATAGAAATCACATGCTCTTCCCCATTCCTCTGCATTTCTGAATAATGTAGGCCATGATAAGCCAGCATCAAGGATTCTCTAGCTCATAATGTGTCTTGGAAGGTACCCACCACTTGCTCCTTCATGTGCCAATTTAAGGATTTCCCTCACTTCTTCTTCTTCCATGAACTTTCTAAACCTGTTGTCCTTTCCCTGTCTATATAGTTTTCCCTCAAAAGGTCTGCTTTTGATTAGCAGCCTCTTTCTTTACACAATGCTTGCCTTCACTGGATAAAATCCAATGTTAAGAAAATTCTTGATTTCATCACTTGTGCTTGTAGAGCGAACAAATGAGCATCTAGAAAATCATCATTTACTCCAATTGCTTGATCCATAGTGTTAATCCTAGATAGGTGGTCTGCCATAACATTTTCTCTACCTGGTTTATGGACTATAGAAAAATCAAATTCTTGGAACAAAAGTAGCTACCTCCATATCCTCTCAGTCGCTTGTGGCTTGTTCAGTAAATACCTAAGTGGTTGATGATCAATTATGATAACCAATTTCACTCTTAGCAAGTAATGATAAAACTTTTCTATAGTGAAAACCATTTCTAGTGCCTCCCTTTCTATGGTGCTATAATTTTTTTTAGCCTTTGTCAAAATTCGACTAGCATACTGACTAGGTCTGTCAAGTTTGTGTTATTCACTATGTTGAGCCAAAACTGCACCCACTGCATATGCACTCGCATCTACATCTACATAAAGCGTTTTGACCAATCTAGTGTGATTAGAATTGGTGTAACTAGTGATTTGGAACTTAATGTCTCATAATCATTTTCTTCTTCTTCTTCCGACGTAAAGGGTACTTCTTTACCTATAAGCCTAGCTAGTGGCCTTGCTGTCTCTGTATACATTTTGATAAATCTTCTGTGGTACCCGATATGCCCAAGGAAACTTTAAATTTATTTAGGAGATCTAGGTTTAGGTAACTTTAGTATAGAAATACATGTCCTAGGAGAGTTCCTTCTATCATGAGGAAATGACATTTGTTTGGGTTCAGCTTTAGTTTAGTTTCCCTTCATCTTTTAAAAACATTTTGTAGCTGTCTCAAGTGATTAACCAAGCAATCCACAGGGGTCTCCTTGTGAGTGCTTGAAAATGAAGAAAAGTCATCCATGAAAATTCTAAGTGTTTCCAGCAATAAGGGTCCAAAAATGAGGTTGATAGTTCTGTGAAAGCTGGTCAAAGCATTTCTGAGTCTAAACTGGCATTTTTACATATACATATGTGCCCCATGATGTGATAAAAGCGGTCTTTTCTTGATCATTTGGATGGATGGATATTTGATTTTATCCACTAAAGCCATCCATGAAGCGACATATTCATACTTTAATGAATATGAAGAAAGAAATGAAACTGATATTCATGATGTGAAAGATAGTTCATAACTACCTATTCTGAGAGGTTTCTTCCATGTGTGACAATCTTATATCCTCAATAACTTGAGACAATGCTGATGTGGAAATTTTACAAAAAAGAAAAGCGTTTATCAACTTTGAAGACTGTGAATCTCAACACTATTGTGAATTGTTTGTTTATGTCAATTGTTTTTAATCCCTGTGAATTGCAAGGTTCCAAATTCCATAAGAATAAGAACTCTTTTCATTCTTCTATTTGAGTTGCATGTGTATTTCATCTATATACTTCTCGACATCCTTTGTACCCTCTTCATGCAAACACGCATATACACTCATATTATATATATATATATATATATATATATATATATATATATATATATATATATATATATATATATATATATATATATATATATATATATATATATATATATATATATACACACACACGCACACAGACACGAAAGAAATGCCCTCTAACACTCCATTAGTACTCATGCGCATACGCAAAGATGTATATGATGGAAAGAAAGGGTTCTTAGCTCCTTAAACATACACTTCACACATAAATACACACAAAGGGCACTCTTAGGGTATAGGTGATCCACACTATTCTCTTAGCATCCACATAAAATGCAAATGCTCCTAGCATTCACAAAGGTCACACATACACATGTTTACATTGACTGTTTCACCAAATTCTCTTAGGACATTGGTGATCCACACTATCCTCGTAGCATTTAACAACAAACATTCAAATGCATAAACACAAGGACCAAGATAACCTCACTTCCCAATGGATATAAGGTGAAGGAAAATGAGGGGAATGTAGAGAATGAACTATAAGAAATAGAAGGGGTGAGAGAGAGAGGAAGGAAGAGATAGATGGATTCAAAGGAAAATAAAGCTTTTATTACAATATATGGATACATAGGATATGGAATGCATAAATAAAGAGAGGGTAGTGCCTCTCTTGTAGCCATCTGCACTTCCAAAGGGTAGCACTATGATCACCACAGTGCTAATAGCATGTACCTACACAACTAGCTTTCTTTGGGGGCACCCAATGGGCTCCTTCTATAGGCCTTTTTGAAAGATACTTGGAGATTATATTCTTTGGAAGAATCTTCTAGATGTAACACTTGTGTGGTAGAAAATACAATGTTGATAAAATCCTCAAAGAGTTTTGATCATTCTCAGATGTGCACCTCATCTCATATGGTATCTTTGATATTTTCATACAAAACCATACAAATACCATAGATAGAACCTTCATTTCGTGGGAATGGAGTTGATATTGAATTTTGGGCATTTGGATTACTATATCCTTGATTTTTGGCCCATATGTCAATCACATGTGTCCCATTTGTCTATGATGGGGATTAAGTCTTTAAAACGTTGGTTCGACTATTTCAAAAGAGATTGTGGAACAAGCTTAAATATTTGAAGTTACAAAAACTACTTGTTCCACTCCATATTTATCTTAGGATTTGATTCTGCCATTTGGATTAGGTGTGGCTAGCTACTTTATTAGGGTGGGCCCACCTTATTCTTGGTTTTTTATTTCCTTCAAGTACATATATTTAAGGTGTAGCTCAGTGATGAGTAGCACAATGGTTTTTAGTGATGAAAATCACTATTTTTGTAGGGATTTCTTCTAACAGTTTGACATACATTTCTTGGAGCTCCCTACTTGCTCCTTCTTCTTGTGTGCCCATCCCTTTGATGCATGAAAATTTTAGATGGCCTACTTGCCAGATCTTCTTTGACTACTCTGTCTGCTTGTGCCTTCTCTTCGCTCCGACTCCCTTCGTTGGCTTCCTTGTCTTGTGAGTCCTTCAGTTCCTTGACTACTGCCAACACCCCCCCCCCTCTCTCCCGTCTGTCGTCTCTGACAGACCCTTGTTGAGTGGGTCGTTGGACGTAGTACTCCACAACGTCTATGGCTAAATGATGTTCTGCTATTCTCAACCCTTTGGCCAAATCAGTTAGTAGGGCATCCCAGTCTACTGGCCTTGGAACTTCTGGATGTGGCATACATAGCTTTTCTGAATGTAGAGCTTGTTCCACTGCAAATAAGTGTAATAGGTGAGATGGTCTGGGAATGAATATCTCTGAATGATATTCCCAGAACCCTGTTATAAACATTTCTTCAAACGTCTGTTTGAAGCAAGCAGGTAGATACTTTATACGAGCATGACACGCATATACGATGTTAATAGATGGTGTGGTGCTCATATCGTAGACAAGGTCCTGATTCCCTTCATTGAATCCAAGAGCCGAAAGTTGAGGTTCTTTGATATTCTTAAATGTCCTGAATGTAACCAGCATGAGCTCAAAAATTTTGAGGCACATCTGTGCCATGATATCTGGTATATTCTTGAATCTGAGTGCCCAGTGCCGGATGGTTGAAATCATGTAGTTGACTATGGGTTGGCCTCTAGGTGGGGGTAAGTAGACATAATTGAGCCAATTTTCACATCCTTTGACTATCAGCATTGTTTTTGTGTACTCCGGCCAAGACCTTCTTCGAAAGACAGGGCAGTAGCAGGGATTATACTTGATATATAAAGGCATGTTATTCCAGGTGCGTACCATCTCAGGGTAGGTTTGAAGCAGATGGATCCTCCAAGTAGGTTGATGTATATTCCCCTGTGTGGCATTTGCAGGGATGTCATCCGGTGCAAACTGTGTCGCCAAGGTTGGTTCTTTTGATGTGCGTTGCTTGATTTCAACATTGTAATCTGCCATTAATACACAGAATGGAACATACAAATCATCGGATGTGCCAATCCACCTGTGATGGGAGAGGTTTCTAAAGTAATACGATTTTGTGATGACTTCCTCCAATCGTACGCTATCTGAACTGCAACTCTCTTGTCATGGGTTGTAGCAACCTTCTCTAACCTTTGCATCCATTCAGGAGCTTTGATCTCAATCGTGTCCATTCCTTCTCCTGTTTGCTTACCTCCGGGTGCTGGCATGGGAATATATGGGTCTTCAAAAGTCTCCTCCACTTCAATTGGCACTAAGTCTTCAGGTTCTGATTCCACCAGGGGAGAGGGTTCACGCTCGTATTGAAGAACTTTACTTCGTAGTTCTTCTAGTTCTACTCTGAGTTCTGCGACTTCTTCAGATGTGTCGACTGCTGTTGTGACTTTGTTTGGTGACTCCTGCTGAGTTGCCAGTTGCTTTAGTAGGTCATCTCTTTCTCTTTTTAATGCTGCGTGCACTTCCAGGAGGTCGGCATGGGTTTCCAACACAATTTGCATATTCTCCGAGGGGATGGCCTTGAAATTCTCTGGGTCGATTTCATGAGGGTAACCTTCCATTGTTGCTTCCAGGTTTTCTTCGTTCTATTTCTGCAGTCTTTTATTCTCTTCGAGTGCTGCGGACATGTGCTTCCGTAATAAGGTGAGATTGCATCGAAGCTTGAGATTGTCTGTGATTTGAGCATGTAACATGTCATCAAGTTGTTGTTTTTCTTCAGTATCTGACTGGGGTGGATTGGCAACTAATTGATCATGTTGTGCTTGCAATGTAGTATATTGTTGTTGTAATAGCTGCTTCTCCTTCTCTAAATCAATGAATCTTGCTTGGAGTTGTTCATGGTTTCTGGAGAGGCTCGTATGCTATGCGTCTAGGTGCTGGTAATGATGTTGCAGTTGAGACATACACTGGTACATATTATTAAATACATTATTAATGGGAGTGGATGCGGGAAAGGTGTTGAATGCAGAAGGGAAGGGAAAAGGGAATGGGAGCGTGTATGCTGTGCTTGAAAAGGGTGAAGTTGGTGGTGGGGGAACGAGAGATTGTGGACGTATGGGGGGAGGGAGAGGTGCGGAGGTGGGTGATATGTCCATGAGATCAAAAGTGGATGCAGTCGTGGGAGTGATTGTGAACATGGGAATTGTGGGTGCGGTGATGGTGGTGAAGGTGTAAAGTGGTGTGTGTAGTTGTGAATATGAACTGCCAAGAAGTGTGATCGAGGGAACGGGGTTTTCCGTGGCTACAGTTAGAATTACAGAGTCAGTAGTAGTGTAAACAAGAGAGGTGGTGATCAGTTGTGTAGGTTGTGTGGGTTGACTAACAGTCTGTGCTTCGGTATGGGAAGTGGACCTTGAGGCAGTGACATTAGTGGTTTCACTGGTAGTGGGAGGTGAAAGTGGTGGAGTTGGAGGGAGAGGGGGTAAGGGGGGTGACGGGGGTGCACTGGATGTATGGGCTTCCTCAGTGTCATGAATGGTATGAGCTCTACCCGTGGTTGTGGATGTGGTGCCGTGTGGTTCTGATACTAATACATTCATTTGTTTTCCTGATCGAGGGGGGCATCTGCCGTATCATCATTCCGATCGTCGTGAATATGCGAGAGCGGTATGCACCATCCAAGTACCCCCAACGCATCAGATATCATGTCAAGGGTTGCTCGGTATTGCTCATCCACACCTTCCTCCTCAATGATTTGGTTCATGAGGGCTTTTCCTGCTGCAAGGGACAGTTTGTGTTGTTCTTGAACTCGGTCGATGGTATCATACAAGTTTTTCAATTGCTTCGTATAAGCCGGGGCACCCTCAAGTTCCTGTAGAACTTCTTGCTCATATTCTTGCTCTTCTTTGTCGAACAGTCCTTCTCCTTCCTCCTCTTGCTCCTCTTCCTCATCATCATCCACTTCGACTACTTCGTGTTGAACTGGATGGGGTTGGTCTGTGACTGTCTGCTGCCCGCTTGCCTGCTCTGCCTCCACTTCTAAATTCGTAGCATTGATTATTGGCTACCTCTTCATCAGTTAGATCTTCCAATGTAAAGCCATGAGGAAACTCTAAGTCGGTTGGTATAGGTGGAAACACCAGATTTGGTTCGTCTGTGCTATGTCTTGGTAATCTGATAGTGAAGGGTTGCACACGCCTTGGAAGCCGTGGAGTTATCTCTGGTGTTAGTGTCGCACCGCGGGCTTGTGCACAGGGCATCTGAACTACACCTCTCATTTTCTTGGATTGAGGCCCTGCGGTGGATAGTCTACGTTGGAATTCTTGCACCCTGGTCCAAATAAGTTCCCTTTGAACTGGCACATCATATGCCAAGCATCTGTAAACAATCCTTGTGAGAGCACAACATCCATACAGTATTGACTTTTGCTTCTTATACCACGTTGATGAGCCAAGTGGATTTGGTCGATAATCTAGTGAGGCATGTTGATTCTCAAATCGAAGGCATCTGCTAAATATAGACTGAACCATATCTTCTTGGGTGGCATTGTGAACCTCTCTTGCGCGGGGAATGTGAAATGCTGCATGCACATCCAAAGATGAACGGCAATAGTAGGTGTCATTGCCACCATGTCCTTTAGTTTCGTCAGATTCCTATTCTTCATGTTGTCGGGGACCATAGTCTCTTTCTCGATGGGAATGTGCATACCTTTCATGTCGAGAGCTTCCCTCACCAAGTTGTTCGTCAATTTGAACCGCTTCAGCTCATTGCCCCTTGTGAGAGATGGGACGACAAAGGTGTTGTATCCCTTTTTCTCTTTGCTCGGAGTGAGGGTGCTAATCAAATACGAGCACCTCAAAAAGTCTGGCTTTGGCAATTGGTCTTTGAAGTAATCATATAGTCCCGCCTTCTTCCATATCGGTTTCAGCCCTTCATTATTTTGAAGTCTCTCAAATTCCATGTTGAAGAAGTGATACCTGCCCCAGCGCCCATTGAACTCTATCTCTGCCTCCCACAGGTAAGTGCCTTCTCCCAGAGGTCTTGCCACGTCACTAAACCAATGTGAGTTTTTGCTGACTGGCATTCTGTGCCCCTGTGGAGGATTCTGCACCAGTATGGCATGTAATGCTCTCAATGCCACTAGACGTTCCTTTAATTCCTCCTCAATGGGAAGCCTTTCAATGTCCACAATCTGAGGGCTGGTGCATGCTTGGGAGCTAGTTCCTGCAGCCTCGGCCATATTGAAGGGACTGGTCACCGGTTCTGTGAGAATATACAAATGAATGCTAACATTGCAAATGGACACCAAGTGGACACGTGTCCCCATTACAACATTAACATGAGGTTTTAGTGATATGTTAGTTATTCAGTGAGTGCTCGGTGATTGTGGGTGTGGTTAGTGGATGGATTGTCCTAAGAGCTAAATGGAGAGATGCAGTGTGAGAATGATGCAGTTAGTAGGTGGTGGTGAATTTACAAATGGGGTCGGGGGGTTTGTACACGCTTTGGGCTGCCAAACAAACAGAATGGCTGTTGGTCTTGATTTTGTGGAGACTCTGGAGGGCTTTATAAGAGTGTCTGCTTGGAAATGAGGCTTTTTAGGGACCCATTTACAAGTGATTCTACTTGTGCTCATGGGAGAATATGTGTCCGTGCATGATGTATAAGAATGGGTATCAGATGTTCGAGTGAGTGAACCATGTTGTACAGGGTGTGGTCTCGGTGTAGCTATTAGAGCCCGCAAGCAAGCCTTAGGCACCCAAATTTTTCGTGATTGTGGGCTAGCCTTCATCGACTTATTGGGTACCCAGATAAACCTCACTTTCACAGAAGAATTTTTGGATGACTTCTTATTAGTGTCGTGTTGTCGATCACTAATAGGAAGTTGAGCCAGTTGTGGTGGCTTGACCGCAATAAGGTGCTCGCCTTTCCGTACCCACACTTGTTTTGGTGGTTGAGACACCGTGCATCGTATTTTCTTTGTGCCTCGAGCATAAGTCGGCTGCTTCTTCTGCATTTGATCCGCCTTTGGTTGCTGCATCCCTGTGGCTTTTGGAAAAGAAGGGAGTTCCGTTGTACCCTTAACTTCTTCGTTGAGACAATCATCCTTCTACATCACATAGTTTTGGACAAGAATAGCATTGTCAGCTTCATGTGTACCCCTGGAAGGACCAGGAGTCTGTGCCTTTCCTAGTTCATTGAGTGCTCCATTATCTAACTCAACTGTAATTCGACTCTGATTTACCCATACCTAAAGAAGTCCACTTCTTAGGCTTAGATTGACTGCATGATCATAGATCCAGTCTTGACCCAAGACAAGAGGTTCGGTGAGATCCTCATCTTGACACACTAGTACTTTAACTGTCAGTAAAACATCCTTAATATAGAGGGGAAGTTCCACCTCGCCCATGCAAGGGGTTTACACTCCTCCCAATCCTATGAGATATGCTTCTATAGGACTGACATTTAATTTCAACTTTTGACAGTAAGAAAATTTAACAGCACTAGTGGCTGCACCTGAGTCAATCAAGGCCCTTACAGTCCTTGCACTCTTCCCTTGTCCTATCTCTAAGGTTACAAAAGGACGTCGATCAATTATCCTATGAGAGCTAATACGTGAAACTTCACACATAGCCACATGATATCCTTGAGCTGCATAGTCATCTGTCGTAGGCTGATCTCTACCCTGCCTTCTCAACTTCATCCTTCGGATGCGTTCCAAGGCTTCTGCCTGTGCTTCTTCCCGAACTTGTTTTTCCTCTTCTTGACGTTTTTTGGCATTGTTGGGTCGATTGAGCATTTCCTTAGTGAGAGGTTCCTGATATAACTTGACTCTACATCCGCTTATGTAGCTAGGGAGAATATCGCCTTCGAGTGTGGCTAACTGGACTGCTCCACTAGTCGAGATCCTATTTATGATCATAGGTCCATAGCCTCTCTTCTCTAATTTTCTCGCATGTCGTTTCAGGGTATACACCAAAACTAAGTCTCCGGCCTTCAATCCTTTATCCTTAACATGGGCATCAAAGTAAGCCTTCTGTCATTTTTTAGCTGCATATATTCTTGCGGCAGCCCTCAGTCTTGTTTCTCCTAATCGCTCAAGGTCAAAGATCCTAGAGGAGAGCTCACGGCCCATCCACTCATGCTCCTATGCTACCTTTAGTGTAGGTATCAAGAAGTCCAATGGTAGCACTGCATTTTGGCCAAACACCATCTGAAAAGGAGTGGCTTGGAGTACCGTTTTATAGGCAAACTTGGTATGCCCAAACAACATGATGTAACTGTTTGTCCCAATCAGAGCGTTTATTATTCACTAATTTGGTAAGCACATTGCATAGAATCTTCTTTGTGCTTTTGGCTTGCCCATTAGCCTGTGGGTGATAGGGAGAAAAATTCTTGTGTATAACCAAGAATTTTTGGAGCAGATTTTCAATAAATTCATTCAAGAAGTGAGTCCCTCTATCACTAACTAGCTCTATAGGTAGCCCGTATCTCGTGAATACATTCTCAAATAAGAACTTAGCTGTCGTTTGAGCATCGTTCTTTGTGGTAGCTTTTACTTCTACCCACTTGGTTAGATAGTCTGTGGCAACAATGATATACTCAGCATGGGAACCCTTAGCTGGGGGATTAATAGGGCCTACAAAGTCTATTCCCCATTTAGAGAATGCACATCCACCCATCATAGGTTTCAGACGCATCTCATCTTTGCGTATAGGATACTGAGTTCGCTGACAAACATCACATCTCTTCACATAGGTATGTGCATCCAGGTGAAGGGTAGGCCACCACAGGCCAGCAAATAGAATTGCTTTAATCACCCGATCTGGTCCAAAATGTCCTCCTGCTACACCTTGGTGAGCAGTTTCCAAGATCTTAAGATATTCACTCTCATGGACACATAATCTAAGGTAACCATCTTTACCACGTTTGTATAAATTACCACCAATAAGTGAGTAATCTAGGGCTTCTTCTTCTAGACTATCTTTGTCTCTATCTTTGTCTCGTCAAGGTTATATCTTGAGGAAATGTGTTCGTCCTCAAGAAGGCTACTAATGGTTCACTCCAATCTGGCACTATGGAAACTTGATAAAGAGTGGAATGTTCCACAGGTGGTTTAGTGCAGTAGATTGGGCATTCCTTGCACAGCTTTTGGACATTAGCTTCCATAGTCGGCCAATGCACTCCGAGTCTCCTTAGTGTCTGTAGGGTTCGTTGCTTTGAGTAGTGTTGCTCTAATGCACCTACATGTGCTAATTGCAACCATTTAGCGTACTCGTCCTCTTCCACACAACACGCCAATATCCCTTGATCCGTCTGTTTGTAAATGCTTCCTGCCATGATATGGTACTTTTGGGCTTTTACTACCTCCTTATCTTGAGTGTTTATGACTGAGTGGTTAGGCCCATATGTCAACACTGGCACTAATGGCTTAGCCCACTGAGGTACAACTTCCAAATTAAACAAGTAAGCATCAGGAAGGTCATCTGACACTCCTTGTGGGGCTTCTCCAGATGTGAGCCTAGAGAGGTGGTCTGCTCTCAAGTGAGTCTTCCCTTTCCTCACCACAACTTCAAAGTTGTATTCCATTAGTAAGAGAAACCATCTTACTAATCTACCTGTATTGCATGGCTTGTTCACGAGATATAACAATGCTTGATGGTTAGTAAAAAAATTTAAACTTATTTGCAAGCAAATAGTGTCTAAACTTCTTAACCGCATATATCATGCCTAATCCTTCTCTTTCAGTGGTTGTATAGTTTTGTTCAGCTGCATTTAGTTGTCTACTAGCATAGACAATTGGAAGATCCATATTACCTTCACCAGTAGGTTGTGCGAGTACACACCCAATAGCATACTTGGATGCATCCACGTGAACATGAAAGGGCTTATTCCAAACTAGAGTGGTCAAGATTGGTGCTGAACATAATCGTCGTTTGAGCTCATTGAAGGAGTTTTCACATTCATTAGTCCACTCAAAGTTAGTCAAAAGTCCGTACAGAGGCTTGGCAATGATGGCGTACATGTGTATAAAGTGTCCGTAATAACCACAATGCCCCATGAAAGCTTGTACTTCCTTGACATTCTTTGGCCTAGGTAACTGTGCTATGGCTTTTACTTTCTCTTCATCAGTGGATATGCCATTCTTTGACACTATGTGTCCTGGAATCTTTCCTTGCCTGACCATGAAAACACACTTTTCTGGGTTCAGGTAGACTTGATACTCTCTACATTTATCAAAGATTTGTCTGAGTTCAGGTATATGTGTATGTCAAATGTTGGAATGAGCATAGAGGTCATCAACATAGACTTCTAAATTGTTCCTCAGGAACTCTTTAAATACATGACACATCAGCCTCTGGAAGGTTGCGGGTGCATTGGTAAGCCCAAATGGCATTACTCTAAAGGCAAATATGCCCCACGCAGTGGCAAAAGCTATCTTATGCTGATCCTCTGGAGCAATGGCTACCTGATTGTAGCCCGAAAATCCATCAAGGAAGCTGTACACTTCCTTGCCTGCCACCCTTTCTAGTAGATGCTCAGTGATAGGAAGTGGATAATTATCTCGAATGGTGGCTGCATTAACCTTTTTCAAGTTAATGCACACCCGTAACTTTCCATTCTTCTTGAGCACCACTACGATGGGGGATACCCACTCAGTGTGCTCAATTTCATAGATGAATCGAGCTTCTATCAGTCTATCTATCTCCTCTTTGATCTTAGCAGCATAATTATCATTATATGTGTATGGCTTTTGCTTAGAGGGCTTCGCGTCTAAGGTCATGGGAATTGTGTCTGAGCATATGTCTGGGTCAACACCCTTCAAGTCCTTGTAACTTGAAGCGAATACATCTCTGTATTCTCTTAGCAAAGCAATCAATTCTTGCTCTTCTTCTTCTGTCAGGTCATGTCCTATGTAAGTGCATCTCTCTTCTCCTTCTTCTATGGCTACAACTATTTTCTTAGTGGTTTGTTTGTTATCATAGGCCACTCCTGATTGTGCCTCACATTTAGGCATTCTTATCATGACTCTCCTATCATCTATTTCGTACTTATTAAAGTTTTCAGGGACCTCAAACAAAGATTCTTCCTCTTCTGGTGTGACTTCTCTCTTCTTTCTTTTCTTTCCTTCATCCTTAGAGGTCACTTGTGTGGCTAACCTTACATCATTTGTAAGCTCTCCGTGTCTCTGGGGTTGAAATTCTACTTCATAGAAGTATTCTTCATCTGATGCGAAAGGTGGGTCCATAATGATTGACTCTAGATCAGAGTCACTTGCATCCTCAAATGCATGAGGGCTAGGTGCACATTCTTGCAGAACCAAATCTCCCATGATTGGCTCTATGGAGAAAACTGAGATGTCATAGCCATCCTCGTCATAGTGGGGAGTCCATTGTTCTTCGTTGATGGCTACATCCATTGTTGCTAAAATTTCTGCCCAACCGTGGGGTTCAAATTCTTCGTCCGGAAATACTAAAGGTGCATAGGATGGGTCATGAATTGATCTATGTGTTTCCTTTGCACCTACCTCTCTGGCTTTTTCTCTCTTCTCTTCTTATACTGCTACTTTGCACATCCATAAATGGGTGTCTTCATGCATCCATGAGGATCGTGATCCTATGGAATGCACCGACTCGGTATCATCTTTAGCTCTATGGATGGGATTCCATTAGATAGGAGGGACATCTCTATGAGAGTAATCTTTGAGATTAACCTTGGTCATGATACCTAGGTGTTGCAAATACAAGGAATTCGTTCCCCAATCCTGTACCACTTGCAACTGTTGCATAAATGGTCTTCCCAAAATCATCTCATAGGCATGATTTTTGCTAAAGTCACATATGGCGAAAGTGTGCTCAAACTCAACACCGCATGTAGTGAGAGTTATTCCTTCTAGCAAGCCTAAGGGTCTTTCTATGTGACCATCAGCCATCTGCAATTTCATTCTCGTTGGCCTGAGTGCTGGCTTGCCCCATCGCTTCCATAGGGAAGTGGTAGCAATTGCAACTCCTGCACCCGAGTCGAGAATTGCCTTGGTTGTGTATCCTTGATGTGTGATGGGAAGATAGGTGTTTCCTTCTTCTCCTTCGCTCATGTCTCCTATCTTGTCCAAAGGTATCTCTGGCACTGTGCGATGAGATCCTACCTGGGAACGAGGTTTTGCTATCTCTGGTACTTGTTTGGCTACATGTTTCCATAGCTCTAGCCTAACCCTGAGTAGCTCTTCTAAAGTGAGGTTGCACTACACTTTAGTGTTCTTTACTACCTCCATATTCCTAGGTATGACCGAGTCTTCATTTCTTACCATGACAGTGGGTGCTCTCATACACGTAGACTTAGCCTCCCATGGGCCTGTGAAATGGGGCAATTCTTGTATGGAATTAGATTCGAAGTCTAATCTCTCCTGAGATTGAGTGCTCTCCTGCTCTCCATAAATGGAGGGAATATCTGGTGGGAATTGATCATGTGCATCATCCACAAGTTCAAAGGGAGGAGGGACTTCACTCTCTTTAGCCCATTTCTCTTCTTGAATCTCTCGCAAGAACTCTGGTGTGTACCTATTCATAGAAGAGGATGTGTCTGGCTCTCTGGAGTTGGGTACATAGGCTTCGTGGGCAGGAAGGCTTACTCTCTTACTTGCCTTGCCCTTACTTGGAAAGGTGGGTTCCTTTTCTGATTGTGCAATCAACCTTTCCAATCTTTCTAGCAGTCAATCAAAGTGCAACTGCGTCTTATCTAAACAAGAGATGTTGAAGAGGCGAGTGGCTTCAAACATGGTTTGAGCCAATTCCACCATCTTAGCACACATTTTAGTTCGTTCAAGCTCTAGTTCCGCCCTAGGGTAACATTTTTCATGATCCATCATGTTTGGTCCTTCTTGGATCCTGGCCTGGTATGCCTTTAGCATCATGTTAAGGTCCTCAGGAGTGGGATCTGCTAGGACTGATCCTACTCTAGGGGGTGGTGGAATTGTGTGAGGTGGGTTGGAAGGTGTTGGATCGGAAGGTGATGGGAATGGTGGGGGTGGAGTAGTGTGAGAGGGAGTTTGAGATGTAAGTTCAACTATCCTAGCTTTTGTTTCTCTTAGGCTTTCCTCGAGTTCACTCTGTGAAGAGATGGATAGGTATGTGCTTGAAGATGAAGAGGTGTTGCAAAATCCTTGATCTACACCAGCCAAATGAACTCCAGAAGAATATGGTGGGCCCTTTTAGCTTGCCAATGGATGTATTAGACACCCTATGTACCTTGGAATATCACTCTCAAAAAGATAGATCAAAACAGATAAGTTGGAGTTAGCTTAGAGGTGAAAACTTGCTATTCTTGGTTCATACACCTGCCCAGTGTTTTACATAATTCTCTGAGCACAGCAGCAATTAGCTCAATTCCTCTTGGGGAAGTCTAGGCAACTTAGAGAGCTAACTTTCAAGAGTAATCGCATAAAAAATAATGAACCACACACTGAGAATGAGTTTTAACAAGTGATGACATCATCTCGATTTTCACGGGCTGCTACAGAAATAGACCAGTGAGCAGAAAAATCAACATACCTCAAAATGTAGAAATCCAATGATTATGAAAACTTGTATGGTTATACTAGACAGTAAGCTGAATCCAACAAGCTTTAAATCACTGAATGTGGATAAGTAACCACTGAGAAATGGCTCTGACAAGATGAGTGAAAAAGTCGGGTACCTGACAGAGAAGTGAAGATGAACAGACCCTGTTGACTTCAAATGAACATAACTGAAGATTGCAACATCCAAAAGACATGAAAATTTGTGAGCGTATAGTAGACGTATAGAGCTAACTTTACCAAGTTAAATCACTGAAAATGATGCACCAAGCTCAGAGAAAACATCTCTGCAAGCTGACTGAGAAAACTGAGAGTAATGGCAGTGAGTAGTACACTTCACAAGAACATGGAAAGATGAAACCAAATAATCATGAAAATGAAAGTATATTGCTTGTACAATACAATGACTTACTGATACATATGTGTGCCTTGTAATCACACCTTGATATGGCATAAAGCTCAGCTCTTGGAGGTCTTCACATAGGTCTCTCTAACCACGACTAAAACTGCCATCTATTTATAGTTGAGTTTGGGAGGCTAACTTCCCTCAATCACTCTCCAATCAATCAATGATTGATTTGATTCTCTACCTACCACAAATCACGAATTCGTGGCTCCTCTTTCCATTCTTGATCAAGTGGACTCAACCACTTAAGATTCTTTCACTTTTACATTAAGTAAACTCTTCAAAAAATTACAAGAGGTAGTTCACAAGTGAACTTTACATAGTCTTCATTTTGAAGCTTCTTTTATGACTTTGTGGGACTCAAGCCAATACTTAGGCTTGTCATAGACTTGCTCCAACACACTCATCTTCTTTGCCCATTGTCTTTTCATTCTTTCTCGGCTATCTCTCAAAGCTCTAGTCTGTTTCTTGGTCATGCTCTCTGTCTCACTAACATCTGGGCTCTTTTCCTGGCTTACCCCTTGGTTTTGCTGCAATGCTTGAGCTCTAGTGACCACTTGCACTGGCGCAGTGGAAGTCACACTCCCTGTGGAGTCTACAACTAACCCAATAACATTGATAGGAGTGATTTTTGGCATATTATTGGGATTCTTTGGGCAATCTCGTAAGAGATGCTCTTTTCCGCAATCTTGACAAAAGCCTTGAATGGTTATCGATTCGGGTTGTGTATGAGCAGGCATGGGGCAATCACGAATGAGGTGATCTCCCTACATCTGTAGCATGGTCCTCTAGGGAATAGGGGTCTTACTTGCCTAGGTTGAGGTCTAGGGTTAGGGTTTGCATACATGATGTTTGTGTAATCTGACTCCCAACTAGGTTCACTCCGCTCTTCAGAGTAATATGATTCATTATGATCAGGTGACTGCATGTAGTAAGCCTGTGGACTATCTACGTGAGTGGAATCAAAACTATGATCACTCGGGTCACTTTCTCAAAGCAATGGAGTCACTGGGACTATAGCTCTATTCAAATTTTCTTCAGCAGCTGCATACTTTACACGAATCACATTAGCTGGGGTTGGAGGTTGTTGAGCTAACACAGGTTGAGGCCTTTGTTTTTTGGTAGGGTTGTTGATAAGATTGTTGTGGTCTCCATATTGTTGTGGAGGGTACTAGTTCTGATATCTTCCCTGTTGTGGATAGGGCTGAGCGTAGGTTTGTCTAACCGCTTGCTTATTGTATGGACAGTCTTGTGCTGTGTGATTTGTGTATCTCCGTTCTATGGTGTAGTATTGGCTACTGGGATTCACTTGGGGTTGAGCCATAATGGGACAAACGTTCGCCATATGGTCACCTCCACAAGTATAGCACCGTTTTACTGGGGAAAACCTTGGGATTTGTTTGCTAGTGACACCTAGTTTTTGAGCTACTTTCTCAGAGAGTTCCTCAATTGATGTGGAGTGCGAGGAAGAGAGACTAGAGGCACTATCTAAATCTTTGTAGATTTTGGAAAGCTCTAACTCTTCCCCTAGGTTATCCTCAATATCAATGCACATGCGTACACACTCTTCTATGGTTCTAGGGTCTTTCAAGTACACATATGATCTCAACTTTGTACTCAACAGCCCATCGAGGAATAAAGCCACTTGTTTGGCTGGCGTGGGTAACTCAGGGATAGGACATCTCTCTAGATATTGCCTAAACCTTCTTCCTGCAAGTCTAACTGTCTGTTGGGGGGTCTGCTTGAATCTATGTATCAATGAGGAAGTATTATGCCTTATCCCACTCTTAGAGAATTCAGTGATAAAAGCCTCTAAGAGTTGGTCTATGCTCCTGAACTGTCTCTCATTCAATGGTTGAAACCATGTAAGGGCTGTGTTCCTAAGGGTTAGAACAAAGGTATTATACTGCGTGAATAGGTCCTCAACTTGTTCAGCTCTCAAGACTTGCCTAAACTCAGCCACATGATCATATGGGTCTCCTGTGCCATCAAAGTAGTTCTTCATGGACTTAACTAGTTGTGTAGGTCTCAAGGTTCTGGTGTGAACCCTAGGCCTTGGCAAAGGGAAATCATCAGCATTCCTTTGGTTCCTTGGGGCTCTAAGTCCCTTAGGTTCTTCTCTATTTGTTTCCGTTCTCGTTCTTTCTCTTCCCACTAGGTTGGCAAAGCTTACCTCAGGTCTATCTCTATGTCTGTCTCTTTGAGCTCCATGAGCTTGGGATGTTCCAGCTCCGGCGTGACCATAGTACACATTAGATCTTGGTTGGGGGAAAATAAATTCACCTTTCCAAGTGTAAGCATGCCTATCATGTTCTGTAACCACAAAGATCCTCTCTGAAGCATGATCTAAGTAGGTCACTCTGCCTAGGCTATCAGGATCTTTGAACTCATATATCATGATGGTTCCTACCTCATTTGGCTGATCAGATTTATACCTCCAAAAGGCTTCATCAGTCTCTCGGTTCAGGAGCAGATTTATGCTCTTATTTTCTTGGGGAATCCACTCTGGTGTGATAATCCTAGTGAGAACTGATTTGCCTCGAGGGGTTCTAGGTTCTACACCCATGTTTCCTTGCTCTAGGTCTCCTAAGTCCATTTCTGGGATCACATTTCCGAACTTGTTTGTCCTATCCGGGTGACTGGTGACTACGTATATTGTTCCTTCTTTGTCCAAGTAAGCTCCATTTTCAAACTTGACCGTTGGATGTTCTAGTCCAATGGATTGGTCAGGGTTTTTAATCTGGACCACAGATCTTCCTAGGCCATCCTCATAGATGCAAGCACCTAATCGGTTGGTCCTAAGGTATTCAAGTTGTGTCTTGTAAGGGCCTTCTACCCTATGTAAATATGGCACTCCTGAACTTCCTGTAGGTCTCTCCATACCTTGAGACATCTCAGACTCGCTAGTTTCAGAGCTAGGGTAGTGCGAATAATGGCTCAACTGCTGGGCCCAAGACCTAGCAGTATGACTAACACTAGCCTCTGAAGACCTAAGACTTTGTCTATCTCTCCCTAGCTGTCGTTCTGATCTAAGGTTCATATGCTTAGCTGAGCAATCCCAATTTTTACCCAAGGTACAACCTCGTTGCTGAGTTCTTTTGTATCAATCCACTTGATTCTTTGTTTTTATGTTGATTATCGTGTTTATGATCTTGTCTAATATCACGTCATCAAGAATACTTGAGTTAATTTCCGCACTTTAAGTTGCTCGTTCCACATTAAGTTCCTTTCCTTTAAAGTTATCGGTCACACACAGGTTTTCTCTTGACTTGAACTTCATTTCTTATATAGTCTTTGACTTGCCTTATGCCTATCATTGCCCTGACTTACTTATAGCACTAGTCACGTGTAGCCTAAGCTAGGAATTGACAAAGGGAGTTGAGAGTATTCCAACCTCACTTGCAGTTCCCTTGCTCTTTGGTGCTCAAGAACCCAGTTCTCAAGCTTGTAGATTACCCTTGCTTTGGATGCCTTCTAGTGCTCTCAGTGGACCTGTAAAAGTTCCAAAGTTAGCTCAAGACTTAGATTCAAAGGACACAAAAAATCACTTTCATTCATGTAATTCAAGGATCAACTGTTCTTTTGGCTTTATGGAAAACAATCCTGAAGACCCCTTAGCTTTTCTTCCCCCTGGGTATAGTCCACTTAAAAATACTATGGCTAATAATCTTGATATTAATTTTACCATAACCCTAAACCCTAAACCCCGCGAGCTTTCCAACAAAACAAGAATCACAACAATCAGATTTCGTATGAGGAAGATATGACAGTTTAGGGATCTAGGGTTAAAACTGGGTAAAATAGGTCATCAGGAAAACAAAGTTTTCTCTCAAGTTACAAGTGTCGGAACCTCACAAATCACTATTTGCTTGATAAGTATGCCTAGAATTTACCCCAAAATCAAGTAATATAAACCCTAGAAATTTGGCCAAAAAAGCTTGTCAATCGCGATCGACAGGTCTATCAATCGCGATTGACATAGGTGTCCATCCGGGCGTGTCGGTCGCCATCGACACGTCAGTCGCGATTGACAGTGTCAATCGCGATCGACAGAGTCGGTCGTGGGTCCTGTCAATCACGATCGACGGTGTCAATCGCGATCGACACTTTTTCCGAGATTTCCCTCGTGATTTCGGTCGATCGGGGTTCTATCCATCGTGATGGACACGTGGCAATGCGAATTTTTGTGTCAATCGTCAATTTTCAGTCGATCGCAATCGATAGTGTCAATCGTCAATTGGCTGAATCCTATGTGGCAGTCGGTCGATCGTGGGTTCTATCGATCGCGATCGACACGTCTGTCGATCGCGATTGACAGGTCTGTCGGTCGCGATTGACAGAGAAACTCGGAATTTTTTTACTATGTTTAATTATTTAGGATGTGCTCATCATGTGCATCATTATGGTGTACTTTGTTTTACCAAATAGGCGATTTTTCTATCAATCGTGATGGACAGAGGTCGATGACAGAGAGACAGTTTCGAGCTTTTTTGTACCTACGTAGCCTGCTAGAGATGGTGGGATAACCAGATCTGCAAGAAAACTCAAGAAACATGCAAAAAGAGTGCATGCAAATCGCTCTCTCGCTCTCTCGCTCTCTCTCACAAGTGGAATGAGGGAAATGGAGGGGAGAAGGTGATATGATCAAAAACTAAAATTTTTCGCGATGATGGAGATGGAGGTGGGAGATGGTGAGGATGATGATGGTGATGATGATGGTGAAGTAAAAAGGAGAAAAATAAGAAATAGTAAGGAAATTACCTACAACGCCAACGTCACAACTCTACGTCTTACCATCACACACTCGTCCTCAAAGCTCGATCCCCGGCAACGGCGCCAAAATTTGGTGTAGCTCAGTGATGAGTAGCACCTCCTTTAATGTCAATCCGGGAAGACGTGAGGATGGTATGATGACCTCGAGCAAGTGAAGGCACAAGTGCGTGAGTGAGAAGCACATAAACATGCACACACATACATGTTGGAGGATAAACACTCCTATGTGCACAACAAAAGCAAATGAACCCTCCTAGGATCCTGAAATTTTTCAGACATAGGCTCTGTATTTTCTGAGTTTCTCTTAGTATACGCAGAGACTGAATATGAAATTTTGCAGGCATAAACAAGACTTTAAGAGCTTTCAAATGAGAGTAAAATCACTCCATTTGGATACTGGATGATGCCTCAACCAGCTGCAACAAAACAGATAACTTGATCTCTCCACAGAGTATGAGCTAACTAGACAGACACTGTTCTGGACATTTCTCTGCACATGTGCAGGCACTGAACCTGAGACTTACACCAGACAAAGTAGAGCTCACAAGCTTTCCAACAAGACAAAAATCATTGCAAATGGATTCCGGATGAAGGAGAAACAACACTTACAAGACCGGGGGGTCTGCCAAAAACATCTAGATAGATAGAGTGTGTAAAAGTGAAATTTCTGCAAAATATGCAGAGAACAGCTAGTAGGGGGTGTGCTTAAGCAAGGGGGCAGCTTGGGCACGTATTTCCATGACTCTAAGTCATAATACAACTCATTAGAGGTTTTAAAGACCTCATACTAACCTCTTTAACCAATCAAAAGCATATACATGTCAAAAGTGAGGTCCAATCACATCAAGAGGTGAGCTAAATCTTCTCTAATCAGATTCTTTCCATTATGGGCATGATTTGATGCCTCCAACTCGTGGAAATCAGCCTCCTTTGATTATGGATGATGTGGAAGGTTCAATTTGGGGCATGTTCCCACACTCTTGAGCTTGAAAAACTTTCAACACTCCCCCTCAAGCTCAAGTCTTTTCCTTTGTTGCTTCAGCCTATGTCTCTTATGTTGATAGCTTCCTTGAATCCTCCAAGCTTTGTACCTTCAAGAAACTTTGTCATCATGTCTGCAACCTGCATTTTAGTGTTCACATACCTTATATCTAGCTCTTTTGCCATCACCTTTTCTCTAACGAAGTGGTAATGAACCTCTATGTGCTTGCTCCTTGCATGAAACATGGGATTGTTAGCTAGATAGATGCTTGAAATGTTGTCTCCATAAAGAGGAATCTTCTTAAGCCATAATAGCTCACATGTAGCCAATGCTAAACCTCTGTACTCAGCCTCTGTGGATGAAAGAGCAGCAGTGGGTTGCTTCTTAGAGCTCCAAGAGATCACTTTTGTACCTATCATGAAAACATAACCCGATGTACTCCTTCGATAATCCTTGCTACCTGCCCAATCAACATCACTATATCCTTTGACACTTAGATCAGCATCATATGAGTAAAATAGACCTTGGTTGATGGTGTGCTTGATGTAACGAAGCACCTTTCTTGCCGCCATAAGATGATCATGAGTAGGTGCATGCAAAAATTGAGAGAGAACACCTACTACATATGCAAGATCAGGTCTAGTGAATGTAGCATAAATTAATGAACCAATTATGCTTCTATATAGTGTAATATCTTGTATAGCCTCTCCTTGAACTGCAACCAACTTTGTATTGGGCTCCATGGGCTGAGAAAGTGGCTTACAACCACTCATACCAAACCTGTATAGCACATCCAACAAGTATTTTCTTTGAATCAAGAAGATGCCGTTGTGTGCATAGATTACCTCTATTCCCAAGAAGTACTTTAGTGTTCCAAGATCAGATATCTTGAACTCCTTCCCTAGCTTTGATTTGATATCTTTAATACCTGCAATATCACTTCCTCTGATGATCAAATCGTCCACATAGATGCATATGTATACCATCTTGTCTCCTTGCTTCTTCTTTACTTTCTTTGTATCCACAACTTGATAAATAATCCACTAACCTCTGATTCCAGGCCCTTGGGGCTTGCTTTAGTCCATATAATGCTTTTCTTAGCTTGCAAACATGATTTGGGTACCTCATACTAGCAAATCCTTGAGGTTGGCTCATGTAGACTACTTCTTCAAGCTCTCCATTGAGGAAGGCATTCTTCACATCCAACTGATATAAGCTCCATTTCCTTGTTGTGGCCACTGCAATCAAAGTCCTAATTGTTGGCATCTTGGCTACGGGGCTGAAAGTTTCATCATAATCTATCCCGTAGCTTTGGGAGAAGCCTTTCGCCACCAACCTTGCTTTGTACCTAGCAATGGAACCATCTGAATTTCTTTTAATTTTGTAAACCCACTTATTACCTATCACCTTCATGCCTTCTTGAGCTGGTACCAAGCTCCAAGTATGGTTCTCATCAAGTGCTTTGAGCTCTTCCTTCATTGCCTCTTGCCATTCCTTGCAATCCTTAGCTTCTTCATAACTAGTTGGTTCCTTGTCCTTGATTACCTGAGTCATGTATGCATAATGCTTTGCAATGAAATTATCATATGTTAACCTTTGTACTGGATATCTTACTCTTGAAGACCTTCTTTCACTTCCTTTGGGTGTGGTTGCCATCTTCTTTCTTTGTTTTGCCACTCCTGGAGTTTGAATTTCTTCTATCTCTTCATCTTCCAACATGCTCTCGTCCACATAGCTTCCTTCTTCAATTGAAATCTTCTCTTTGCCTTTGAATTTGCTTTCTTCAGAGTTGGTCTCTCTTTCCCTAAGCCTTCCACTCCATGGTGAGGGTGCCCTTGTGTTGCATGAGTTGCTTGGACCACTTAAGTCCATGCTTACTTGAACTCTATCATCATTCTTTAAATCTGTCTCACCTATGTCTTCAACCTGCAATGGACTTGTGCATGCATACCAAGGCTTCAACTCATCAAAGACAACATCCCTACTTACCTTCAGCTCCTTGGTGATGGGATGGATTATAGCATTTATACCCCTTTTGTTCCATAGAATATCCCAAAAAAATACACCTTTCAGATTTGGCATCTAACTTTGACCTCAACTCTTGAGGTACATGTACATAGCATATACAACCAAAGATTCTAAGATGTGAAATGCAAGGTTTTCTTCCACTCCATGCTTCCTCAGGGGTTAGATGATGTATACCTGATGTAGGACATCTATTCATGATGTATGTGGCTGTATATGTAGCCTCTCCCCAATAACAATGTGGCATATTCATTTCATTGAGCATACACCTTGCTACCTCTGCTATGTGTCTGTTCTTTCTCTCTGCTACCCCATTTTGTTGAGGGGTATACCTGCATGTAAATAGCCTTTTGATGCCATTGACCTGCAAAAATTCAGAAAATTCATGGGAGAAATACTCTCCCCCTCCATCGGATCTCAAAGTTTTGATAAACTTGCCAGATTCCTTCTCCACCTGTGCTTTGAATTTCTTGTAGTGGAACACATTTGATTTGTTTCTAATGCAATACAACCACACTTTTCTTGAAAAATTCATCAATGAAGGTTACAAAATACCTATTTCCAGCAAGGGATGCTTCTCTTGTTGCCCAAACATCCGTGTGAATGAGGTCTAAAACATTTGCACTTACATAGGTACTCTTCTTGAAGGGCAGCCTTGATTGTTTTCCTTGTTGGCAAGCTACACAAATTTCATGCAACATTTTAGATGTAAAATTTGGTAGGCCTCTTACCAAGCTCCTCCTTTGCATGTCCTTGAGCTTTTGTAGGTTGATGTGACCTATTTGTTTATGCCATAGATCCAAATCTGCTATCCTCTTGTCTCCATATGTGACATACATTGAATGGTGTGGCTGATTTATGTCCATTATGAACATTCTCCCTTGCTTTTTTCCTTTTGCTATGAGCTTGAAACCTGCCCTTGGATCCTCAACAAAACATCCTCTTTCATTGAACCTAACTTGATAGCCTTTTTCTACCATTTGGCCTACCGAAATCAAGTTTTTGGTAATAGTAGGGACATGTAATACCTCTGATAAGCACTTTGCTCTTTGATTTCCTTCCAAACTGATGTCTCCCACATGTTGAATGGTATGCTCTGAGTTATCTCTTGTTTCCACATGCCCTTGATGCTTTGGGACCTGCAAATTACTAAAAAGATCCTTTCGACATGACATATGATTGCTACATCCACTGTCTACATACCATACATCTTCACTAGCTTGAGTTGTATCTTCACCATACCTCATGGCAAGTAAATAATCATTCCCTTGGCTGGATGATGTGTTTGCATAATTACCTTGCCCTCTATAATTGTTGTTGTTGTTTTGATTCCCTTGTCTTTGAGCTCTATGATAGCATTCATTTGTAAAATGACCGGGCTTACCGCATACAAAGCATCCATTTGAAGTGGCTTGTCCTCTTCCACCAAATCTTGCACCTCTTCCTCTATTTGTGGCTCTTCCACCTCTTTGACCTGCATTTTCTTGTTGTCCTTGACCTCCTTGGTTGCTTTGATATCTTCCTCTTCCTCTTGTAGCACCTCGGTTGTGTCTTCCTCTTCCTCTACCTGCATACAACAATTGCCCTTGGCTATCCTTGGCATTATGACCACCAAGGTTCATCTCCTCTGTCACCATGAGAGTGATTAGTTGATCAAAATCAGGAAGAGAGTCCCTTACATACACTGAAGTTGTGAAAGCCCTCCATTTTTCATCATCCCTAAGTCCATTTAGGGTGTGGGCGAGAAGATCGTCATCATCTAGGGCACAACCGATTGACCCTAGTGCATCTGCAAGCTCTTTAACCTTTAATATGTAATCATTAGCACCTTGAGAGGGGCTTTTCCTAAGATTATTTAGCTCATTCTTGAGCTGAATTTTTCTAGCTTTTGTGGAGGTTGAGTACAATCTCTACAAGCACTCCCACACCTTCTTCGATGTATCCAAATCTTGAATATGCCCTACCATAGAGTTGCTAATATGCTGAGATAAAAGGAAAATGACCCTTTTGTCCCTTTCATCCCACTCTCTTACTGCTCTTCTTTGGTCATTGGTTGGATTTACCTCATCTATGTAGGGTTTTGGCTCTCCACCACTCACAAGTCCCCACAAACCTTTCCCCATCAAAAATTGCTTATTCTAAATCGCCATGGTTGGTAGTTTCCTTTTTCGAGCTTCTCAATCTGAGCATTGAGATCAGCCATGGTGCCTCCTAACTCTTTTGAACCTCCCCCTTGATGCAATGAAGTTGAAAAGGATGGCTTTTACCTCAAAAAATAGAGCTACTCCTCTTGATGAAGCTTCGTCTTTGATTTGATGATGTATTTGCTTCCCCTTGTTGTTGATGTGCCCGTTCTTTGCTTCCTTCCTTCAAAATTTGATGAAGTCTTCACTTCACTTCAGTAGCTCCTTCTTCTCTCTTTGATACTCCACTTATAGCTCTGATACCACTGTTGGAGGATAAACACTCCTATGTGCACAACAAAAGCAAATGAACCCTCCTAGGATCCTGAAATTTTTCAGACATAGGCTCTGTATTTTCTGAGTTTCTCTGAGTATATGCAGAGACTAAAAATGAAATTTTGTAGGCATAAACTAAACTTTAAGAGCTTTCAAATGAGAGTAAAATCACTCCATTTGAATACTGGATGATGTCTCAATCAGCTGCAACAAAACAGACAACTTGATCTCTCCACAGAGTATGAGCTAACTAGACAGACACTGTTCTGGACATTTCTCTGCACATGTGCAGGCAGTGAACCTGAGACTTATACCAGACAAAGTACAACTTCTAAGCTTTCCAACAAGAGAAAAATCATTGCAAATGGATTCCGGATGAAGGAGAAACAACAATTACAAGACCGGGGGGTCTGCCAAAAACATCTAGATAGATAGAGTGTGTAAAAGTGAAATTTCTGCAAAATATGCAGAGAACAGCTAGTAGGGGGTGTGCTTAAGCAAGGGGGCAGCTTGGGCACGTATTTCCACGACTCTAAGTCATAATACAACTCATAAGAGGTTTTAAAGACCTCATACTAACCTCTTTAACCAATCAAAAGCATATACATGTCAAAAGTGAGGTCCAATCACATCAAGAGGTGAGCGAAATCTTCTCTAATCAAATTCTTTCCATTATGGGCATGATTTGATGCCTCCAACTCGTGGAAATCAGCCTCCTTTGATTGTGGATGATGTGGAAGGTTCAATTTGGGGCATGTTCCCACACTCTTGAGCTTGAAAAACTTTCAACAATACACACACACGTGCACACACAGTAAGAACAAAAAGTGAGACAATGGAATTATCTTGGATAACTTCAAAAGTGCTCATACAAGTTCAAATCTATTACAAGCTAGCCTCAAAAATGAGCTCTCTAGCTCTATTTATAGTTTTTGACTAGTTTTTGGCCCTGTCCAGACCTAGTGTCCGGCCTAGTTAAAAATTAGGTTCTCTGGCCTATTTGGAGGTTCAAACAGAGTCTGAAAAATGTGAAAACTGATAGGTAGGTACTTCTAAAGTCCTCAAGCTCAAGGACTCCTTGGCTTGCACAAAATGGAGCTACAAAAATATGAAATGATATTTACAATGGTTTTTAGTGATGAAAATCACTATTTTTGTAGGGATTTCTTCTAACAGTTTGACATACATTTCCTGGAGCTCCCTACTTGGTCCTTCTTCTTGTGTGCCCATCCCTTTGATGCATGAAAAATTTAGATGGCCTACTTGCCAGATCTTCTTTGACTACTCTGTCTGCTTGTGCCTTCTCTTCGCTCCGACTCCCTTCGTTGGCCTCCTTGTCTTGTGAGTCCTTCAGTTCCTTTACTGCTGCCAACATAATGCCTTCATGAAGGTATCAAAAATACAAATACTATAGAGGTACATATCTATATAAAAGGTATTAATAAGGAGCGGTTAGAAAACATATTCCCTCTTACTTAACCCTCCCCTTGGCTACATGCATTGATGTCTCTAGCCTTCAAAAAGTTTGTTGGTGTTTGAAGGTGTGTAATCTTCATGTAACACTACCAATATGTCCTTCTCCATTGATAAGTCCTATTGTTTATTGATTTCTTCTATCCTATATATTTTTGTTTAACCTCCATCCATTGAACTTTTTCTTTTGTAGTTTCCTTGATATATCCATGAGTTGATAGATTCCATTCTTGAACTTTGAGAAAGGATCCTTTCCATCATGATTGGAGCTTTGTATCATGCATGTTATCAAAACAATTATCATACCTTAGAACAAGAGTTCCTTCTCTTTACCCTTATCCTTTAGTTATTTGTTAGATTCCTCCCTTTTTTCTATGCTTGATTGAGGTTTAAATGATCCACAGCAAGCTCCCTTTTCATACTCAAGTGTTGCTCTAGCACAATGGTGAGAACCACGTTAAGAAGCTTCACCTCCTTAATGTCAATCCGTGGGAGAGGTAGGAGTGATATGAAGATCGTGAATGTGAGATGATGTGAGAGTGAAGGTGAGAAGCACAAAGATGCACACACACATACACACACACACAATGAAGAGACAAGCAAGACACAATGGAAGGTGGGAAATTAGCTCTATTACTCAAGAACACTCTTACAAGCTCAAAAGAACTCTAATCTCAAACAAGCTACAATGAACCAGCCTCAAAAATGAGCTCTCTAGCTCTTTTTATAGTTTCTAGACTAGTTTTGACCGGTTTCACATCTAGTGACCGGCCTAGTTAAAAAATAGGTCCTAGAGGCTATTTGGAAGGGTAAACGATGTCTAAAAATAACAAAATTTGGTACGAGCATTCTACCTAAGCTCCTCAAGCTCGAGGACTCCTCGGCTTGCACAAAATGGAGCTATGGATTACAAAATGGGGTTTTCTATGATACATATGTTACAATTGGTGATAACAATCACTGTTGAATGTTTGGAGAATTAATAAGAAATATATTTGTTTGAAAAATTGATCCGCCTGGCTCCCTGCTCTGTCTTTACATGCTTCCGTGGCGTCTGTGCCTCTGGCTGCTTCCAACACCCCCCTCCCTCTCGCTTCTGTCGTCCCTGACAGAACCTTGGTGTGAGGTCTTCCGGATGTAGTTCTGTAGGAGGTCCTGAGCGAGGGTGTGCTCTGATATACGAATGCCTCGGGCTAGGTCAGCCTCGAGTTTCTCCCAATCAATAGGTTGCGGCTCATCTGGTGGTGGGAGCTGGTAATGTGTGGAGTACACCATTCGTTCACAGGCGAATAATTGCAGTAAATGTGTGGGCCTGCTTATAAATACCTCTGAATGGTACTCCCAAAAGCCGGTGGTGAACATTTCTTCGAATGTCTGCTTGTAGCATGCCGGTAGGTATTTGATCCTGCAGTGCCAGGCGTAACACACCCGTAGCGATGGCGTTGTGCTCATATCATAGACTAAATCAAAGTTGCCATGCTCAAAGCCCGGGGTGTTTACATGGGGAGCCTTGACGCGTCGGAAGACTTTAAAGATCATTTGCATCATGTCAAAGATTTTGACAGTCATGTGCGCGGCAATATCATTCATATGCTTTAATCTAGGGAGCCAGTGGCAGGTCGTCGCCATCATGTAGCCTACTGTGGGTAACTCGATTGGTGGCTTGAAATAGGGATAATTCAGCCAGTCTTGGCACTGCTTATTGTTCTGTACCTTAATGGCGAAGGCAGTCCAAGAGCGGCGTCGTGGTACTGGTCCCCAGCACGGATTAAATTTTAAGTGCAGCAGCGCTTTTACCCACGTGCTCATCATCTCTGGATAATTTTGCAATAAATCTTTGCGCCAGTCTGGTTGAAGGATTTCACCTCTCTGCGCCCTTGGTGGCAAGTCCTCTGGCTCGAATTGAGTGGCATGCGTTGGTTTCATACCTGTTTCTTTCTCTATGGCTAACTGGTATTCGGCCATTAACATGAAGTACGGTTTATATTGGAGCTCATGCCCAGATATGTATCGTCGTGGGGCCAATTGAGCAAAGAATGGTGACTGTAAAATTTTCTCTTCAATTATGGCCATGGCATGTAGCTGTGCCTCTACTCTGGCCGAGTGTGTCGTTCCGAGTTCTTCAACTGTCTTCATCCACGCGGGGGTAGGTAATTCATAGGTCATCTGGCCTTCGGCCGTGACACGTCCGCCTGGGATGGGTATCGGTTCATATGCCTCTTCAAATGTCTCCTCCACCGGGATAGTGACGGTTTCTTCCTCAGCTGGTAGCTCAGGTGGGGAGTCTGGCCTTGGTGGTGCTTCATAGACTGCAATTCTAGATTCAAGATTTGTTACCTGGGCCCGGAGTGCGTTGAGTTCCTCTAAAATTTCAGGGGCAGGGTCCGCAGGTGCTGGTAGTTCTGCTGCTACGTGTACTTGTTGTGTTGCTGGTTCTCTGAGCTGTCGCAGCTTGTGATCTTCCTTTAACTTTTGGTGCTCTTCGTTCATACGATCATAGTCCTCGAGCAATCGCACATGATCATCTAGCAACATCCGCATCGATTCAGATGGGATTGCCTTGAATCTGCTCGGACTTAAGGGTTGGTCTGGATGGTCCAAAGCCGCTTCCAAATTCTCTCTATTCTGCTCTTGGAGTCTCTGGTTCTCCTCTTTTGCTGCGGCTAAGTGTCTTCTTAGTAAGCCCATATTTCTAGTGAGCGTTGCATTGCGGACGGTCTGGGCTCGAAGGAGGTTGTCCAAATCCGCAGTGGCCTCTTTTGTTTTCTCCTCACTTTCTAGTTCTAATTTGTGATAGGCCTCTCGTAAATCTTGGTATCGGCTATTCAGTGAGGCGTTCTCAATGGATAATGAATTAAGCTGCGTTTGTAGTTCATTCGTCATTTTCTGCAGCTGTTGATAGTTTGTGCCGAGTGATGCAAACTCATCGCGGACTTGTGTCATGCATGTGAACATGTGTTGAAATGCGGTGTCTATGGTGGGCGATAGTAGTAATGAAGTACTAAATGAGAATGCAGTGGAAGTGGATGCAGCGGGAATGGGAAATGGGGTTGGGAAGGTGGATGCAGTGGTAATCGTGGAAAATTGTGATGTGTCTAAAAATGTTTGTGCCGGGAGTGAAGTGAGTGGTGGTGCCGTGGGTGGTGATATGTCCATGTCATTGGACGTGTTTAGTGTTGTGACTGTGAAAAGTGGTGTGATTGTGGGTGGTTGTGTAGGTGTGAATACGGGATTTACAAATGTAGAATAATTTACAGGGGGAATGGCTGAAGCAGCTTGGTGAAAAGGGGAAATAGGGGTTATGGTGGGTTGGGGAGGTGAGACTGGTGAGAAGGTTAGTGGGGTTAGAAAGGGGAATGGGGGTCTTAGAGGTGGGGGAAACGCTGGGAAGGAGGAAGGGGTGAAGGGGTTAACATGTAGATGCAGAGGATTGGGTGTGGGCATGGTGGTATGAATGGACAGGGCGAAGGGTGTGGCTATGTTGTCTTGTACTGGTGTGGATGTGGGGGAAGTAGGTGGGTGTGCGGGGGATACAGGATGGGTTGGTGAAAGATGAGGTGAGAGAGGAGTAGAAGGGGTGGATGTTATTTCGAGGATAGTAGTGGTATGTACAACGGTAGTACGGGGTGGGGAATCTACAAGGATGGGTTCTGCGGTCAATGAACTTTCGGGGACGAAGCGTGCCTCCCTGGCTTGTGCTGAAGACTGAGCTCTTGTTGGTACGCGAATATACTCTCCGGGCTTTGAAAGTAGTCGCACTCGGCGGGGGTCAAACTGTGGTAGTTGCTTCCTTTGTAAAAACCTGAGTGCTTCATGGGAGCCTACTGATTTGACTAACTCTCTGAACCCTCTGATGTATGCGTCTTCGAATCCTCCGGAGATGAGTTCCTGTTCAATTAATGCCTGGCTCTCCTCTTCAGTTAACTTCTTCCGGGCCCAGACTTTCTCCATCGTACGATATAATTTCTTTATGGCCAGTGTGTACGCTGCGGCTTCGAAAGTCTCATCTTCATATGTGCTGGTGTCGCCGTGCGCGTCAGTTTGTTGGCCTTGGCCATCTGTCTGTCCGTCTTGTGAGCCCTGGCTGGCTTCATCGTCGCCTTCATCGTCGTCTGTTTCGGTTCTTTCTTCTTCAGAGCTCGACACAGCTTGTCCCTGTGGCAGATCTCGTGGCGTGGTAGGGTAGCTGGGGCGTTCATATTCCTGGGAGAACAGCTGTGCCTCTGAATACTGGAATTCGTTTGAGAATGCATCAAGCATCTCAAAATCAAATGTTGTGTTTATAGGGTCTGCCTCCATATGTGGTATCGGGAAAGAAAACGCTTCCGCACCAATAGTGGTGGGAGCTTCTGCTGTTGTGGTGGTGGGTTCTGTGGTGGCAGCTGCCTGAGGTGCAGCGGTACTAGTGGTGGCCTCCGGAACCACTGGTCTGGACAACCTTATGCGAATAGGTTGTACTGTGGGAGCCGCTTCTGTCTGTGGTCGCTCTAGAGAGGGTTGTGGTGATGGCGACTCTGGCACTTGAAGGCAAGGAATGGTGCCTCTCATGCGCTTACCTGCCCGTGTTCTACTAGGCTTTCTGGCTTTCTTCGTCGTTCCTTTGAATGCCTTCAACTCTTCTCCTGTTAATGCACGCTCGATGGGCAAGTCATAAGCTAAGCACATATAAACAATTCTGGTCAGCGCACAACATCCATTAAGCACCTTCTTGCGCTCCCATCTGTGCTGTGCTAGATACATTTGATCTATGATCCAGCATGCCAGATCAACAGTTTGAGGTCCCGTGCATGCCAAATACAATCCGAACCAGATTCGTTTATGGGGCATGGTAAATCTGTCCTGAGCTGGGAATGCGAAATGTTGCATGCATATTCTTAGTGGCTTTGACAGCTCAGGTGTGATTGCCGAGATCTCCTCCCACTTCGTGACATCCCCACGTTTCATCGGTTCTGGAATTAATCTCTCTCGATCTGTGGGTGTGTGGGTGCCATGAATTTTGATGGCCGCTCTGATTAAATCCTTGGAGAGGTAAAACCTTTTATAGGGTGGATCATCCACTAAAGAAGGTAAAATGAAGGTTCCTGGGATGTCCTTATTCTCTGAGGCCAGCAAAGTAGTGATTAAGTAATAGCACCTGTAAAAGTCCGGTTTGGGTAGAGGATCACTGAAATACTCTGTGAAGCCTGCTCTGGCCCAAACGTGAGTTAAATCTTGGGTGCTCTGTAGGGCTTCGAACTCTCTGGAGAAAAACTGGTATTTTCCCCACGTGCGGTCATCAAATGTCAAAGAGGATTCAAATATAAAGTCCGCGTCCGCAAGGGGTCCGGCAAGTCCCTGAAACCAATGAGAGTTCCGGTGTATCTTTTCGGTATAGCCCATAGGTGGGTTATCGATAGGCATGGGCCCTGGAAACCCTTGGAATTCCGGCGGTGGAGCAGTCGGGTGGGATTCTACTCGTAGCACGTTGAGGGGCACAGCCGCTACACTGGGGCCTGCTCCTGATGTTCCTTCGTCGGTTTGCATGGTGACGAATGCGCTAATGAGAAAGATCTGCTACAAAAGATTAACACATTAGCATGGAAATTAATTATGATCCCATTAAAGTGAGACCGCAATCCCTTTCCATAACTGATGCGTAACCCGGGTAGCCAAGTGCTGTGATGTGATGGATGCAATGTTTCTTGCAGCACTAGTGCAGGTCTCTAGACACCTAGACTTTTCAGATCATGCATACATTTCTTGATGAGATGAGAGTGATGTGTGATGATGGTGGGTGAATTATTACAAGGTTTAATGGTTAGTATTTTAGTACAAGGTTGTATGTTAGTCGGGGGATAGTTTTGTCAGACATGGGGTTAAGGGGAGACGGTTGGACACGCTTCGGTATCCATTTCCTAAGGATCTTGGAGTGGGTGGTGGGTTTCTGCTGAGGGGCAAAGGGTGGTGTCGGGTGTGGTGGTATCGGGGGATGAAACGAGTTGTGAGGGTTATATATTACATGGCTTATGGGTTGAGCTATGATACATAGTTTAGGTACCCAAATCTGCGTGGGTGTGGGTCGATTGATAAGATACTTCTTGGCGATCCAAATCTGTCGAGTATTTGTACTTGTAGAAGAAGATCGAGGGGACTTTGGATACTGACTCTGCTTCTTTTGAAACTTTGTCCTGTTCCTGTCTGCAGTGTTGCCAATAGCCTGTGGTTGCTGTCCTTTTGGCACCCATATTTGTCTCATGCCACTTGTTCGGTGATGTTGATACTGCTGCTTTCTTTGCCTTGTCTGGTGGTGTCGTCGGTCTGGGTTCCTCTGTTGTGGTTGACTCCTTCGTGGTTGGGTTTGAGAGGTCCATTGGACGCTCTGCTTTGGAAAAGAAGGGAGATCCAACACTTGCGTGACCTGCCTATTAGGAAGTGATGCCTTATTTAACTCTAATCTAGGCCAGTCCGCAACAAGTTTGGAAGGATGAGCACCGCAGGGTGTCGTGCTCATTTGGCTGCTGATGCACCCCACCTGACCGCAAATTGTGCCCATCTGCTCGCTGATTGTGCCCATCTGCCCTTGCAGTTGGATAACTGTCTCTTCTAGTTTGCAGGAAGTCCCAGGGAAGATCTTCGGTCGTCCTTCTGATTGACAACTGTCTATGACCAAGCCCGAGTGGGTTGGTGTAGACGTAACGTGATTGATCTGATCAGAGATCTTCTGGTCTTCCGTCGCATGCGTTTCATAGGGTCTAGGGTCACAACCGTCAAGCGGAATGCCGTGAGGGAAGTCAAGCGGTATCACTCTCTTCTACTCTAAGGTTCCAACCTGTAAGGAGCCTTGTCTAAGATTTAGATCCACTGAGTGATCGTATAGCCAATCTTGGCCAAGGATTAGGGGTTCTATCAGGTCGTCATCATGGCACACTAATAGCTTCGCCGTCATGGTCATATCCTTAATGAGGATAGGAAGGTCCACCTCACCCATGCAAGGGGTTTCCATGCCTCCTAGGCCTATGAGGTATGCCTCAATTGGCCGCATTTCTATTCCTGAATCCTTATAGTGGGACCATCTAATCGCACTAGTCGCAGCACCTGAGTCAATTAAGGCCCTGAGTTCTTGGCAATGGTTGCCGTGCTCTAGCCTAACCGTGATGAATGGTCTCCTATCCACTATGCTAGGATGAGTGGTTGACTTTACTTGACACATGGCCATGGGATATATGGGTGATGTTTCCAGATGGTTATAATGTTCTCTCCCTAGTCCTTGTCTTCTTAGTTTCATGCGCTTAATGCGTTCTATTGCTTCTGCCTGCGCTTCCGCTCGTATTCTATTTTCTTCCTCCTTACGCTTCTTTGCCAACGTGAGTCGTCTAATCATATCCTCAGTCAGAGGTTCCTGATATAGCTTGACTCTACAGCCACTAATGTAATTAGGCATTATATCTCCTTCTAAGGTGGCTAACTGTACTGCTCCACTAGTCGAAAGTCTGTTAATGATCATAGGTCCATAACCTCGCTTTTCTAATTTCCGTGCGTGCTGTTTGAGCGTATATACTAGAACTAAATCTCCTTCTCTTAGGCCTTTATCTTTCACATGTGCATCAAAATATGCTTTCTGTCGCTTCTTTGCTGCGTATATTCCTGCTGCTGCCTTTAGCCTGGTTTCTCCTAATCGTTCCAAGTCCAATATTCTCGCTGATAATTCATGGCCGGTCCACTGATGTTCCTGTGCAACCTTAAGGGTCGGTATCAAGAAGTCCAAGGGAAGCACTGCATTCTGACCAAAAACCATCTGAAAGGGAGTTGCATTGAGTACGGTCTTGTAGGCCACTCTATATGCCCAAACAGCGTGGTGTAACTGTTTGTCCCAATCTGAACGTTTGTTGTTCACGAGTTTTGTCAGTACGGTACATAATATCTTGTTAGTGCTTTCAGCCTGACCATTGGCCTGAGGATGATATGGTGCAGATTTCTTGTGAATCACCATAAAATCCTGTAACAAATATTCAATGACTTGGTTTAGAAAGTGAGTGCCTCGATTGCTCACTAACTCTATAGGCAATCCATATCTTGTAAAGACATTTTCAAATAAGAATTTTGCAGTCGTGTGTGCATCATTCTTTTTTGTGGCTTTTGCCTCTACCCATTTCGTCAGATAATCTGTGGCAACAATAATGTATTCCGCATGTGTACCTTTTGCAGGGGGGTTAATGAATCCTGATCAATCCATTGGATTAGAGCACCCAGCTGTCAAGTTTGAAAATGGAGCATACTTGGACAAAGAAGGAACCATATACGTAGTCACCAGTCACCCAGATAGGACGGACGAATTTGGAAATGTGATCCCCGAAGCAGACTTAGGTGACCTGGAGCAAGGAAACATGGGTGCAGAACCTAGAACCCCTCGAGGTAAATCGGTTCTCACTAGGATTATAACACCGGAGTGGATTCCCCAGGATAATAAGAGCATAGATTTGCTCCTCAATCGAGAGACTGACGAAGCCTTTTGGAGGTACAAACCTGATCGGCCAATTGATATAGGAACAATCATGATCTATGAGTTTAAGGATCTTGATAGCCCAGGCAGAGTGACCTATTTGGATCACGCTTCAGAGAGGATCTTTGTGGTGACAGAAAATGATAGGCATGCTTACACGTGAAAAGGTGAAATTATTTTTTCCCAACCAAGATCGAATGTATCCTATGGTCACCCTGGAGCTAGAACATCCCAAGCTCATGGAATGCAAAGAGACAGAAGTAGAGATAGACCAGAAGTAAGCTTTGCCAACCCAGTGGGCAGAGAAAGAACGAGGACGGAAACAAATAGAGTAGAACCTGAGATACTTAGAGCTCACAGGAATCAAAGAAATGCGGATGAGTTCCCTCTACCACGACCTAGAGAGCACACAAGGACTTTGAGACCAACTCAGCTAGTTAAGTCCATGAAGAACTACTTCGATGGCACTAGAGATCCATACGATCATGTGGCTGAGTTTAGGCAAGTCCTGAGAGCTGAACAAGTGGAGGATCTATTCACGCAGTACAATGCCTTTGGTCTAACCCTTAGGAACACTGCCCTGACATGGTTTCAGCCACTAAATGAGAGGCAGTTCAGGAGCATAGACCAACTCCTAGAGGCTTTCATTATTGAATTCTCTAAGAGTGGCATAAGACATAATACCTCCTCGCTGATTCACAGCTTCAAGCAAACCCCTCAAGAGACCGTGAGACTTGCAGGAAGAAGATTTAGGCAATATCTTGAAAGATGCCCTGTCCCTGAGCTACCCACACCAGCTAAGCAAGTGGCTTTATTCTTGGATGGATTGCTAAGTACCAAATTGAGATCATATGTGTATCTGAAGGACCCTAGGACTATAGAAGAATGTGTACGCATGTGCATTGACATCGAGGATAACCTAGGGGAGGAGTTAGAGCTTTCCAAGATATACAAAGATTCGGATAGTGCCTCTAACCTCTCTTCCACGCAATCCACATCAATCGAGGAACTTGCAGAGAAAGTAGCTTAGAAATTAGGTGTAACTAGCAAACAAATCCCAAGGTTTGCCCTTGTGAAAAGGTGCTATACTTGTGGTGGCGACCACATGGCGAATGTATGTCCCATTATGGCTCAGCCCCAAGTTAATCCTAGTAGCCAGTACTGCACTATAGAACGAAGGTACACCAATCACACCGCGCAAGATTGCCCCTACAATAAGCAAACCGTTAGGCAGACGTACCCACAGCCATACCCTCAACAAGGAAGATACCAGAACCAGTACCCACCTCAGCAGTATGCTAGGCCTCAACAAACTTACCAACCCTACCAAAACCCTACCAACCCCCTAGCTCCAGCTAATGTGATTCCGGTAAAGTATGCTGCTACAGAAGAAAACCTGAATAGAGCTATAGTCCCTGTAACACCAGTGCTTTCAGAAAGTGATCCCAATGACCATAGCTTCGATTCTACACATGTTGATAGCCCCCAAGCTTACTACATGCAATCTCCTGAACATGGTGAGTCCTACTATAGTGAAGAGCCAACTGAACCTAGTTGGGAGGCAGATTACACAAACGTCATGTATGCAAACCCCAACCCTAGACCTCAACCTAGGCAGGTAAGACCCCCATTCCCTAGAGGACCATGCTACGAATGTCAGGGGGATCACCTCATTCGTGATTGTCCCTTGCCTCCACCTACACAACCCCAGTCAGTGACGATATAGGGTTTTTGCCAAGAGTATGGAAAGGATCATCTCTTACGAGACTGCCCCAAGAATCCTAATAATATGCCAAAAATTACTCCTATTAACGTTATTGGGTTAATGGTAGATTCCACAGGAAGTGTCACTTCCACTACACCCGTACAAGTGATCACTAGAGCTCAAGCATTGCAGCAAAACCCAGGGGTAAACCAGGAGAAGAGCCCAGATGTTAGTAAAACAGAGAGCATGACAAAAAAGAGGACTAGAGCTTGGAGAGATAGCCGTGAAAGAATGAAACGGCAATGGGCAAAAAAGATGAGTGAACTCGAGGAAAGCCTCAGAGAAACAAAGGCCAGGATAACTTAACTCACATCTCAAACTCCCTCTCACACTACTCCACCTCCACCATTCCCAACTCCATCCCACCCGCCACCTTCCGACCCGCCTCAACTAATTCCACCACCCCCTAGAGTAGGATCAGTCCTAGCAGATCCCACTCCCAAAGACCTTAATATGATGCTTAAAGCATATCAGGCCAGAATCCAAGAAGGGCCAAACGTAACTGATCATGAAAAGTGTTACCCAAGAGCAGAATTAGAGCTAGAACGAACCAAAATTTGTGCTAAGATGGTGGAATTGGCTCAGACCATGTTTGAGGCCAGTCGCCTATTTAACATCTCTAGTTCAGCGAAGACACAGTTGCACTTTGATGGACTGTTAGAAAGAATAGAGAAGCTGATTGCACAATCAGAAAAGGAACCCGCCTCTCAACACAAGGACAAGGCAAGTGAAAGATTAAGCATTCCTACTCAGGAAGCCTATGTGCCTGAAGCCTATGTGCCTAACTCTACGGAGCCAGACACATCATCTTCTATGAATCGGTTCACACCAGAATTCCTACGAGAGATTCAAGAAGACAAATGGGCTAAAGAGAGTGAAGTCCCTCCTCCTATTGAACTTGTGGATGATGCACATGACCAATTCCCACAAGATATCCCATCCATTTATGAGGAGCAGGAGAGCACCCAATCTCAGGAAAGATTAGACTTTGAGTCTAACTCTCTACAAGAATTACCCCACTTCACAGGCCCATGGGAAACTAAGTCTACTTGTATGAGAACACCCACGGTCATGGTACGAAATGAGGACTCAGTCTTACCTAGGAACACAGAGGTATTGAAAAACACTAAAGTGCAGTGCAATCTCAAGTTAGAAGAGCTACTAAAGGTTAGACCTGAATTATGGAAACATGTCGCCAAACAAGTACCAAAGATAGCAAAACCTCGTTCCCAGGTAGGATCCCAAAGAACAGTGCTAGAAATACCCTTGGATAAGATAGGAGATATGTGTGAAGGTGAAGAAGGGAACACATATCTTCCCATTACCTACCAGGAGTACACCACCAAGGCAATTTTGGACTCAGGTGCCGGAGTTGCAATTGCCATCACTTCCCTATGGAAGCGTTGGGGCAAGCCAGCACTCAGGCCAACGAGAAGAAATTGCACATGGCCGATGGTCATATTGAGAGACCCTTAGGATTGCTAGAAGGAATAACTCTCACCACTTGTGGTGTCGAGTTTGAGCATACATTTGCTATATGTGACTTCAGCAAAAATCATGCCTATGAGATGATTTTGGGAAGACCATTTATGCGACAGTTGCAAGTGGTACAGGATTGGGGAACCAACTCCTTGTACCTACAACACTTAGGTGTTACGACCAAAGTGAATCTTAAAGATTACTCTCATAGAGATGTCCCTCCTATCCAATGGAATCCCATCCATAGAGCCAAAGATGATACAGAATCGGTGCACTCCATAGGATCAGGATCCTCATGGATGCATGAAGACACCCACTTATGGATGTGCAAAGTAGCAGTGGACGAAGAGAAGAGAGAAAAAGCCAGAGAGGTAGGTGCAAAAGAAACCCATAGATCAATCCAAGACCCAGCCTATGCACCTGTAGTTTTTCCAGACGAAGAATTTGAACCTCACGGCTGGGCAAAAATTTTAGCAACCTGGAATGTAGCCATCAATGAGGAACAATGGACACCTCACTGTGATGAGGATGGCTATGACATTTCAGTCTTCTCCATAGAGAAAATCATGGGAGAGGCAGTTCTAGAAGAATGCGAACCTAGCCCTGATGCATTTGAGGATGCAAGTGACTCCGATCTAGAGTCAATCATTATGGACCCACCTTTTGCATCAGATGAAGAATACTTCCATGAAGTAGAATTTCAACCCTAGAGGCATGGAGAGCTTACAAATGATGTAAGATTAGCAACACATGTGACCCCGAAGGAAGAAGGGAAGAAACGAAAAAAGAGAGAAGTCTGACCAGAAGAGGAAGAATCTTTGTTTGAGGTCCCAAAAAATTTTAAGAAGTATGAGATAGACGACAAGAGACTCATGATAAGAATGCCTAAACGAGAGGCACAATCAAGAGAGGCCTATGATAACAAAGAAACCACCAAGAAAATAGTAGTGGCCCTAGAAGAAGGAGAGGAGAGATGCACGTACATAGGCCATGACCTAACAGAGGAAGAAGAGCATGCGTTAATAGCCTTGCTAAGAGAATACAGAGATGTATTCGCTTGGAGTTACAAGGATTTGAAAGGTGTTGACCCTTACATATGCTCACACACTATCCCCATGACCTCAGATGCTAAACCCTCTAAGCAAAAGCCCTATACATATAACGATAATTACGCTGCCAAAATCAAAGAGGAGATAGATAGACTGGTTGAAGCTGGATTTATCTATGAAATTGAGCACACTGAGTGGGTATCCCCCATCATAGTGGTGCCCAAGAAGAATGGCAAGCTGCATGTATGCATTAACTTGAAGAAGGTCAATGCAGCCACAATTCGAGATAACTATCCGCTTCCCATCACAGAACATCTCTTAGAAAGAGTGGCAGGCAAGGAAGTGTACAGCTTCCTCGATGGATTTTCGGGCTACAATCAAGTCGCCATTGCTCCAGAAGATCAGCATAAGACAGCTTTTGCCACAGAGTGGGGTATATTTGCCTTTCGTGTAATGCCATTTGGGCCTACCAATGCCCAGCGACCTTCCAAAGACTAATGTGCCATGTATTTAAGGCGTTCCTGAGGAAGAATTTAGAAGTCTATGTAGATGATCTTTGTGCTCATTCCAACATTAGACAAACCCATATTCTTGAACTCAGACAAATCTTTGACAAATATAGAGAATATCAAGTCTGCCTGAACCCAGAAAAGTGTGTTTTTATGGTCAGGCAAGACAAGATTCTAGGACACATAGTGTCAAAGAATGGCATATCCACTGATGAAGAGAAAGTGAGAGCCATCGCAGAACTACCTAGGCCAAAGAATGTCAAGGAAGTACAAGCTTTCATGGGACATTGTGGTTCCTACCGCCGGTTCATTCACATGTATGCTGTAATTGCAAAGCCTATGTACGGACTTCTGACAAACTTTGAGTGGACTGAGGAATGTGAGAATTCCTTCAATGAGCTTAAACGAAGATTATGTTCAGCACCAATCTTGACCACACCAGATTGGACTAAGCCATTCCATGTTCACGTGGATGCATCCAATTATGCCATTGGATGCGTGCTTGCACAACCTACTGGTGAAGGTAATATGGATCTTCCGATTGCCTACGCTAGTAGACAACTGAATGCAGCTGAACGAAATTATACCACTACTGAGAGAGAAGGCTTAGGCATGGTATATGCAGTTAAAAAGTTTAGACATTATTTGCTTGCAAATAAGTTTAAATTTTTTACTGACCACCAAGCATTGTTATATCTAGTAAACAAGCCATGCAACACAGGTAGATTAGTAAGATGGTTTCTCTTGCTAATGGAATATGATTTTGAGGTTGTGGTAAGGAAAGGGAAGACTCATTTGAGAGCAGATCACCTTTCTAGGCTCACATCTGGAGAAGCCCCACAAGGAGTGTCAGATGACCTTCCTGATGCTTACTTGTTTAATTTGGAAGTTGTACCGCAGTGGGCTAAGCCATTAGTGCCAGTATTGACGTACGGGCCTAACCACCCAGTAATAGCCCACAGGATAGAGAGGTCGTAAAAGCCCAAAAGTATCACATCATGGCTGGAAGTATGTACAAGAACATAGATCAAGGGATCTTGGCCTGTTGTGTGGAAGAGGATGAGTACGCAAAATGGTTGCAATTAGCACATGTAGGTGCATTAGAGCAACACTATTCAAAGCAACGAACCCTACAAACACTAAGGAGACTAGGAGTACATTGGCCAACTATGGAAGCTGATGTCCAAACGTTGTGCAAGGAATGCCCAATCTGCTGCACTAAACCACCTGTGGAACATGCCACTCTTTATCAAGTGTCCATAGTGCCAGATTGGAGTGAACCACTAGTATCCTTCCTGAGGACGAAAACATTCCCTTCAGACATGACTCTGGCGAGGTAAAGGAGTTTAGAGAAGCCCAGGATTACTCACTTATTGGTGATAATCTATACAAACGTGGTAAAGATGGTTACCTGAGGCTATGTGTCCATGAAAGTGAATATCTCAAGATCTTGGAAACTGCTCACCAAGGTGTAGCAGGAGGACACTTTGGACCAGATCGGGTGATCAAGGCAATACTATTTGCGGGTTTCTGGTGGCCGACCCTTCACATGGATGCACATACCTATGTGAAACAGTGTGATGTCTGTCAGCGAACTCAATATCCTATACGCAAAGATGAGATGCCACTGAAACCTATGCTGGGTGGACGTGCATTCTCTAAGTGGGGAATAGACTTCGTAGGTCCTATTAATCCCCCAGCTAAGGGTTCTCATGCAGAATACATCATTGTTGCAACAGACTATCTAACTAAGTGGGTAGAGGTAAAAGCCACAACGAAGAACGATGCTCAAACAACAGCTAAGTTTTTATTTGAGAATGTGTTCACTAGATACAGGCTACCCATAGAGCTAGTTAGTGATAGAGGCACTCACTTCTTGAATGAAGTGATTGAAAATCTGCTCCACGAATTCTTGGTAATACATAAGAAGTCTGCTCCCTATCACCCTCAAGCAAATGGCCAGGCTGAGAGCACCAACAAGATCTTATGCAATGTATTGACAAAATTAGTGAACAATAAACGCTCTGATTGGGACAAACAGCTACACCATGCTGTTTGGGCGTACCGAGTTGCCTACAAAACGGTACTCCAAGCCACTCCCTTTCAAATGGTGTTTGGTCAAAATGCTGTGCTACCTTTAGACTTTTTGATACCTACATTGAAAGTGGCACAAGAGCATGAATGGACGGGTCATGAACTCTCCTCTAGACTTTTTGACCTTGAACGATTAGGAGAAACAAGACTGAGAGCAGCTGCAGGGATATATGCAGCTAAGAAACGACAGAAGGCATACTTTGATGCCCACGTTAAGGATAAAGGTTTAAAGGCAGGCGACTTAGTTTTAGTCTACACATTGAAGCAACATGCGAGGAAACTGGAGAAGAGAGGCTACGGACCTATGATCATCAATAGGATCTCCACGAGTGGAGCAGTACAACTAGCCACTTTAGAGGGTGATGTTCTCCCAAACTATATTAGCGGATGCAGAGTCAAGTTGTATCAGGAACCTCTCACAAAGGAAATGCTAAGTCGACTCAACACTGCTAAGAAACGCAAAGAGGAAGAAAAGCGAATTCGAGAAGAAGCTCAAGCAGAAGCCCTAGAGCGCATACGGAGATTGAAATTAAGAAGACAAGTTAGAGAGCACCCTAGGCAAGATGCATATGCAGATCAAGGATATGACGTAGCTATGTGTGAAGTTTCAGGTGTTAGCTCACATAGGATAACTGATCGACGTCCTTTCATAACCTTAGATATTGGACAAGGAAAGAGTGCAAGGACTGTAAGAGCCTTGATTGACTCAGGCGCAGCCACTAGTGCTGTTAAATTGTCTTACTTTCAAGAGTTGCAATTAACTGTCAATCCTGTGGAAGCATATCTCATAGGATTGGGAGGCGTGGAAACCCCTTGCATGGGCGAGGTGGAACTTCCCCTCTATATTCATGATGAGGCAATGACAGTTAAAGTACTAGTGTGTCAAGATGAGGACCTCACTGAACCCCTTGTCTTGGGTCAAGACTGGATCTATGACCAAGCAGTCAACTTAAACCTAAGAAGTGGACTTCTTCAGGTATGGGTGAATCAGACTAGAATTACAATTGAGTTAAATAATGGAGCACTCAAGGAACTAGAAAACACACGGACTCCTGGTCCCTCCAGGGGTGCACATGAAGTTGACCATGCTATTCTTGTCCAAGGCTATGTGATGCAGAAGAATGAAGATCTCAAAGAAGGAGTCAGAACCACAATGGAACTCTCTTCTTTTCCAAAGGCCAGAAGGAGGCAGCAACTAAGGGCAGATCAATCATTGAAGACTCTCCAGGCAAGAGACCAAAAGAACGCGCGAAGCAGAACAACTCAACCGATGAAACAAATGTGGGTGCGGAAAGACAAGCTGCCGACCGTAACTAAGTCGCAACAACGGTCTCAACTTCCTATTAGTAATCAACAACTTGATGCTAATAAGAGGACTCCTAAAACCTCTGTTGAGAAAGTGATGTCCATTTGGGTACCCAAGAAGTCGATGAAGGCTGACCCACAATCAAGAAAAATTTGGGTGCCTAAGGCTTGCTTGCGGGCTCAAATAACTCCACACAATTCACATCATACACGACAGAGTTCACTCGCTCAAGCAGCCACCACCCACTCTTGTCTGATACACTCGAACACACTGGCACCTAGAAGCACGCACAGACTCACTCGTAGATGGGTCCTTAAACAGCCCCCTTTTTCAAGTAAATACCCTATCACACTTTCCAGAGCCTCCACAAAGTCAAACTCAAAACCTATCCGTTCAATTTGGCAACCTAAAGCTTGTAATAAACCCCCGGACCCCAATTGTAAATCCATGTCCACCTACTAACTACTTCACTGTCACATCACATCATTCCGCTTAGCTCATAGGTCTACCCGATTTCTAACTACACACACTAGCATCGAGCACTTATTAACCCCTAACCTCTCCCGAACTTTAGGTTAATGTTGTAATAGGGGACACTGTGTCATTTTTGTGTCCATTGCAATGTTAACATTTATTCATATATTCTCACAGAACCAGCTGCGAAGTTTTCAACATGGCTGAGGCAGCAGGAACTAGCTCTCACACAGAAACAAGCCCGCAAGTGGTGGACTTAGACAGTTTACCCGTTTTGCTTGAGACAAATGAAAGACCAGAAGAATTGCAGGCCATCAAAATCATACCTATTGCGGACCCTCCGCGTGGCCACACCATGCCCGTAGGAAAGACTTCCCACTGGTTTACCGAGGTGGCAGGACCCTTGGGTGAAGGAACGTACCTATGGGAATCAGAGTTGGACTTCAATGGGAAGCAAGGCAGACACCATTTCTTTACAAGAGAATTTGAGAAATTACAAAATGCAGAAGGTCTACGTCCGATATGGGAAAAGGCAGGATTGAGTGCCTATTTCAGTGCACGACTCCCAAAACCTGACTTCAAGCGATGCTACTACCTCATCAACACCTTGACTCCATACCAGAACCCAAAAGGTGCAAGCTCATTTGTGATTCCATCTCTGACAAAGGGGAATGAGCTCAAGAGGTTCAGGCTATCAAACAACTTGGTGAGAGAGGCTCTAGATATGCGCAAAATGCATATTCCTACAGAGAAGGAAACCCTAGTACCGGATTACATGAAGAATCGAAGTCTCACCAAACTTAAGGACATGGTATCCATGACGCCTAATATTGCAATACACCTTCGCATGTGCATGCAACACTTTGCTTTTCCTGCACAAGATAGATTCACCATGCCTCCCAAAAAAATTTGGTTTAGTTTGTATCTGGCAGAGACACAGAGCCTCACCATCAACTTACCCAACTGGATAATTGATCAGATACACCTAGCTCACAAACGATGGCCGCGGAAACATGTTTTATATGGTTGCTATGCTTTGACGAGAATCATTTATAGGTGTTTGGCCTATGACATTCCTATTCAACGGGCCCTAATGTGGAATCGTGTAGAGCAGCTTAGAGGCAGGACATCCACTGGACCCCCTTCTAAGAAGATGAGAGGCACTGTCCAAGTCCCGTGTGCTCAACCACGTGGAGCCACCCTAACACCAGATGTCACCCCTCCACCCCGAAGAGTCCGACCATTCACACTCCGACTTCCAAGACGCAGCACCGATGGCTCCACCTTGATATTCCCTCCTATCCCAACCGATCTTGAATTTCCCAGTGGTGCACCTTTGGAAGAACTCACTAATGAAGATTTCGAGCAATTATTACAAGATGTAGAGCTGGAGGCAGAAGAGGCACAACAAGCGGAAAACGTGCAAACGCAGGCCACAACCTCCCAAGCACCTGTCACAACAGTTGAAGTGGATGACGGAGATGAAGAACAGGAGGAAGATGAGGAGGATTATGATCAAGAGCATCAGGAGGAGCAACAAGAAGTGCCAGAACTTGTAGGTGCACCAGCATATACAGCTCAACTACGAAGGTTATACGACACAATCAAAGCAGTACACGAAAGGCATCAACTCTCTCTTGTATCCGGTCAAGCTTTGATGCAAGAAATGCTATCAGATGAGGGGGTGGACCAACATTTCATTGACACCCTCAAATAAGTGTCAAAATCTTTAGGAGTTCCGGAGGCTGTCCACACTGCAGTCCGCCAGTCCGTGAGGTATGACAAACGCAGAGTTGACACATTACCACGAGCAGGTAAGACTATCAGGATACCAGTCACAGAACAAGAAGCACCCATTGAAACCACAGCTACCCCCACAACCACCACTGACCTCTCTGCTGAAACCTTCGTTCAGACATCACCCATCTCACCCCAGCATCCTCCATCCCCACCTTCTCCACCCCCACCACCACCTCCCACCATGGAAGAAACGACAGTCATCACCTCTACCTTCACTTATAACCCATCCTCATTCAAATCATTCTCATCTGAACCCATGACTGGCCATCCCATAATTCCAAGTGTTGTTGGAAACCCAGCACCCACCGAAGGCACCCTGTGTTTCCCAGCCTATTCCCCACTACGGGCACCTCCAATCCATGACCCTCACTTCCCATCTGGCCCCTATCCTTCTTTCAACCTGACCTCACCACCCCAATACCCGTCCTTTGTGGAGCAGTTCATCTGCTCTCCAATGTTTCAGAGGCACATTTCCCCGATGTTCGCAACGACATCAATTTACACGAACACCACACTCACTTCACCTACCATACCCACCTACATGGTAGTCCCTGTACACACCACTTTGTCTGACCCAATGGAAATTTCACCAACCACAGCACCTCTCCCCACGATTCCACCATCTCCCCCTCCCTTACCCCCCACCTCACCACTCACATCATTGGCACACACAGCATTCACTACCCCCCTACCCAATCCCACCTCCCCTGCACTTCAAACTTTTCCCCTTGCATCTCATAATGTAAATAGCACGTTCAACACTGTTGGAAGATGCATTTTTGGAAACCTTTTTTTTTGAAGGAAAAATATTGTAAAATGATAGAAATTTGTAGAAATATTTATGCAATTGTTGTAAAAATAAGGAAGAGTCTTCCTTATGTAGGATAGAATCTTATGTATTTTTTCTAGAATTTTTGGAAACTCTTAGATAGCATATTTTTAGAATAATAGAGGAAAGGACCAAAGTTCAAGTGTGAAAGAGGACACTTGAAAATGTATATAAGTCAATTTTCTTTATTTTGGAGAGGTTGGTTAGTCATTTGTACATGCTATCAATAGAGAAGAGAGAGTTTCTGCTGAAATCGTGTTTTCTGCTGTTATGTGTGTTTCCTTTGATGTGAAAGCTTGTTTCTTGCTTTATCATGGAGATTTGTGAGTTTCATTTGTGTAATGATGAGTAAGATGTATGAAGAGAGATGATTACTGATGTATTGAGTGAAGAAGGATTGAAGAATGAGGCAGAAATGTGAAAATCGTCTACTGTTACAGAATCGCGATTGTCTCGTCTCTGTGATACAGGTGATATTTTCCAATTCTGATTTCATATTTGTATTTTGATGAGAAAATAACATGAATTAGACACAAAGATCATAGAAAATGATGAAGATTTGCTCTAGAAAAGGTAAATCCTAGATATTTCCTCTTCATTTTCATTTTCTCAAAATTCCAGCCATCAATCTCTTATTTCTATGAATCTATCATCTAGAAGGGGCTGTGGTCTTATGGATATTCCCAGGATTGACAAAATAAAGATGATTTGTTGATTCTTTTGTACTTCATGATTGGAGAGGACAACTCCAAAGTCAATAACAAACATTTTTTGGCGCCGTTGCCGGGGAACATTCCAAGAACTTCATTGAAGTTGGACCTTTGCTGGATCTTTTGTTGATGATGGTAACCAACACAAGAAAAAGGTAAAACTCATCAATCAAGGAATGTGCACATGAATAGGTAGATGTCATTGTTTGTCTTTGGGGAAAAAAGAAAGCAATTGATATCTTGTAGAATTGGAAGTGCTGAAATCTTTGTAAATTGATAGTTGCTCATCATATTGTTGAAGTAAAAGTGCAGGTGTATGGAAGATTTGAGCCAAGAAAGCTGAAGATGAGGTAACTTGAGTCTATTCTTGCATTTCTAGATTTCTTTTTGCCCAAGTACTAGGCACCATGGGTGATCTTGGGAAGATAACATGGTGATACTAAGGAAAGGACAGTTAAAGTAGCTAGAAGTAAGTATAAAAGATTCAGTTGTTGACCAAATCTAAGCATTAATCTTGAGTCGTCCTGCATTTTGAAAAGAAAGATGTGATTGAGTTTATCTTTGCAAAAATTGGTTGCCTTCCATAACACATTTTCAATTGAGAGATTTTCTTTTGCACTTTAGTGATAGCTAAGGACATAGAAACTCATAACCAATCAAGAAACATGGGATCAGTGGATCACCAAAACCAGAAACCCTAAGTAAAGTGTTCACCTTTATTTTTAGGGCAAAAATACCAAACAAATTCATAAAACTCATCAAAAACAATCAAACAAATTTCTTTTCTTGTTAGGAAGCTGAAGTGAGGTGTAGTGGACAAGAGTGATTGTGGAAAAGTGGAAGGAAAAAAAAAAGGGTTAAAAAACCAAAAAATTAGAAAACACGATTCTCTGCACAGAATTGCGATTTTCTGAAAAAAGTGTTGATTCTGGAGCAACATTTCAAGTGATTGTTGAATTGAAGTTGTTAAAGGGTGTTGAAGGGAATTAAGAAGAAGAGACTACTCAAATTGGCATAGAATTAAAAGTATGCAAAAACACGATTTTCTGTACAAAATCGCGACTTTCTGAGCAAGGTTGTGGTTTTGGTGTAATAGTTCAGGATTTGGGTGGATTACAAAAAAAGAGAAGGTATTGAAAGAAAACAAGGACAAAGAATACTCCAAATTGCATAACACGATTCTCTACACAAAATCGCGATTTCCTATAAAGGAAAATTTTTGGAATTTCTAGTACACTTGGGTACTTTGAGATAAGAAAGTGTAGAGGAGGTCATTAAGATTGAGTAAGTGAAGTTGAACAAGTGAAAGAGTGAGGAATAGTGGAAATCATACAAAATCGCGATTTTCTGGACACTATAAAAACCTGAAATTCAAAGAAAAATTCATTTGAGTGAGAGTGAGTGAGAGAGAGAGAGAGAGCAAAATCGCGACTTCCAGCAACCAGTGGATTTCTGAGGATTTCTCTACCAAGCAAGCAAGGTAAAGACTTTATCATTAATTGGGAATACACATTTTTTGCATTAAATGATCACATAGCACCAAAAATGAGAAAAAAACTAAAAATCACGGAATCGCGATTTTCTGTATTTTGAGTTTTTTCAATAACAAATCTTAATTTTTGCATTTAAATGTTTCATTGCATGTCAAAGTTTCAGTAAGGCGATTCTGGTGTAGAAAGAGAATTTTGAAAAATCAAAACTTGTAAAATTCAAAAAAATCATTCAGAATCGTCATTCTGTAAATCACACACAAAATTGCGATTTTGAACGATTAGGACAACATAGCGAATTCCACAACGCGATTTTCTTAAGAAAATCGTGTTTTTACAATTTGTGAGCAATCACGATTGTCTGGGATCAAAATCGTGAAAAACACGATTTTCACACAAAATCGTGAAAAACACGATTTTCACTCAAAATCGTGAAAAACACGATTTTCATCACAAAATCGTGAGAAACACGATTTTCACTCAAAATCGTGAAAAACACGATTTTCCTCACAAAATCGTGAGAAACACGATTTTCACTCAAAATCCTGAAAAACACGATTTTGATCACAAAATCGTGAAAAACACGATTTTCCTCACAAAATCGTGAAAAACACGATTTTCATCACAAAATCGTGAAAAACACGATTTTCATCACAAAATCGTGAGAAACACGATTTTCACTCAAAATCATGAAAAACACGATTTTCACACAAAATCGTGAAAAACACGATTTTCCTCACAAAATCGTGAAAAACACGATTTTCACTCAAAATCGTGAAAAACACGATTTTCATCACAAAATCGTGAAAAACACGATTTTCATCACAAAATCGTGAGAAACACGATTTCCACTCAAAATCGTGAAAAACACGATTTTGATCACAAAATCGTGAAAAACACGATTTTCACTCAAAATCGTGAAAAACACGATTTTCACTCAAAATCGTGAGAAACACAATTTTCACACAAAATCGTGAAGAACACGATTTTCACACAAAATCGTGAAAAACACGATTTTCACTCAAAATCGTGAAAAACACGATTTTCACTCAAAATCGTGAAGAACACGATTTTGAACACAAAATCGTGAAAAACACGATTTTCACTCAAAATCGTGAAAAACACGATTTTGAGCACAAAATCGTGAAAAACACGATTCTTATCACAAAATCGTGAAAAAACATAGAGATAATCAGAAAACACGATTCTGATCATAAAATCGTGGAAAATCAATACTTTATGGAGAAAATCGTGGAAAAACACGATTCTGATCACAAAATAGTCAGAAAATCGTGAAAAATACAAAAATAGTCAGAAAATCGTGAAAAATACAAAAATAGTCAAAAAATCGTGAAAAATACAAAAATAGTCACAAAATCGTGAAAAATACAAAAAAAGTCAGAAAATCGTAAAAAAAATATAGTGTCAAAAAATTGAGGAAAAATTAATACCTTAGTTAGGAAGTTGTGACAAACACTCTGTTGAGGTTGAGATTGAGAAAATTATTTGAATGATACTTGATCTGGAAACAAACTTTCTAAACAAGGCCTAACAAGGAAGGATACAGAAACAGTAAAAGGCAAAGGGCAAGAAAGAAGTTTAGGGCAAGAAAACAACATGGAAAACATAAATGAAACAAATGAGCCTATGGAAACTGGGGATTTTAGAAATATCCTCAAGTACATGTATACAAATAGGTTTGGAACCTATGTATATCAGGATGAAATGCATAAATTTCTCATTAGATTGAGAAATTTAGAAATTCCCCTGAATATAACTCCTGTAGCTCAATTCAAAGATGGGAGATATGAAGATAGGCAAGGATGTGTGTACATATTCTCTCAAGACCCAGAAAATTCAAATGATCTAGGGCAATGTACTGACAAAGGACCTTGGGAACATAACATGGAGCAGACAAATTTACCTAGGCCAAATGAAAACTATACGGGTAATGAACAACAACATGGGAGGAGGACACAGATTTCCCCAAATCCTTTTGACAAGGAACCAGAAGGATATAATGACTTCCCACTCAGAAGAAGATCCCATTGGCAGCCTCAGGGTAGAATGCTTAGACCATACCAAGTTGCCAAATGTATGAAGAACCAATATGAGGGTTATTCAGATCCTCATGCTCATGCTGCAGAATTTAGGCAATTGATCAGAGCTCAAGAGGTAGAAGATTACAAAGTACAATTTGAGGCATTTGGTCTAACCCTAACAGGACCAGCCTTATCTTGGTTCATTCCTTTGAGAAAGGAAATGTACGAGGATATTGAATCTTTCTTAGAAGCCTTCATTGGGGAATTCTCTAAGACCGGGATAAAACATAGTACAGCCACATTGATACATAGTTTCAAACAACAAAAGGATGAAAATGTTAGAGAAGCAGCCAGAAGATTTAAACAATACATTGGTAGATGCCCAAGAGAGGAAGTACCTTCCATGGCAAAACAAGTATCCTTATTCATTGAGGGTTTGAGAAGTGCCCAACTAAGAACCCTAGTGTATTATAGAAGATGTCCTGATTTAGCAGCCTGTGTAAAGGAAACAATAGATTTGGAGGATAACAGAGGTCAAGATCTATTAGCATTTGATCAACCTAGATCATATGAAGACAAAATTCCTCCAGCAGAAGAGTTGGCTGAGGCTATTGCTAAAGCCCTAGAGGTAAGCACTAAAACTAATCTGATAAACTCTAGGATAAACACAAATAAAAAATGTTACATTTGTGGAGAAAATCATCTGACACAACAATGCCCATATCAGAAGCCACCACACTTACAAGATAGAAAGACACTTAAGTACTGTACACTAGAGAGAAAATGGACAAACCACACCAGGGAGGAATGCTTCTATAACAAACAACCCATCAAGGAAAGAGATTATATGGCTCAAAGGGAATCAGGCTATACTGAACAACCAAGACCTGTGCTTGGACAACAACCTCCTATACCAACTAATGTGGTCCCAATCAAGTATACACCAATAGAGGACGGGAATTCAAGACTAAGATCACCATATAAAGAAGAATATCAATGGAGTGAGGGATATCAAGAAGATTGGGAAGAATATGAAATAAGAGAACCTGAGTTAAAAGCCCTAGACTTGGGAAATGGGAAAATTGAAATGGACACAGCAACATTCATGTATATTACCAACAATTACATGTCCAACCAAAAACCTCAATTCAAAGGGGGACCAAAGATAACGTGTTATAGGTGTGGGGGAGAGCATTTCATTAGAGACTGTCCGCAACCTCCTACATTGAGAATAGAGGGATCCTACTGTAAGGATTGTGGCAGAGAACATTTGATAAAAGGTTGCCCAAAGAATCCCCAAAAACAACAGAACACACCTAATAACATACCTTTAAAAACAGTTAACATTATGGAACAGGAAGAATTGAGTGAAAATGACCAAGTGGGAATAAATATTATAACAAGGGCTCAAGCCAAGCAACAAGGAACAATTAAGGAAAAAAATGAAGGTTGAGCCTCAAAGGTGAAGAGAAATAGAAACAAAGGGAAATGGGAAAAGAAGAGAAGGATGGGCAAAAATTTGGAAGAAGACAATCAGGATCAGTCCAAAAGTACTTCTCCTCAAAAGACACAAAATCAGTCTGAAATAGGAAGTTCTCAGAGTCTAGACACCCTAATTAAAGCATATAAGGGAAGGATTCAAGAAGGACCAAATCCAGCAGATCATGCAGTGGCCTATCCCATACCAGAGTTAGAGCATGAAAGGATGCAAAAGTGCAAACAAATTATTCAGGAAGTACAACTCAGAATGGGGGAAGGAGGTAGCTCGCAGAGGACAGTTGAGCAACTTGAGAAAACGAAAAAACGGGAAAATGCTAACAAAAAAGAAAATCCACAAATAACATTCCAGATGATTATAGATGAACAATGTAGCATTACATGTCACACAACATGGGAAGAACTGTTGAAACAAAATCCTCATTTACAAAACAAAATGAACAAAGGGGAAACAATACCTGGAAACCTTCATTCACCATTACAAGAATTAGAGGAATTATGGTATATTCCTATTGATAAAATAGGAGGGTACTGTGAAGGGGAAGAAGGAAATTCAACCCTAAAAATACAATATGGAAAAAACTTTGCTAAAGCCATTTTTTTTTTTATATAAAGGAAGTTCGGCAATAGCCTACTCTCCCGGACTTGAATTAAATTAAGAAACAAAGGTACAATAGAAGGGGACTAGTGCCCACGGGACCCCCCAAATCCCACAAAGCAGGGGAAGCTTGAGCGAGTTCTAGGTTGCATTACATAGAAGGTTAATCACCCTCTCATCGCCCTCATGCGGGGCCCACTTGGGTTTGAGCTTGTTGTTGATCAGAGTGAGGACTTGATGGTGCCTGAAGGGGGGGGATTTCTTACTGTTAACAATCCTTTTGCCAAGGAGGAATAGTGATTTCTCAATCGACCACTCCCTGGGGGTATCGCCGAAGTTGAGAGCACACCTCTCCCGCCAGATTTTCCACAAGACCTCCCCTCTGATGGCATTCCAAAGTGTCGCGGAGCAGCCGATCGCTTCTCCCAAAAGGACTTGTTTCCACTAAGCTGTTTTTGAAGTCTGATTTTCTTTCCAACCGTCTGCCAGATTCTGTATGAGCTGGGGCAGGTAAGGAAGATGTGTGGGACATCTTCGATAGCCCGGTGGCAGCGTTTGCACCAAGGAGGGACCCCACAAAGTTTGCTAGCCTTATGGTTGGTCCAAATTCCACGATGCAGAATTTGCCATAAGAGGACAGACTTCTTAATCTCGATAAGGGGGTGCCAGATACCCATGAATTTCATGTCCCATCGAAGCCGCGTCCAAGACAGGCACCACTTCTTGTTGAGGCTGATCTGGTGGTCAGCCGTCTCTTTGATGTTCGGGATTTTGAGTAGGTTATTTCCATTGTGCCATTTGAGGCCAAGCGGGTTCGGCGCATCGTGTCCCATGAGAAGGCGAGTCTTGTGGCGATCCCATGCGAGGCATCTGCTTTGCAAAGTGTTCCATTCTTCGTAGGAGATGTTTTTGCAAGGATCAATATCCTCGAAATTGATCCAGTCGTTGGTGTCATGTTTCCAGAGGCGTTTCCATTTTTTGAATCCTTTGTTCCATAATCTCTTGGCATTTTGAATGTTCCACGACTCCACACTCCGGATACCATGTATCGGGAACCAGATAGAATCGTTTTGTCTGATTCCGGCCGCCCACTTCCAGTCCTCACTAATTCTTGTGAAGCTTTTGACTTTATTCCAGCCCTTCCAAAGGGAGCACACGAGATTGGAGCCTTTTGGGAAGACAGGGATCGGGGAGAATAGCAGGGTCATGATGTCGAGGTTCTTCCAGTTTGGGAACCCCATGAGAGCCAACTCATTCTTGTTTCTGAAGATCAGCTTGGCCCACGAGGCCTCCCTGTTGCACCAAGCCTTAATCATCCATTTGGCAGCCAGTTTGTTAGCCATACACCCAATGTCCAGGATACCGAGCCCCCCGTAATCTCTGGGGCTAGTGCAGATGGTCCATTTGATTTTAGGCACCCCCCTTCTGTTATGATCGCCCGTCCAAAGAAAGTTCCTACAAATACTACTCATTTTGGACAGGCCTTGCTCATTCGGTCTCCAGCAAGAAAGGAAATAGATGGTAGAAGAGAGGAGGAACGTATTGATAACCATCGCACGCCCAGCAAGATTGAATTGCATCCCTTTCCAATAGTTAAGCTTGTTTTCGAGTTTGGCCAACACCCAGTTCCATCGCTGCTCCATAGAGACGGCAAACCCTAATGGGATTCCAAGAAGACGAAAGAATTGGCCCTGCGGAATGATTTGACAGCCATGATCAATGAGAAGGCCAGGATGATGTCCCACAATGGCCCTAAAGGCAGTCTTAGAGTGGTTGATTTTGGATCCAGAGGCCTCACAAAAAGTAGCAAGACACCTCCAGAAAGTCTCCAGGCTGGTATTGTCATTGTGAACGAACGCGTTCATATCGTCAGCAAATAGTCTCATGATGATTTGACTGTGGTCGTGGGGCAGCCGGAGGCCTTTGATATTGCCAGTCTCCACATGATGCGCTACCAGTCTGCTCAGTCCCTCAGTGGCGATGGCAAAAAGAAGGGGGGCCAAAGGGCACCCTTGTCTAATAGATCTTCTAAGATGGATCGTCTTCGAAAGTTTGCCGTTCACGTTGATTTGGGTCGTTGCGTTTCCAAGAAGGGTCGCGATCATCTTGGTGAATTTCTGGCTACATCCGAGGTCTTGAAGCGACTGCAGAATATAGTCCCATTCGAGCCTGTCGTAGGCTTTGTCAAAATCGATCTTAAGGAAAACCACATCTTGGTTGGACTCTTTTGCAAATTGAATACCTTCCCAAATATCCATAATGGTTTCCAGGATAGACCTGCCTTTGATGAAGCCTTTTTGGTCCTCACTTAGCCAATATCTCAGGTGGCACGATATTCTGTTGGCAATGACTTTGGCGATGATCTTGTATCCTGTTTGGAGCATCGTAATAGGCCGCCAGTTCTCGATTCTATTCTTTTCCCCCTTCTTGTGTATCAACTTGATAATTCCATTATTTAGACAAGAAGGGAGAGCACCAAACTTTAGCGCTTCTTGCCAAACCATCCGAAGAGGGGTGGCAACCACCAGCTTGAAGGATTTAAAGAACTCATTGGTGAGACCATCGGGTCCCGGGCTTTTTCCGAGAGGGAGGGCATCAATGACCTCAATGATTTCTGATTCAGAGATAGGGGCATGAAGCAGGGAGTGGAGGTTGGGTGGAATTCTCCGGGGGGAAGCCCTAGAAATGGCAGCCATGCAGTCCCTTCTATGGTGGGAGAGGGGGTTCGAGGCTCCCAGGAGTCTCGTGAAGTGCCCTTCGATGATGCCAAAATTATCTTCTTCCGAGTTGCATACATTGCCATGTGGGTCTAGCAGTAGGGGAATCGTCTCTCTGCTGTGTTTCCTTTTAAGGATACTGCACGTCTCTTTGGTGGGTTTGTCGGCTTTGCCAGCCCACCACTCCTTGAAGAAGATTTGCAAGTTTTTCCTTTGTATTTCTTCCTCGTATCTCAACAAAGCTCTGATTTTTCGGAGACCTTTCTGGGCTTGGTGTTTTCCTTTGTTCACTTCCTCCTCGAGCCGCCAGAGTCTATGGTAAAGAGCTTCCCTACGGGCCCGCCGCACTGTCTCGAGCATCTTCTTAGTTCGGATCATGATCTTGCGAGACTTGTCGACCGCACTTCTCCAGCACTTGGCTGGGGCCAAGCCAGAGGCGAACGCCACCATCCACACATCGGCAATCTCTTGATGGACGGAGGGGAGAGAGAAGGTGGAAGCGTTGGCATGGAACCACGGAGCCTTGTGGGTCCTGTTGGAAGGTTGAAAAGTGATAACGATCGGGTAGTGATCAGAGATGGTGAGGTCTGTGCGTTGCGTGATGGTAGGGTGGCCCCACTGGTGAGTAAAACTCTGAGAGATGTAGCATCTATCAAGTCTAGCTTTTCTCAGATCCTCGCCCGCTTGGAGGTTCGACCAAGAAAAGCCCTTCGAGTCTTTGAATTCAACCAGATCCAAGTGGAGTTTGGTCATGTCCCACGTTTCTTTCTCCCGACTGTCGATGACCCTGCCCTTGCCCATCCATCTGTCCATAGGGTCCTCCACCATGTTGAAGTCTCCACAAATAAGCACGTTGTGGGGGAGCGGGACCAACGAAGCCCAAGTGTTCAGCCTCTCCAAATCCCCGTTAGGGGCGTACAAAGAGACCATAGTAACACAGAGGGGAGCACCAAAAGAAACCGCAATCCAGCGGTGATTTACATCTTCAATGGAGTTCTCAAGCTTTTCAAACCAGAGTTGTTTAACACCGATAGCCGTTCCTCCGGACCCCCGCTGGTGCTTCGTTGGGATCCACACATGGGCCGAGGAGACCTGTCTGAGCCGTTTCTGGAGGTCTTCTCCGTCAATTTTAATCTCTTGAATACATATAATGTCTGGGTTTAAGCTTATGTCGCGGAGCCATTGACCAATGATGGCCGCTCTTGAGGGGTCGGTTAGCCCTCTAGCATTTAGCGAGATGACAATCATTTTTGTATTGATCCCTCTTTGCGGGAGGGAGCCTTGTCCTTTCTTCTCTTGGCTTCATCTTTCTTTTTCGCTGGGATCTGATCCCGACTTAGAAATCGGTTCTTGTGAGGGCTTTTCCAGGGTAACTCCATAGGTTGTTTCCCTTTACGGGATGCCCCTTGCTGGGGAGAATTGGGCCCCGTGCTCGGCACCGTTTCCAGGATCGTTGATCCAATGATGGAGCTTTCACTATCCATGTTGTCTTCATTACTAGTGGTGAAGCCATCTTCTTTGCTTGTAGTGTAGCCCTCCTGGGGGGTTTCTTTGTTGTCGAGGATCTCTAGGGCTTCGTCGTAGATGTCTACCTCAGGTGGCTTTCCACCTGGGTAGTCGAGCTCGTTGATCTCCTTTCCAAGATTGCAATACAAATTGTTGTGGGGGGAAATTAGCAGGTTGTTCCTCTCACCGTTGGCCCTCGGACTTCTTTTCCTTCTTCTTCTAACTTCAGTAAAGCCGTCGGCATCAGCTTGCGGATTGAGGAGGCCCTTGCCTTCCCCTTCCTTGGTCGAGTGGGTCAAATCGCCAAAGTTGTCTTGAGCAGTTTTGGAGGCTTCTTGAAATCGCTTGTTTTTTTGCCTGAGAGGGCAGTCTTTAATCCTGTGACCTTGCTGGCCACAACGAAAACACGTGTTGGGGAGGTTTTTGTAGGTGATATCCTGCTCCCAAACATCTCCTTCGCCCATGTCCACTTTGATCGTTGTTGGAAGCGGCAAGCTGAGGTCGGCCTCGACGCAAATTTGTGGGTGCCATCTAGCATTGAAGGAGTGTCTTGCACCCTAAGAGATGAGACCACCGATGTCTTCACGCGAAGCCAACGGCTTGCCGATAGGGGAGACAATGTCCCACACGAAGTTGTACAGGAAGTATGGGAGGTTAGGGAGCTCAACCCAAAGAGGGTACCGAAGAGATTTTGATTTGTCGGGAGTAAAGTCCGGGGACCATCTGAATAGGCACAAGGTCGCCCGGCCAAGCTGCCAGGTGCCAACGCTTAGGGCTTGGAACGCCATCTCTTCGTTTTCAAAAACTAGCAGCATGTGATTTGCTGGTAAGAACTGACATTTGCTGACAATTAGTCCTCGAGGGAACCACTCTTTTCGAAGCCATTGTCGCACGATTTCGAGCGGGGGCCTAGGGCCAAACACTTGGCCGACGAGGCAAACTTTCTTGAGCTCCTCCTGAGCAGAAAGAACTGCGGGTCTACTGAGGGACACGATGGGGGATTCAACACTTTCGGATGTCCCAGGGGCGGCACATGGCCCCCCCTCTAGCAGAGCGTCCAGTGTGCCGGTCTCCCCAGGGGGGGGGGCCCGATTACTTTTCACGAGAGAGGACGAAGCCACATCCATGACCGAAGGAACTTGCACCACTTTTACTTTTCAATGCCCAACGGCAAACCCCTCCAACATGGAGAGAAAACTGACCACAAACAAGGAAAACTCCCCCCACCGATCACATCGAGGCCAACCACTCCACTTTTCAGGAAAAAACAAGAAGGCCAAAAATCCCACAAAAGAGGGGAGCACACTTCTTCTTTTTCGAAACTTTCCTATTTTCCTTTTTTTCTTTTTTTTTCTTTTTTCTCTCTTTTTTTTTTCTTTTCTTTTTTTTTCTCTTCTTCTTTTTTTTTTTTTCCTTTCTTCCTCTCTTCTTTTTTCCTCTTTTTTCTAAAAAAGCTTTCTTTCTCTAGCTTTGGAGTTCCTGGCGATCGCGATCGGCCTCACAGTCCTCAACCAGGTATCGCTATCGTGAGGAGCCAGGTGTCGCAAACGAGGAGAACCATGTATTGCGATCGTGAGGAGACAGGGATCGCTATCGCGGAGAGACAGCCTAATCCTGGTATCGCGAGGGCACAAGAGGTGGAAGTCGGAAACGAACAGGCATCCCACCACGAGTCGCGAACACACCAGGAGGGTCAAGAATCGAGACGCGTGCATAACCCAGAGTCCACGTCACATTTTGCACGCCAAACACTGGGAATCTCGATGATAACGCGGGGGGTAACGTCGCCTTGGCAAGTAAGCGGGTATCGCGAGGTAAACGGAAAAACGGGGAGTATCGCGAGGCCCGCGGGTATCGCTCGCTTCTGGTAACGAGAATCCCCAGAGTATCGCCCCCCTTGGAGTTGAGAGGTCCGGGAGTATCGCCCACCTTGGTATCGTGAGGCCCGAGAGTATCGCCCCCCTTGGTATCGTGAGGCCCGAGGGTATCGCTGCGGTACAAGCCTCCACCCAGGGAGGTATCGACGATACCTCCAGCGGAGGTATCGCGATACCAGTCACCTGGGGAAGCGACCGCGACCGTAAGGAGTTCCGGCGTTTCGACAACCGAGGCCAACAGACAAACTTAGAACCTCAGCTGGATGCGGGAGAAGTAGAATAAGATGATGATGAGTCCTCAGGAGCAAGACCCCGTCCCCGTCTTGAAACTCAGCGTGTATACTGCTGCTACTCCACGAATTGTTATCTTCCCGGCCATCGCCCGCCAACGCAACGAGCAGTTACAACGTTCAAGCGCCCTTCGAGGGCCGCGCTCCGAAGCTCCTCTCTGACTCGCCGTGCATACAGACCGCCATAGCCGCGCTCGAGAACACCAATACCTTCATCTATGTAACTATTGATAGCTCCCTCTAAAGCCATTTTGGATAGTGGATCAGGAGTGGCCATAATGACTAAACAAACTTGGGAGAAATGGGGAAGCAATGAATTACTACCCACTAAGATGAGATTGCAACTTGCAGATGGGCATATAGAAAAACCCCTAGGTATTTGGGAAAAAGTAATTGTGGACATATGTGGAACAGAAATAGAACATACTTTTGCCATAGTAGAATTTCCACAATCCACTTCATATGAAATCATCCTAGGAAGGCCTTTCATGAGACAAATGCAAATTGTGCAGGATTGGGGTAATGATTGTTTATATCTCCAAAGCAAAGGAAGAATAACAAGAGTGAACTTAAGAAATGGGCACTACTGTGATATATCTCCTCAAGAATGGTACAAAATACATCAAAATCAAGAAGAAAGCGAGGAATCAGAGTTGGAGGATCAGGAAGAGAGTGAATCAGCAATATGAAAGTGTAACATAATAAGAAACCTCACCAATAGAAAAAGGAGACTGAAAAGAGAAGATTGTGTGGAAGGAACAAAAGTGCAAGATGAAAGTTATGTGCCACAACAATTTAAGGATGAAGAGTTTGAGCCCTACGGCTGGAACCAAATTTTGGCTACCATGGACATAGCCAGGGAGGAGTATGTAGGAGTGGAATTTCAAAATGAAGAAGGGTTTGATATTTTTCACATTAATATAAACATGATAAGTGTATCAAAAACAGAGGAGGAACAAGATTCAGAAATGGTATTAAAAAAAGGAAAAACAAAATATTTGGAGATAGTAAAAGCTGAAGATGCAATCAAAGATAAAATCTCAGGCAAATACAAGGAACATAAACACATAGAAATGGAAAAGGAACAAGAAATTGAGAAGAAAGAGAAGGAAATAAACAAGGATCAATACTTTGATGTACCAGCAAATTTTAAAACCTATGAAGTGGAAGACAGACTACTTCTAAAAATGAAACCAAAGGGAGAAAAAAAGAAAGGAGAAGCTTATGATAATGAAGAACAAACTAAAAAGATCATGATTACTCAGGAAGAAGGAGAGGAAAGACATATTGTAATAGCTGATGATATGACCATAGAGGAAGAAGAAGCACTAAAAAACCTAGCAAAGAATTATAGGGATGTATTTGCTTACAGTTATAAAGATTTAAAAGGAATTGATCCAAAAATCTGTGAGCACAAAATTCCTATGACTCCAGATGCAAAACCTAGTAAACAGAGACATTATATATTCAATGATAAATACTCTGCCAAGATAAAGGAAGAAATTGACAAGTTGTTGGCTGCTAACTTCATTTATGAAATTGAGTATACTGAATGGATATCACCCATAGTTGTGGTACCAAAAAAGAATGGAAAACTTAGGGTATGCATTAACTTGAAAAAAGTGAATGCAGCAACTATAAGGGATAATTATCCATTGCCAATAACAGATCATCTTCTTGAGAGAGTTGCAGGAAAGGAAGTTTATAGCTTTCTAGATGGTTTCTCAAGATACAATCAAGTACCTATAGCCTTGGAGGACCAACATAAGACTGCCTTTTCTACAGAATGGGGGATTTATGCTTTTAGGGTTATGCCCTTTGGTTTGACCAATGCCCCAACAACTTTTCAAAGATTGATGTGTCATATCTTCAAAGAATTCCTGAGAAATGTGATGGAAATCTATGTAGATGATCTGTGCACTTTCTCTTTAAAAAGACAAGATCATTTACAAGATTTAGAAAGAATATTTAGGAAATGCAGGACATACAGAGTATGCTTAAATCTTGAAAAGTGTGTATTTTATGTAAGACAAGGAAGAATGTTGGGTCACATAGTTTCAAAAAATGGAATTTCTACTGATGAGAAGAAGATAAAAGCTATAATAGAGCTTCCAAGGCCTACAAATGTTAAGGAACTCCAAACTTTTATGGGACATTGTGGGTACTATAGGAAATTTGTTCACAAATTTGCAGATATAGCTAAACCCTTATATGCCCTCATCACAAAGTTTGAGTGGAATAAAGAATGTGACCAAGCCTTTGAAACATTGAAAACTTGTTTGGTGACAGCCCCAATTCTAAAAACACCTCAGTGGGATAAAATATTTCATGTGCATGTAGATGCTTCAAATTATGCTTTGGGATGTGTGTTAGCACAACCTATAGAAGGAAGTAAATTAGATTTCCCAGTAGCATATGCTAGTAGACAATTGAACATTGCAGAAAAGAACTATACAACCACTGAGAGAGAAGGGTTGGGAATGATATTTGCTGTTAAAAAATACAGACATTACCTATTGGCCAACAAGTTTAAATTCTTTGTGGATCACCAAGCTCTACTTTATTTAGTAAATAAACCATGTCATACAGGAAGAATAGTTAGATGGTTTCTTTTACTAATGGAATTTGAATTTGAGGTGGTGGTTAGACAGGGCAAAACACACTTAAGAGCAGATCATTTGTCTAGAATTCAGTCCAAAGAACCTAGTTCACCCTTAGATGATGACCTGCCAGATACATACCTATTCAAAGTAGAAAATGTTCCTGAATGGTCCATATCATTAGTTCCTTTGTTAACCATGGGACCTTGTAAGTCATTAGCAAAAAACACACATTTGGTGTTACAAAGCATGAATTTTATGTTGCTAGCTGGACATTTGTATCACCTCAATCAGTCAGGTGTACTGGAATACTGTACCCCAAAAGAGGAGCAACATGAATATGTAAGAAGAGCTCATTGCTGGAACCCATGTATTCATGCTTCCAAAATAGTCACTTTAAGCAATCTTGCTAGGATGGGAGTACACTGGCCAAACAAAATTCAAGATGTGGAAAGATATGTTGCTAAATGTCAAGAATGTCAAGATTTGCAGAATTCAGAATTAATAACTCTATATTGGTTAAAAAAAAACCCTGAATGGAGTGAAAACATTGTTGAAGAATTAAAGAAAAAGGACAAAGGGAAGCAACTTATAGCTGGTACAGATTCAAGAAATTTACAAGAAATCTCTGAAGAATATCAACTCATAGGAGAACAATTATACAAAAAAGGAATGGATGGTTATTTAAGAATATGTGTTCCTGAAGAAAAGTATTTGGAGATGTTGGAAATGGCACACTGTGGAGTGGCAGGAGGACACTTTTCTAGTGATAGAACAGCCAAACTCATTTTGTATTCTGGCTTTTGGTGGCCAACTCTATTTCTGGATGCAAGAACTTATGTAAAAAGATGTGACACCTGTCAAAGAGTGAGTCAACCAAATAAAAGAGATAACATGCCATTAATCCCATTAATTTCAGCCAGAGCTTTTAGCAAATGGGGATTGGACTTTATTGGACGTAAACATCCTCCAGCTAGACAATCTCATGCAGAATACATATTAGTGGCTACTGATTATTTGACAAAATGGGCTGAGGCCAAAGCCACTAAAAGAAATGATGCTCATACAACTGCTAAATTTTTGTATGAAAATATTGTTACTAGATTTGGACTTCCAATTGAATTAGTAAGTGATAGGGGAACTCATTTTTTGAACCAGATCATAGAAAACATGACCAAATATTTCATGATTTGTCATAGTAAGTCAGCCCCATATCACCCACAAGCTAATGGGTTAGCAGAAAGTACTAATAAAGTATTTTGCACTATATTGTCCAAATTAGTCAACACAAACAGAAATGATTGGGATTCTCAACTTAATCATGTTCTCTGGGCTTATAGAGTGGCATACAAAACTGCTTTAGGGACTACTCCATTCAATTTGGTATATGGACAAAATGCATTTTTACCCATGGAATTTCTTATTCCAACACTAAAAGTGGGTAGTCAATACAACTGGACAGGACATGAACTATCTGAGAGGATCATAGATTTAGAAAAACTGGGAGCATCTCGACTACAAGCAGTAATGAGTATATATACAGACAAGAGAAGACAAAAAGCCTACCATGATGTGCATATAAAAGAAAAAGATCTTCAAGAAGGAGACTTGGTTCTGGCATACACAGTCAAGGAGCATCAGAAAAAATTTCAGAAGAAAGGTCATGGGCCATACATCATACATAAGATAAGCAAGAGTGGAGCCATTCAATTAGCTAACATTGATGGAGAAATCATGCCAAATTTTATAAGTGGATGTAGAGTTAAGAGGTATGAGTGTCCATTAACTACTGATGAATGGAGAAGACTGCAAAAAGCTCAAAATAGGAAAAAAGAAGAAGAAAACATGAGAAAGGAGGCTCAACAAGAAGCAAAGGAGAGAATAAGAAAAATGAAAGAACTTAAGGAGGTGTGTTTATGTGAAAGCACTCTAAAACAAAGAGAACATTTGCCTGTGATAGAAATGGATCATCAAAATGAAAACATAAGGGTTTTGATAGATTCAAGAGCTCAAGTGAACTTGATCAGTTCAGCCTTGGTAAATAAATTTAGCATAAAGAGGAATAAAAGCAGAATGTTGATTAAAACATTAGAAGGAAAAATGATTCAGAGTTTGTCTTCACTTGTTATTAAAGTTAAATTTAATCATGAATATATGAAGATAGATTGTGAAGAGTGGCCAGATCATTTGGTGACTGAAAAATTGATTTTGGGACAACCCTGGCTCAAACAAGGTAAAGTTATTTTGAACTTTGAAAAAATGAAGCTTAATTTGACCATAAATGACAAAAAATTTTTAATGTTTTTTCTGAGTAATGAAAAACAGGAAGTTCATCTAGATGTTCATGACCCAGATATGGAAGGATTTACTTTCTCAATGAAGGACAGGGACATATTGCCACTACAAAATGATCAAGCTTCTCACAATCAAAACCAGCAAGAGAATTCAGGAGTAGAGAAGAATGGTGAGACAAAACGAGGAAGACACTTATTGCCTAATTTGAAACATCAAAAAATCAGAACAAGAGGGACATGGAAAGAAGGCATACACCGATATTACTCATTAAAACAGGAAGTTAGAGCAAAATGGGTATGGAGACCAAAAAATGCTACAAAATGTTGGTATGGGAAGCATGGATGTTTGGATCACAAAAGGACAATTGCAGTTAAACATTATTGGGTAAAAAAATCAGAATTATGTCAATGGCAGAAAGATCATCCACATTTGACCTATCTTCAGAATTTCAGAACAAAATATTAAAAAAAAAAAAAAAGAGAAGGATGACAAAAGTATTTTTCTTTTAAACCTTTTCCCCTTAAAAGAGAATTAGGAGGGGAAGAAAAGGAGGACAGAGCAGAAAAAAAAAAAAAAAAAAGAGAACAAATGGGCAGTGTGTATTTTTTGTTTTTAAATTTATAAAGCACAAAGCAAGATATAGGGAGGAGGAAAGTAAATTATTATGGAAAGTTTGTATTATTTTGTTTCAATTTTCTATGATCATCTTTTGATTTCTATTTTTCTGAAGTTGTTTTTTCATTAAACATTGTTTCCATCATTCCTTTCTTCAAGCACATTAGACATCTTGCTACACCTGTAATGATCACTTTAATTGAGTCTTTTGAAGAAGAAAAATTTATTTGGAAGACTTTCTTTCTTTATTTTCATGACAAGAATATTCCAAAAGAAAACATTAATTTTTCTGGATTTTTGTGACTTATATGGGTGGAGTATTTTCTCTTCTTTTGTATGTTACAAATACAGGATGGTGAATACGAAAGAATTACAAATCCATGACTTCAGAGCAGATTCGGTAACTTTGTCCAGAGGACACTGGTTCCTGGATGGTGATGCAGCTGAAGAACATGTGGACTTAGAATCAGATGAAGAAGCAGAAATTTCAGAAGCTGAGAAGGTGGTAAAGGAACTTAAGGAGACTCTAAACATCATTGGCCAACACGTATTTACAGTGGGAGTAGGAGGATACAAGTATACAATGTTGTGCCAGGAGTTCTACAGGTTCCAAAGAGTGGCAGTTAATATGAAAACATGGAAGGCAGTAGGGCTGCACAGAATATTGGAGGAGCCTATCTTTTTTCATTGACTTTGAGAGGGTATCACAAGTAATGAACAGTTTGACAGAAATAGGAAAAGGGAATGATGCCTATTTCAGATGCAAAGTCAAAAACAAGGATAACCAGGAAGTAGGTATCACTATCAAGGGAGAACATATCAGAGCAGCACTGCAATTCTATACAATGGGAACCAAACTTGATCCGAGTTTTGTCAAAAAGAATAAGGAAACTTACACAGGATATGTAAAATTCAGTGATTTCAAAGGAAGGGAGAAAGAAGAATATGCTGTAAGGATGTTCTTACAATTCTTCTGTTTTCCAAAACTACCGAGATATACAATGCCACATAAGTCAGTAACATTATTGATGTTCAATAACAAAGATAGAACCAAACCTTTTGGAGTAATGGATGTCTCACCATACATCCATGAACAGCTTAAGGAAGCAGCAAAACACTGGGAACAGAAGAAGTTTATGAATGGGGCCCAGTTCTTAACAAGAATCATTTATCATGTTCTAGGGATGGAAGATCAACTGAAATTGGCTCCAGAAGCACAGTATTTCAGGAATCTTATGCATGGAATCAAGAGTCCTCCAAGGAAAATGACTGAAAGAGAAACAGAAGGACAAACCCGCATGAGGGGAACAGGTATGAAAAGGAAGATGATATATTAGGAAGTAATTCCTGTAAAGAAAAGAAGGGTGGACCCAAGGAAGGTGGAACTAGAAATGGAGGAAGCCACAAAAGAGGAACATGAGGAGGCACAGAAGCAGGTTCAAGCCTCTAGTGAACCACATCCAGCCCAAACAAGCAAAGAGCAATTATACACCTATCTAACCCAAGGGAACAACAAAAGAGCTATGTATGAGGCACAGTATCAAAAAATGTTGGAAGACTACTCATGCAAAGCTACAGATTGGATCCAAGAAGAAGTGGAGCATTATGAAACACTACATGATGAAATGATGGCAGCCGATACAGAAGAGGTGTTTGTCAAGAAAGAAGTGGAGTTGTTGGCTTATTTTAAGGAATTACAAGGACCTCCAGAAACCAGAACCACTGTTGTGGTAAAAAAGAAGGTTCCAAGGAAACCAGTACAAAAGAAGAAATTGACCAAGAAGGGAAAGGGTAAATCCATAGCTGAAACTGTTATCAAAGAGAGGGAGGAAGTAGTCATGGAAGAAACACAAAAGACATCCATTGTGGAAGAAGTATCAAGACCCACAGAACCAGAAAAAGGAGGACCTTCACACTTCTCATCTGATTCTGAGAGTGATATTGAGAGTTTCCTGTTAAAGAGTTTAAATCTATCAATACCAAATACTCCTAATGTCATCATACAGACCTCTGAGAAACAAAAGACACCTGAGGAATTGAAGAAGAAGTCTTAGGAGGAACCAATTCAGGAACAGGCAGAAAAACAGCTCAGTTGGAAGATGAAAGAAGGATAATGAAGGGAAAAGCAGTAATGATAGAACAAGCAAGTGAAATAAGAGAAGAAGTCAGTTATGGGTGGGTGCATACAGGAATAAAACCCATATGGACAAAACCATCACACTTCAAATTGGATGAAAAGCTAGAAGAGTTGACAAAGGAGATAAAGAAGAGTAGTTCATTTAACGAACAGAAGGATGTAAATAAGGATCAAGAAATAAAGAAGATAGAAATGGGAAAGAGTGCTCCAAAGGTCACAGGGAGAGTTGTGGAAGAAGAGATCATTCAAAGTATAAAGGATGTATTACATGATATAAAAAGTAGTGAGGAATTTACATCCAATGAGGATCAAGAACAAGAGGTAGCAATGGACCTCATGCACAGTGATGAACAGGAAGAAGAACACAAAGAGGAAAGAAGTAAGGATCAGGTGAAAGATTTGGAAGTAACTGGAACAGTTCTAGCACAGGAAAAGGAAAGACAGGAAGAACAAGCAGGTGAATCTCAGGGAAATTTTGGTGAAGAAACTGAATACAATTTGGTCCAGGAAACTCTAAGCCATGAAAAGGAAATGCAAACAAAGGAAGGATATCTTTCTGAAGAAACTCAACAGGTGTTGGAGAAAGAAAAGGTGCAAGAAATAAAGCTCATCTCAGATGTTTTGGAGCAAAAGAGTTCAGGTGTTCAAGAAGACATGGCAGAGTTAAAAATACTGGATAATCAGCCAAGCCATGAAGAAAATAAGGCCAAAATTATAGAATATGAGGGAGAAGAGGAAGAGGAGAGTGAATGCAAAGAGGACAAACAGCTAGAAACCAAACAAATAGCAATAGAAGGAGGACTGGAAAGAATCCCAAAGAGTATTAGATCAGCATGTCAACTCATTATGAATAATATTGAACAGTTCAGACCCTCAAGCCGAAATATGATCATTTCAGGGATGGTAGTAGAGTCAGAATTTGAAAAAGGCAGTATGATTATTAAAGAGCATAAAAGGGAAAAGGAGCATATGGCAGAGCAACTAAGGAAGGTGCAAGAGAAGAATGAGGAGTTTTCCAGTAAAATAATTGCTTTGGAAGAGTTGGAAGTACAGAAGCAAAACAAGATTCAATACTTGGAAGAGAAGAATATGCAACTAACAGAGCAGGACGATAAATTGGAAAAAGAATTAAGAACGATTAAGGGGAGATATAGAACTCTACAAACTTCCTATCAGATTTTGACTAAAGCTAATGAAGAAATCAATAAGCTACTATTGGAGGAAGGGCAATTGAAGGAGGAAAGTCACATAGTCCAGATAACAGAGGGAGAAAAGGAAGGATTACTCAAAGAGATTCAGGAATTACAAAGAGAATTGAAAGAAGCCAAAGAATTAGAAAGGCAGGCTAGTACACATGCTGCTACATCTATGAGAGGCTATAATAAGCTACACCTGGATATGGAAAAGGAAAGAAATGAGTGGCAGACAAAGAGGGAAAAGGAATGGAATGAGTGGAAAAAAGAAAGAGAATTATGGGCACAACAGAATGGGAGTCTGATGTTGACTATAGAAGAATTGCAGAAGAAGTTGAATAAGCCACAAATCCAAGAAGAGACACATGTGGAAACCACACATGCAGAAGAACATGGGGTAGACAATATGGAGGGAGTACAACATGACAATGAACCAGCAGGCAAAAAATCAGAAGAAGAATATTCAGAGGATTTTGTAAAGAAATTGCTGACAAGCAGAGATTCTAGAATGGAGTTCATCAGAAAGATGCATGATGAGTACGAAGAACAAATTGTCACATTCGCATTGAATAAGGGAATCAATCCAGATCAACATCACTGGGCAGCAGATGGATTGGGGATACCATTTTGTATGATTTTGGAGAGTATAAAGAACTACCACATGGCCAGAGTTGGGCTACCTCCAAACAAATACTTTGAGTATGAAGAGGACATCAATGTCACCAGAGAACTATTTGAGAGAGCCAACCCTAAGTGGAGAAATAAATGGTTGGATGCCAACAAAGAATGTAGGAAAATCTGGAAAGAGGCACCTCTTCATTTAAAGATCAATCTAGCCTATTGTCCAGTGGCACGAAGAAGAGAATGGACAACTTTTTGGGATAGAAGAAGAGAAGGTCAAATTCCTCCAAAGTGGATGAATTTTCCGAAAGTAGCAGGTCCGAAGGTAGGCACATGGCCTACCAAGAGTTATATGGTGAATACTGCTGAGTCTGTAATAACTACATACAAAGATGTCAATGACCCTGCTTGCATACTACTTGTACGAATAATGAGATTACTTCTAGCCTGTATAGAAACTTATACCGACACAGATATCAGAACACTGAATTATATCGGCTTTAATTCTCCAACAGATGCATTATTATTTGATTTGAGCGAAACACCTGACAGAATCTGCTTAATGGCATATTACAGCAGAGTGATATTTTTGGGCAGTCATTACTTGCAAATTTTTGAAGATGCCTTTGATTACGGATTTTTTGAAAGAGATACAGAGATTTTTGGAAATCTGTTAGTTATTACTAAATCCAGACTTACGGCATATGAAGCTGCCTATACAGAATACTTGAAGAAGGATGTCATAGATAAACTAGAAGCTGTAGTACAATGGAGAAAGGCATTATTTGAAATGGTCAATAATCTAAACATAACAGAAAGAAAAAGTCATGATTTGCTGTCACAAGTATATCAAAGAAAGAAGAAATGAAGAGAAGTGATCAGTGCAGAGGAGCAGGAAAATCTTTCGTGAGGAGCCGAAAGGCTTAGGAGGGGAAGGATGTTGGAAGATGCATTTTTGGAAACCTTTTTTTTTTAAGGAAAAATATTGTAAAATGATAGAAATCTATAGAAATATTTATGCAATTGTTGTAAAAATAAGGAAGAGTCTTCCTTATGTAGGATAGAATCTTATGTATTTTTTCTAGAATTTTCGGAAACTCTTAGATAGCATATTTTTAGAATAATAGAGGAAAGGACCAAAGTTCAAGTGTGAAAGAGGACACTTGAAAATGTATATAAGCCAATTTTCTCTATTTTGGAGAGGTTGGTTAGTCATTTGTACATGCTATCAATAGAGAAGAGAGAGTTTTTGCTGAAATCGTGTTTTCTGCTGTTATGTGTGTCTCCTTTGATGTGAAAGCTTGTTTCTTGCTTTATCATGGAGATTTGTGAGTTTCATTTGTGTAATGATGAGTAAGATGTATGAAGAGAGATGATTACTGATGTATTGAGTGAAGAAGGATTGAAGAATGAGGCAGAAATGTGAAAATCGTCTATTGTTACAGAATCGCGATTGTCTCGTCTCTGTGATACAGGTGATATTTTCCAATTCTGATTTCATATTTGTATTCTGATGAGAAAATGACATGAATTAGACACAAAGATCATAGAAAATGATGAAGATTTGCTCTGGAAAAGGTAAATCCTAGATATTTCCTCTTCATTTTCATTTTCTCAGAATTCTAGCCATCAATCTCTTATTTCTATGAATCTATCATCTAGAAGGGGCTGTGGTCTTATGGATATTCCCAGGATTGACAAAATAAAGATGATTTGTTGATTCTTTTGTACTTCATGATTGGAGAGGACAACTCCAAAGTCAATAACAAACAAACACCTTACTTCAGTGTGCACATCAACTACAACAAGAATACCATCAATTGGAAGAACGCACTACGGCCCTCCAGGCAGAATCTCAATGTCTGCAAGCTAGGGTCACCACTCTTGAAGCTGACTACCAAACGCTCCTAAGCGAGCATACCACCTTACAGCAGGCTCACTCCGAACTGGAATCAAAGACATCAACAGTGGATGACCAAGCAGTCAAGGAATTAGAAACAGTGCTCCAAGCACAAATGATATCTAATGCTACACTCAGACGCAACATTGGGCTATTAAGGAAGCATATGGCAGCAGCACTAGAAGAGAACAAGAGACTTCAACAACAAAACCAAGACAACCTTGAAGCGCCTATGGAAGGAACTGTAGGAGCAACCATTAGCCCTACCAGATATAGAGCAGTCCCATCGGAAGACATTCGCATTTTACTTGAGGAGCATGCAAATTTCTTGGAGTCATATGAAAAGTTAGAGACTGAATGTGCAGATCTAAAGAAACAGATAGCCAGTGTCCCCACAGCTCAACAAGAGCCGACAATCTTGCAACACTCTACAGAAGAAGTAGAGACCCTCCGGAAACAGGTGGCAGAACTCCAGGCACGCCTCTTACCATATGAAAGGCCACCCTCGCCCATTGAAGAACCAGAACCTGAAACAGTAGTGGAAATCCCTGTCGATGACAGCTATGAAGAGCCATACGAGCCTATGCCGACACCCGGTGGTCGAACTACAGAGGAAGGACAAGACACTTTAGAAATTCAAGTTCCAGATTGGGTCAAAAGGGTCGTGAAAGTGGGTAAGACACATGATGATCGTGTGGCCGTGCAAATGCAATCTCTCACAAATCTGGAAGAAACTGTCCTTCGGTCTTCCTACTTTCAAAACTTATCCCATCAACGGTTAATCACAACATCAGAGTCGCAATACATGCCTTATTTTGTCTTACTACATGATTATAATGCAGAAGTCAAAAGACATACAGGGAAGGAGCCCACATTCGCCACTCAATTTGAGATAGGAGATCTACCGACAGATGCACGTGCTGGCTCGATCTTCCAACCTAATTGGCATGCACGCCTACTAACCGATTACCCAAAGATGATGAGCACCTGGGCAACCATGCCACTATATATCAAGTATAATCCATGCTATTGCCCAGTGGTACGTCGCAGATCCTGGCAAGCATTTGCAATCAAGGTACGCAACAATAAAGAATGCTCGGCTTGGGTTAACTATCCATATTTTTCTCCACCTTGAGGGACCCCAACCGTAGCCTACATGATATCAACAATTCGGCACTGGTCTACACGTCTAAATAATGTACCCGACATAGCAGCGAAGATGTGTATGAAGATATTCGAGCTCATGACCATTGTCTTCAAAACCTTTCGGAATGTACAAGCTCCATACATCTCTGCCCCTGGATTCTCTCAAGGTAACAAGGATTTAGTCTACGACATGAGCCAGACCCCCTCGGTCACTATAATCTTTGCTTGGCATGCACGAATAAAGTACTTACCCGCATGCTTCAAGCAGACATTTGAGGAAATGTTCTCTACGGGATTCTGGGAATATCATTCGGAAATTTTCATTCTCAGACCCACACATTTGCTACACCTATTCGCAGTAGAACAAGCGATCCATGCAGATCAGTTACGTCTGCCACATCCGGACATTCCAGGACCAATTGATTGGGATCGTATGATGACAGATTTGGCGAGAGGACTACGCATACATGAACATCAGCTTCCCACTCAGGTTGTGGAATATTACATCCAACACTCCCAGCAACAAGGGTCTGTCAGGGACGACAGACGCGAGAGAGGGGGGGTGTTGAGAGCAGTATGGGCACCCAAGGACTGACTAGACAAGGAAGCCAGCGGAGAGAGTTAGAGTGAGGTGAAGGAGTAAGTAGACAAAGCGGTCGACGCAAATCTGGCAGATAGGCCCTTCAAATTTTTCCAAATCAACATCTTTATAACAGTGATTCTTATCACTAACAATCATTGTAAATACCATTTCATATTTTTGTAGCTCCATTTTGTGCAAGCCAAGGAGTCCTTGAGCTTGAGGAGCCTTAGAAGTACCTACATATCAATTTTTGTATTCTTTAGACTCCGTTTAAGCCCTCAAATTGGCCCTGGAACCTAATTTTTAACTAGGCCGGACACTAGGTCTGGACAGGGCCAAAACCTAGTCAAAAACTATAAAAAGAGCTAGAGAGCTCATTTTTGAGGGTAGATTGTAATTGAAACGAACTTGTAAGAGCTTTTTGAAAGTAATCCAAAAACTCCATTGCTTCTCACTCTTTGTCTTGCCATGTGTGCGCGTGTGTGTGTATGTGTGTGCATGCTTGTGTGCTTCTCACTCACGCACTTGCGCCTCCACTTGCTCGAGGTCTTCATACCATCCTCACGTCTTCCCGGATTGACATTAAAGGAGGTGCTACTCATCACTGAGCTACAATCACTCACATAAACAATCTAGGGGATCAAATGGCGGGAGTAGGTGTACCAAAGTCAAGTGAAGATCTAGCTCGGCACTGTCTCTGAATTCGTCCACCAAAGTTTTATGGTTCCAAACTGCCCTTAACACCTAGATCAGACTGCAACCACTAACCTTTGAAGAAATCAATGCCTTACTCATGGAAGAGGAGTTACAACTCAAGGCAAGGAATGATAGCGATAAAGGAGAAGCTGCATTCATGATAAATGCCAAAGGTACCGAAACCAATTCTTCAAAAGATGGGGAATAAAGAAGAAGAACGAGAAGAAGTTCAAGGGAGAGTGTTGGGGCATTCTTGTGCAGAAAGGGACTTGAGTATTTGTAGGAGAAGGAAGAAGGGTAAGAAGAAGGATAGAGACACTGTAAACTTCTATAGATTGATTAATAAGAGAGAAGTACAATAATGATGTACAACACAATCCAAATATACTCTATTAAATACCCAAGATTCTTTCTACCGCCAACCTTCTCTGCACCAAACCTCCACCTTCTCCAAGAGCTTACACTTGTGCACACCTTGCACTCAAGTTTCCAATAGGGGGAGGGATGGACACCTTCTGTCGACGCACACAAAGCTTCAATGGGACCTTGTGACCTTTGATTACATTGCTTAGCACTTTTATGCATACACCTAAGTCACACTTCTTGCACACTTGCACTTGCTTCTCTGTATCACACACACTGTATGTCTCTTGCTCATCTCTCTCCTAGTGTAGACAATGCTCACCTTGCTTAGTCTAACCAAGAATAATGCCTTGCCTGCAGTTGAGTGTCGATTCACGTATGCTCCTAACTGATAGAGTATGTTGGTGCTCATGTGCCAAGGTTGTCTCAAAATCTGGGCAACCAACGAATCCTTGTTTTGCCTTGTAGTGACTTTAAAAGAATTACAAAAATTTAAATGGGGGGGGGGCATACTTTCACTTTTGCGTATGCTTCCTCTCACATGACTTCAATTTTTGCATTTTAATTCTTCAAATGTGTACCTAAGAGAGGGTTAATATGAACCTTCCAAACACTTCCAAAACACTTTGAACCTTAAAGAAATTACAGAAAGACAATCCGCAACCTGCATCCACTTTCTCCAAAACATAACCTTTGTGAACAATTGATTGTGCACTGCCTGTACACCTTGATAATTGAACTTTGGATGCTTTCACCTTGACCATCTTGACTTTGACCTTGACCATGTTGACTATGATCACTTTGACTTTGAATGTGTTGACTTTGACCTTCGTCTCGAGAGTGAACAACCAAAACTTTGAGCAGAAATGTAACCATGATTCCTGATCTGCAAAAGCTTCAAAAGGAAACTTGAGGAGCTACCAAGGCGATGTTGAGATATCAAGCTCAACATGTGATGATCCAGGATGACACGTACCAGTTTTTCGTTTCTCTGACATGTATAGTGGTCACGCCGGTATATGTCAGGGATACTTCATTGAGCTTTATTAGATTTATCTACCGAGAGTGATGGCACATTTGTTTCTTGCGAGCTCACTCATTCGCGGACATTAGGTTTTTCCTTATGTACTGGTCTTTATATATTACAGTGGTTGTATTCTTGTTTTTTAGGTCATTCTTGTACATTCCTTTTATGTAATAGAAGAAGAAGAAGAAGATCATTCTTCCTTGCCTCAATCTGTGTGTGTGCTTCTCCTTGAGAGTGAGAGTGTGTATGTGAGCTCTCTTCCTTATCTCCTTCCTCGTGACAGGCGAGCAGTAAATAACAAGCACCAATGAAGGACCAAAAGTGGGGATTGTGTATTGAAGAAAAGACGATGGAGAATGGAGTGTAGGAGGGAAAGGGAAGGGAGGGTGGAGGGGGTTGAGAGGGATAGGGTATGGAGGGGTAAGGATGGGGCAGGGTAGAAGCTTAAAGGGAGGGCATCGAGTAGGATTGTGGGCTATGAAGAGGGCCAAATGATAACACATAAAAGCTAGAGCGGGTGGATATTGAAAATGTGAAACATATGGTAAAATAAGGTGAGAATAGACCATGTGGACCATGTGCATAATGAAAAATACGTGATAAATGTGCTCAAAACATGTGGTTTTTGACCAAAAGTCAGCAAAGAGTTGGGATTTTGGAAAATCTAAGTCAAAAAATGAGTTTAGAGGTGCCAAAAGACATGAAAATGACCCCAAGTTTGAGATAAGTGGCCATCTGAGGCACAATCTAGAGCCAAAAGCATTGGACCAAGAAAAATAAAAGAATATATATATTGTTGTTTCTTTTTTTTGAGCAATCTGTGGGGGTTGGGAAAAAGTAAAAAAAATGAAAAAATTAGAAATAAGATTAAGTAAATAAAATAAATAAAATAAACATAAAAAAATAAAAAAAGAAAAAGACGAGGGAGGGTGTAAAGTAATAAATAAAATAAAATAGAAATAAATAAAATGAGGAGGGGCAGGGGGCAGGAGGGGGGTTAAATTAATAAATAAAAGAAAATAAAATAAAATAATAATAAATAAAAATGAGGGGGATAAAGTAATAAATAAAATAAAATAAATAAATAAATAAAAGGGGGCAAGGGGGGTGGGTAAATTAATAAACAAAATAAACAAATAAAAAAAAATAAAGAAAGTGTGGGGGTAAAGTAATAGATAAAATAAAATAAAATAAAAATAAATAAAAAAAGGGGGTACAAGGGCGGGGTGGGGGGGATTGTTTGAGGGGGGGTGGGGGGTCGGAGGGGTTGTTTGGGGGTGTAGGCAAAGGGACGCTTTTTTTTTAATCTTTTTGAAAAGAAAGAATAATGAAGAGATGCACGAGCAAGGTAGAACTTGTTTTTTTTTTGCACTTGAACAAAGATTGTAAAGCAGTAAAGGCCAGGCAATATAAGAAGAGAGACCATTAAGAAGACTGGCTACCAATAGATTATATACAACCAAGTGATTCCAAAAAAATTTACTTTTTCTGGTGATAGGCCTTGAGCCTATATATGATGACTAGTGGTAGTACCTCCCCTTTTAGGTTCTCTAACTCTACCATGCCCCAATTCAGCATTGTTTTTATTCTATAAGGTCCTTCCCAGTGTGGATGCCATTTACCCCTTACTTTTGTGTGAATTGGAGGTTTATAGAGAAGAACTAACATGCATGTTTGTAAGTTATTGTTCCACAGATTTCAATCATGTGCCTCCTTCCTCCTCTTTTGGGTCTCCAATAACTGTTGTTCAGCATATCGACGGATTTCCTCCACTTTGTGCAATGTTGCAAGCCTCTCAAAGACACCTCCTTCTTTCTTTTCCCGCATGAATGCATTGGTGAACCATGTACAAATTCAAAGGGTTCAATAGGTAGTACCCCATAAACCAGTTGGAATGTAAAGTATCCTATAGCTTCCTTGTAAGCTAATTTGTATGCCTAGAGGGTACCTTGATAAGCAATGCCCCAAGAATTGGGTTGTAACATACATTCCTTCCTTATCATGGCAATTAATACCTTATTGGTGGATTCTACCTGTCCATTAGCTCTTGGATAATAGGGACAAGTGACCCAATGTAAAATTTTGTACATGTTAAAAATTTCGTGTAGGAACTTGTTCACAAAATGAGTACCTTGGTCTATACAAATTTCAAGGGGAGATCCAAATCTGCAAATGATGTTACTGTAAATGAAATTATCTACTCTTTTTGCGGTGCAACCAGGGGAGGCAATAGCTTTAGCCCACTTTGTTGCATAGTTAGTGGCTATTAACAGATACTTTTCTCTCTTTTAGACTGATGCAGGGTAGATAGGCCCAACGAAATCTAACCCCCACTTCTCAAATGGTTGCCATGAAGTGGATACCACCAATGGGTTGTGCCTCTGCTTTGTCGGTTTGGGTCCACACCTCTCATAGAAATCACATGCTCTTCCCCATTCCTCTGCATTTCTGAATAATGTAGGCCATGATAAGCCAGCATCAAGGATTCTCTAGCTCATAATGTGTCTTGGAAGGTACCCACCACTTGCTCCTTCATGTGCCAATTTAAGGATTTCCCTCACTTCTTCTTCTTCCATGAACTTTCTAAACCTGTTGTCCTTTCCCTGTCTATATAGTTTTCCCTCAAAAGGTCTGCTTTTGATTAGCAGCCTCTTTCTTTACACAATGCTTGCCTTCACTGGATAAAATCCAATGTTAAGAAAATTCTTGATTTCATCATACCAACCTTGTGCTTGTAGAGCGAACAAATGAGCATCTAGAAAATCATCATTTACTCCAATTGCTTGATCCATAGTGTTAATCCTAGATAGGTGGTCTGCCATAACATTTTCTCTACCTGGTTTATGGACTATAGAAAAATCAAATTCTTGGAACAAAAGTAGCTACCTCCATATCCTCTCAGTCGCTTGTGGCTTGTTCAGTAAATACCTAAGTGGTGGATGATCAATTATGATAACCAATTTCACTCTTAGCAAGTAATGATAAAACTTTTCTATAGTGAAAACCATTTCTAGTGCCTCCCTTTCTATGGTGCTATAATTTTTTTCAGCCTTTGTCAAAATTCGACTAGCATACTGACTAGGTCTGTCAAGTTTGTGTTATTCACTATGTTGAGCCAAAACTGCACCCACTGCATATGCACTCGCATCTACATCTACATAAAGCGTTTTGACCAATCTAGTGTGATTAGAATTGGTGTAACTAGTGATTTGGAACTTAATGTCTCATAATCATTTTCTTCTTCTTCTTCCGACGTAAAGGGTACTTCTTTACCTATAAGCCTAGCTAGTGGCCTTGCTGTCTCTGTATACATTTTGATAAATCTTCTGTGGTACCCGATATGCCCAAGGAAACTTTAAATTTATTTAGGAGATCTAGGTTTAGGTAACTTTAGTATAGAAATACATGTCCTAGGAGAGTTCCTTCTATCATGAGGAAATGACATTTGTTTGGGTTCAGCTTTAGTTTAGTTTCCCTTCATCTTTTAAAAACATTTTGTAGCTGTCTCAAGTGATTAACCAAGCAATCCACAGGGGTCTCCTTGTGAGTGCTTGAAAATGAAGAAAAGTCATCCATGAAAATTCTAAGTGTTTCCAGCAATAAGGGTCCAAAAATGAGGTTGATAGTTCTGTGAAAGCTGGTCAAAGCATTTCTGAGTCTAAACTGGCATTTTTACATATACATATGTGCCCCATGATGTGATAAAAGCGGTCTTTTCTTGATCATTTGGAAGGATGGATATTTGATTTTATCCACTAAAGCCATCCATGAAGCGACATATTCATACTTTAAGGAATATGAAGAAAGAAATGAAATTGATATTCATGATGTGAAAGATAGTTCATAACTACCTATTCTGAGAGGTTTCTTCCATGTGTGACAATCTTATATCCTCAATAACTTGAGACAATGCTGATGTGGAAATTTTACAAAAAAGAAAAGCGTTTATCAACTTTGAAGACTGTGAATCTCAACACTATTGTGAATTGTTTGTTTATGTCAATTGTTTTTAATCCCTGTGAATTGCAAGGTTCCAAATTCCATAAGAATAAGAACTCTTTTCATTCTTCTATTTGAGTTGCATGTGTATTTCATCTATATACTTCTCGACATCCTTTGTACCCTCTTCATGCAAACACGCATATACACTCATATTATATATATATATATATATATATATATATATATATATATATATATATATATATATATATATATATATATATATATATATATATATACACACACACACACACACACACAGACACGAAAGAAATGGCCTCTAACACTCCATTAGTACTCATGCGCATACGCAAAGATGTATATGATGGAAAGAAAGGGTTCTTAGCTCCTTAAACATACACTTCACACATAAATACACACAAAGGGCACTCTTAGGGTATAGGTGATCCACACTATTCTCTTAGCATCCACATAAAATGCAAATGCTCCTAGCATTCACAAAGGTCACACATACACATGTTTACATTGACTGTTTCACCAAATTCTCTTAGGACATTGGTGATCCACACTATCCTCGTAGCATTTAACAACAAACATTCAAATGCATAAACACAAGGACCAAGATAACCTCACTTCCCAATGGATATAAGGTGAAGGAAAATGAGGGGAATGTAGAGAATGAACTATAAGAAATAGAAGGGGTGAGAGAGAGAGGAAGGAAGAGATAGATGGATTCAAAGGAAAATAAAGCTTTTATTACAATATATGGATACATAGGATATGGAATGCATAAATAAAGAGAGGGTAGTGCCTCTCTTGTAGCCATCTGCACTTCCAAAGGGTAGCACTATGATCACCACAGTGCTAATAGCATGTACCTACACAACTAGCTTTCTTTGGGGGCACCCAATGGGCTCCTTCTATAGGCCTTTTTGAAAGATACTTGGAGATTATATTCTTTGGAAGAATCTTCTAGATGTAACACTTGTGTGGTAGAAAATACAATGTTGATAAAATCCTCAAAGAGTTTTGATCATTCTCAGATGTGCACCTCATCTCATATGGTATCTTTGATATTTTCATACAAAACCATACAAATACCATAGATAGAACCTTCATTTCGTGGGAATGGAGTTGATATTGAATTTTGGGCATTTGGATTACTATATCCTTGATTTTTGGCCCATATGTCAATCACATGTGTCCCATTTGTCTATGATGGGGATTAAGTCTTTAAAACGTTGGTTCGACTATTTCAAAAGAGATTGTGGAACAAGCTTAAATATTTGAAGTTACAAAAACTACTTGTTCCACTCCATATTTATCTTAGGATTTGATTCTGCCATTTGGATTAGGTGTGGCTAGCTACTTTATTAGGGTGGGCCCACCTTATTCTTGGTTTTTTATTTCCTTCAAGTACATATATTTAAGGTGTAGCTCAGTGATGAGTAGCACAATGGTTTTTAGTGATGAAAATCACTATTTTTGTAGGGATTTCTTCTAACAGTTTGACATACATTTCTTGGAGCTCCCTACTTGCTCCTTCTTCTTGTGTGCCCATCCCTTTGATGCATGAAAATTTTAGATGGCCTACTTGCCAGATCTTCTTTGACTACTCTGTCTGCTTGTGCCTTCTCTTCGCTCCGACTCCCTTCATTGGCTTCCTTGTCTTGTGAGTCCTTCAGTTCCTTGACTACTGCCAACACCCCCCCCCCTCTCTCCCGTCTGTCGTCTCTGACAGACCCTTGTTGAGTGGGTCGTTGGACGTAGTACTCCACAACGTCTATGGCTAAATGATGTTCTGCTATTCTCAACCCTTTGGCCAAATCAGTTAGTAGGGCATCCCAGTCTACTGGCCTTGGAACTTCTGGATGTGGCATACATAGCTTTTCTGAATGTAGAGCTTGTTCCACTGCAAATAAGTGTAATAGGTGAGATGGTCTGGGAATGAATATCTCTAAATGATATTCCCAGAACCCTGTTATAAACATTTCTTCAAACGTCTGTTTGAAGCAAGCAGGTAGATACTTTATACGAGCATGACACGCATATACGATGTTAATAGATGGTGTGGTGCTCATATCGTAGACAAGGTCCTGATTCCCTTCATTGAATCCAAGAGCCGAAAGTTGAGGTTCTTTGATATTCTTAAATGTCCTGAATGTAACCAGCATGAGCTCAAAAATTTTGAGGCACATCTGTGCCATGATATCTGGTATATTCTTGAATCTGAGTGCCCAGTGCCGGATGGTTGAAATCATGTAGTTGACTATGGGTTGGCCTCTAGGTGGGGGTAAGTAGACATAATTGAGCCAATTTTCACATCCTTTGACTATCAGCATTGTTTTTGTGTACTCCGGCCAAGACCTTCTTCGAAAGACAGGGCAGTAGCAGGGATTATACTTGATATATAAAGGCATGTTATTCCCGGTGCGTACCATCTCAGGGTAGGTTTGAAGCAGATGGATCCTCCAAGTAGGTTGATGTATATTCCCCTGTGTGGCATTTGCAGGGATGTCATCCGGTGCAAACTGTGTCGCCAAGGTTGGTTCTTTTGATGTGCGTTGCTTGATTTCAACATTGTAATCTGCCATTAATACACAGAATGGAACATACAAATCATCGGATGTGCCAATCCACCTGTGATGGGAGAGGTTTCTAAAGTAATACGATTTTATGATGACTTCCTCCAATCGTACGCTATCTGAACTGCAACTCTCTTGTCATGGGTTGTAGCAACCTTCTCTAACCTTTGCATCCATTCAGGAGCTTTGATCTCAATCGTGTCCATTCCTTCTCCTGTTTGCTTACCTCCGGGTGCTGGCATGGGAATATATGGGTCTTCAAAAGTCTCCTCCACTTCAATTGGCACTAAGTCTTCAGGTTCTGATTCCACCAGGGGAGAGGGTTCACGCTCGTATTGAAGAACTTTACTTCGTAGTTCTTCTAGTTCTACTCTGAGTTCTGCGACTTCTTCAGATGTGTCGACTGCTGTTGTGACTTTGTTTGGTGACTCCTGCTGAGTTGCCAGTTGCTTTAGTAGGTCATCTCTTTCTCTTTTTAATGCTGCGTGCACTTCCAGGAGGTCGGCATGGGTTTCCAACACAATTTGCATATTCTTCGAGGGGATGGCCTTGAAATTCTCTGGGTCGATTTCATGCGGGTAACCTTCCATTGTTGCTTCCAAGTTTTCTTCGTTCTATTTGTGCAGTCTTTTATTCTCTTCGAGTGCTGCGGACATGTGCTTCCGTAATAAGGTGAGATTGCATCGAAGCTTGAGATTGTCTGTGATTTGAGCATGTAACATGTCATCAAGTTGTTGTTTTTCTTCAGTATCTGACTGGGGTGGATTGGCAACTAATTGATCATGTTGTGCTTGCAATGTAGTATATTGTTGTTGTAATAGCTGCTTCTCCTTCTCTAAATCAATGAATCTTGCTTGGAGTTGTTCATGGTTTCTGGAGAGGCTCGTATGCTATGCGTCTAGGTGCTGGTAATGATGTTGCAGTTGAGACATACACTGGTACATATTATTAAATACATTATTAATGGGAGTGGATGCGGGAAAGGTGTTGAATGCAGAAGGGAAGGGAAAAGGGAATGGGAGCGTGTATGCTGTGCTTGAAAAGGGTGAAGTTGGTGGTGGGGGAACGAGAGATTGTGGACGTATGGGGGGAGGGAGAGGTGCGGAGGTGGGTGATATGTCCATGAGATCAAAAGTGGATGCAGTCGTGGGAGTGATTGTGAACATGGGAATTGTGGGTGCGGTGATGGTGGTGAAGGTGTAAAGTGGTGTGTGTAGTTGTGAATATGAACTGCCAAGAAGTGTGATCGAGGGAACGGGGTTTTCCGTGGCTACAGTTAGAATTACAGAGTCAATAGTAGTGTAAACAAGAGAGGTGGTGATCAGTTGTGTAGGTTGTGTGGGTTGACTAACAGTCTGTGCTTCGGTATGGGAAGTGGACCTTGAGGCAGTGACATTAGTGGTTTCACTGGTAGTGGGAGGTGAAAGTGGTGGAGTTGGAGGGAGAGGGGGTAAGGGGGGTGACGGGGGTGCACTGGATGTATGGGCTTCCTCAGTGTCATGAATGGTATGAGCTCTACCCGTGGTTGTGGATGTGGTGCCGTGTGGTTCTGATACTAATACATTCATTTGTTTTCCTGATCGAGGGGGGCATCTGCCGTATCATCATTCCGATCGTCGTGAATATGCGAGAGCGGTATGCACCATCCAAGTACCCCCAACGCATCAGATATCATGTCAAGGGTTGCTCGGTATTGCTCATCCACACCTTCCTCCTCAATGATTTGGTTCATGAGGGCTTTTCCTGCTGCAAGGGACAGTTTGTGTTGTTCTTGAACTCGGTCGATGGTATCATACAAGTTTTTCAATTGCTTCGTATAAGCCGGGGCACCCTCAAGTTCCTGTAGAACTTCTTGCTCATATTCTTGCTCTTCTTTGTCGGACAGTCCTTCTCCTTCCTCCTCTTGCTCCTCTTCCTCATCATCATCCACTTCGACTACTTCGTGTTGAACTGGATGGGGTTGGTCTGTGACTGTCTGCTGCCCGCTTGCCTGCTCTGCCTCCACTTCTAAATTCGTAGCATTGATTATTGGCTACCTCTTCATCAGTTAGATCTTCCAATGTAAAGCCATGAGGAAACTCTAAGTCGGTTGGTATAGGTGGAAACACCAGATTTGGTTCGTCTGTGCTATGTCTTGGTAATCTGATAGTGAAGGGTTGCACACGCCTTGGAAGCCGTGGAGTTATCTCTGGTGTTAGTGTCGCACCGCGGGCTTGTGCACAGGGCATCTGAACTACACCTCTCATTTTCTTGGATTGAGGCCCTGCGGTGGATAGTCTACGTTGGAATTCTTGCACCCTGGTCCAAATAAGTTCCCTTTGAACAGGCACATCATATGCCAAGCATCTGTAAACAATCCTTGTGAGAGCACAACATCCATACAGTATTGACTTTTGCTTCTTATACCACGTTGATGAGCCAAGTGGATTTGGTCGATAATCTAGTGAGGCATGTTGATTCTCAAATCGAAGGCATCTGCTAAATATAGACTGAACCATATCTTCTTGGGTGGCATTGTGAACCTCTCTTGCGCGGGGAATGTGAAATGCTGCATGCACATCCAAAGATGAACGGCAATAGTAGGTGTCATTGCCACCATGTCCTTTAGTTTCGTCAGATTCCTATTCTTCATGTTGTCGGGGACCATAGTCTCTTTCTCGATGGGAATGTGCATACCTTTCATGTCGAGAGCTTCCCTCACCAAGTTGTTCGTCAATTTGAACCGCTTCAGCTCATTGCCCCTTGTGAGAGATGGGACGACAAAGGTGTTGTATCCCTTTTTCTCTTTGCTCGGAGTGAGGGTGCTAATCAAATACGAGCACCTCAAAAAGTCTGGCTTTGGCAATTGGTCTTTGAAGTAGTCATATAGTCCCGCCTTCTTCCATATCGGTTTCAGCCCTTCATTATTTTGAAGTCTCTCAAATTCCATGTTGAAGAAGTGATACCTGCCCCAGCGCCCATTGAACTCTATCTCTGCCTCCCACAGGTAAGTGCCTTCTCCCAGAGGTCTTGCCACGTCACTAAACCAATGTGAGTTTTTGCTGACTGGCATTCTGTGCCCCTGTGGAGGATTCTGCACCAGTATGGCATGTAATGCTCTCAATGCCACTAGACGTTCCTTTAATTCCTCCTCAATGGGAAGCCTTTCAATGTCCACAATCTGAGGGCTGGTGCATGCTTGGGAGCTAGTTCCTGCAGCCTCGGCCATATTGAAGGGACTGGTCACCGATTCTGTGAGAATATACAAATGAATGCTAACATTGCAAATGGACACCAAGTGGACACGTGTCCCCATTACAACATTAACATGAGGTTTTAGTGATATGTTAGTTATTCAGTGAGTGCTCGGTGATTGTGGGTGTGGTTAGTGGATGGATTGTCCTAAGAGCTAAATGGAGAGATGCAGTGTGAGAATGATGCAGTTAGTAGGTGGTGGTGAATTTACAAATGGGGTCGGGGGGTTTGTACACGCTTTGCGCTGCCAAACAAACAGAATGGCTGTTGGTCTTGATTTTGTGGAGACTCTGGAGGGCTTTATAAGAGTGTCTGCTTGGAAATGAGGCTTTTTAGGGACCCATTTACAAGTGATTCTACTTGTGCTCATGGGAGAATATGTGTCCGTGCATGATGTATAAGAATGGGTATCAGATGTTCGAGTGAGTGAACCATGTTGTACAGGGTGTGGTCTCGGTGTAGCTATTAGAGCCCGCAAGCAAGCCTTAGGCACCCAAATTTTTCGTGATTGTGGGCTAGCCTTCATCGACTTATTGGGTACCCAGATAAACCTCACTTTCACAGAAGAATTTTTGGATGACTTCTTATTAGTGTCGTGTTGTCGATCACTAATAGGAAGTTGAGCCAGTTGTGGTGGCTTGACCGCAATAAGGTGCTCGCCTTTCCGTACCCACACTTGTTTTGGTGGTTGAGACACCGTGCATCGTATTTTCTTTGTGCCTCGAGCATAAGTCGGCTGCTTCTTCTGCATTTGATCCGCCTTTGGTTGCTGCATCCCTATGGCTTTTGGAAAAGAAGGGAGTTCCGTTGTACCCTTAACTTCTTCGTTGAGACAATCATCCTTCTACATCACATAGTTTTGGACAAGAATAGCATTGTCAGCTTCATGTGTACCCCTGGAAGGACCAGGAGTCTGTGCCTTTCCTAGTTCATTGAGTGCTCCATTATCTAACTCAACTGTAATTCGACTCTGATTTACCCATACCTAAAGAAGTCCACTTCTTAGGCTTAGATTGACTGCATGATCATAGATCCAGTCTTGACCCAAGACAAGAGGTTCGGTGAGATCCTCATCTTGACACACTAGTACTTTAACTGTCAGTAAAACATCCTTAATATAGAGGGGAAGTTCCACCTCGCCCATGCAAGGGGTTTACACTCCTCCCAATCCTATGAGATATGCTTCTATAGGACTGACATTTAATTTCAACTTTTGACAGTAAGAAAATTTAACAGCACTAGTGGCTGCACCTGAGTCAATCAAGGCCCTTACAGTCCTTGCACTCTTCCCTTGTCCTATCTCTAAGGTTACAAAAGGACGTCGATCAATTATCCTATGAGAGCTAATACGTGAAACTTCACACATAGCCACATGATATCCTTGAGCTGCATAGTCATCTGTCGTAGGCTGATCTCTACCCTGCCTTCTCAACTTCATCCTTCGGATGCGTTCCAAGGCTTCTGCCTGTGCTTCTTCCCGAACTTGTTTTTCCTCTTCTTGACGTTTTTTGGCATTGTTGGGTCGATTGAGCATTTCCTTAGTGAGAGGTTCCTGATATAACTTGACTCTACATCCGCTTATGTAGCTAGGGAGAATATCGCCTTCGAGTGTGGCTAACTGGACTGCTCCACTAGTCGAGATCCTATTTATGATCATAGGTCCATAGCCTCTCTTCTCTAATTTTCTCGCATGTCGTTTCAGGGTATACACCAAAACTAAGTCTCCGGCCTTCAATCCTTTATCCTTAACATGGGCATCAAAGTAAGCCTTCTGTCATTTTTTAGCTGCATATATTCTTGCGGCAGCCCTCAGTCTTGTTTCTCCTAATCGCTCAAGGTCAAAGATCCTAGAGGAGAGCTCACGGCCCATCCAATCATGCTCCTATGCTACCTTTAGTGTAGGTATCAAGAAGTCCAATGGTAGCACTGCATTTTGGCCAAACACCATCTGAAAAGGAGTGGCTTGGAGTACCGTTTTATAGGCAAACTTGGTATGCCCAAACAACATGATGTAACTGTTTGTCCCAATCAGAGCGTTTATTATTCACTAATTTGGTAAGCACATTGCATAGAATCTTCTTTGTGCTTTTGGCTTGCCCATTAGCCTGTGGGTGATAGGGAGAAAAATTCTTGTGTATAACCAAGAATTCTTGGAGCAGATTTTCAATAAATTCATTCAAGAAGTGAGTCCCTCTATCACTAACTAGCTCTATAGGTAGCCCGTATCTCGTGAATACATTCTCAAATAAGAACTTAGCTGTCGTTTGAGCATCGTTCTTTGTGGTAGCTTTTACTTCTACCCACTTGGTTAGATAGTCTGTGGCAACAATGATATACTCAGCATGGGAACCCTTAGCTGGGGGATTAATAGGGCCTACAAAGTCTATTCCCCATTTAGAGAATGCACATCCACCCATCATAGGTTTCAGACGCATCTCATCTTTGCGTATAGGATACTGAGTTCGCTGACAAACATCACATCTCTTCACATAGGTATGTGCATCCAGGTGAAGGGTAGGCCACCACAGGCCAGCAAATAGAATTGCTTTAATCACCCGATCTGGTCCAAAATGTCCTCCTGCTACACCTTGGTGAGCAGTTTCCAAGATCTTAAGATATTCACTCTCATGGACACATAATCTAAGGTAACCATCTTTACCACGCTTGTATAAATTACCACCAATAAGTGAGTAATCTAGGGCTTCTTCTTCTAGACTATCTTTGTCTCTATCTTTGTCTCGTCAAGGTTATATCTTGAGGAAATGTGTTCGTCCTCAAGAAGGCTACTAATGGTTCACTCCAATCTGGCACTATGGAAACTTGATAAAGAGTGGAATGTTCCACAGGTGGTTTAGTGCAGTAGATTGGGCATTCCTTGCACAGCTTTTGGACATTAGCTTCCATAGTCGGCCAATGCACTCCGAGTCTCCTTAGTGTCTGTAGGGTTCCTTGCTTTGAGTAGTGTTGCTCTAATGCACCTACATGTGCTAATTGCAACCATTTAGCGTACTCGTCCTCTTCCACACAACACGCCAATATCCCTTGATCGGTCTGTTTGTAAATGCTTCCTGCCATGATATGGTACTTTTGGGCTTTTACTACCTCCTTATCTTGAGTGTTTATGACTGAGTGGTTAGGCCCATATGTCAACACTGGCACTAATGGCTTAGCCCACTGAGGTACAACTTCCAAATTAAACAAGTAAGCATCAGGAAGGTCATCTGACACTCCTTGTGGGGCTTCTCCAGATGTGAGCCTAGAGAGGTGGTCTGCTCTCAAGTGAGTCTTCCCTTTCCTCACCACAACTTCAAAGTCGTATTCCATTAGTAAGAGAAACCATCTTACTAATCTACCTGTATTGCATGGCTTGTTCACGAGATATAACAATGCTTGATGGTTAGTAAAAAAATTTAAACTTATTTGCAAGCAAATAGTGTCTAAACTTCTTAACCGCATATATCATGCCTAATCCTTCTCTTTCAGTGGTTGTATAGTTTTGTTCAGCTGCATTTAGTTGTCTACTAGCATAGACAATTGGAAGATCCATATTACCTTCACCAGTAGGTTGCGCGAGTACACACCCAATAGCATACTTGGATGCATCCACGTGAACATGAAAGGGCTTATTCCAAACTAGAGTGGTCAAGATTGGTGCTGAACATAATCGTCGTTTGAGCTCATTGAAGGAGTTTTCACATTCATTAGTCCACTCAAAGTTAGTCAAAAGTCCGTACAGAGGCTTGGCAATGATGGCGTACATGTGTATAAAGTGTCCGTAATAACCACAATGCCCCATGAAAGCTTGTACTTCCTTGACATTCTTTGGCCTAGGTAACTGTGCTATGGCTTTTACTTTCTCTTCATCAGTGGATATGCCATTCTTTGACACTATGTGTCCTGGAATCTTTCCTTGCCTGACCATGAAAACACACTTTTCTGGGTTCAGGTAGACTTGATACTCTCTACATTTATCAAAGATTTGTCTGAGTTCAGGTATATGTGTATGTCAAATGTTGGAATGAGCATAGAGGTCATCAACATAGACTTCTAAATTGTTCCTCAGGAACTCTTTAAATACATGACACATCAGCCTCTGGAAGGTTGCGGGTGCATTGGTAAGCCCAAATGGCATTACTCTAAAGGCAAATATGCCCCACGCAGTGGCAAAAGCTATCTTATGCTGATCCTCTGGAGCAATGGCTACCTAATTGTAGCCCGAAAATCCATCAAGGAAGCTGTACACTTCCTTGCCTGCCACCCTTTCTAGTAGATGCTCAGTGATAGGAAGTGGATAATTATCTCGAATGGTGGCTGCATTAACCTTTTTCAAGTTAATGCACACCCGTAACTTTCCATTCTTCTTGAGCACCACTACGATGGGGGATACCCACTCAGTGTGCTCAATTTCATAGATGAATCGAGCTTCTATCAGTCTATCTATCTCCTCTTTGATCTTAGCAGCATAATTATCATTATATGTGTATGGCTTTTGCTTAGAGGGCTTCGCGTCTAAGGTCATGGGAATTGTGTCTGAGCATATGTCTGGGTCAACACCCTTCAAGTCCTTGTAACTTGAAGCGAATACATCTCTGTATTCTCTTAGCAAAGCAATCAATTCTTGCTCTTCTTCTTCTGTCAGGTCATGTCCTATGTAAGTGCATCTCTCTTCTCCTTCTTCTATGGCTACAACTATTTTCTTAGTGGTTTGTTTGTTATCATAGGCCACTCCTGATTGTGCCTCACGTTTAGGCATTCTTATCATGACTCTCCTATCATCTATTTCGTACTTATTAAAGTTTTCAGGGACCTCAAACAAAAATTCTTCCTCTTCTGGTGTGACTTCTCTCTTCTTTCTTTTCTTTCCTTCATCCTTAGAGGTCACTTGTGTGGCTAACCTTACATCATTTGTAAGCTCTCCGTGTCTCTGGGGTTGAAATTCTACTTCATAGAAGTATTCTTCATCTGATGCGAAAGGTGGGTCCATAATGATTGACTCTAGATCAGAGTCACTTGCATCCTCAAATGCATGAGGGCTAGGTGCACATTCTTGCAGAACCAAATCTCCCATGATTGGCTCTATGGAGAAAACTGAGATGTCATAGCCATCCTCGTCATAGTGGGGAGTCCATTGTTCTTCGTTGATGGCTACATCCATTGTTGCTAAAATTTCTGCCCAACCGTGGGGTTCAAATTCTTCGTCCGGAAATACTAAAGGTGCATAGGATGGGTCATGAATTGATCTATGTGTTTCCTTTGCACCTACCTCTCTGGCTTTTTCTCTCTTCTCTTCTTATACTGCTACTTTGCACATCCATAAATGGGTGTCTTCATGCATCCATGAGGATCGTGATCCTATGGAATGCACCGACTCGGTATCATCTTTAGCTCTATGGATGGGATTCCATTAGATAGGAGGGACATCTCTATGAGAGTAATCTTTGAGATTAACCTTGGTCATGATACCTAGGTGTTGCAAATACAAGGAATTCGTTCCCCAATCCTGTACCACTTGCAACTGTTGCATAAATGGTCTTCCCAAAATCATCTCATAGGCATGATTTTTGCTAAAGTCACATATGGCGAAAGTGTGCTCAAACTCAACACCGCATGTAGTGAGAGTTATTCCTTCTAGCAAGCCTAAGGGTCTTTCTATGTGACCATCAGCCATCTGCAATTTCATTCTCGTTGGCCTGAGTGCTGGCTTGCCCCATCGCTTCCATAGGGAAGTGGTAGCAATTGCAACTCCTGCACCCGAGTCGAGAATTGCCTTGGTTGTGTATCCTTGATGTGTGATGGGAAGATAGGTGTTTCCTTCTTCTCCTTCGCTCATGTCTCCTATCTTGTCCAAAGGTATCTCTGGCACTGTGCGATGAGATCCTACCTGGGAACGAGGTTTTTCTATCTCTGGTACTTGTTTGGCTACATGTTTCCATAGCTCTAGCCTAACCCTGAGTAGCTCTTCTAAAGTGAGGTTGCACTACACTTTAGTGTTCTTTACTACCTCCATATTCCTAGGTATGACCGAGTCTTCATTTCTTACCATGACAGTGGGTGCTCTCATACACGTAGACTTAGCCTCCCATGGGCCTGTGAAATGGGGCAATTCTTGTATGGAATTAGATTCGAAGTCTAATCTCTCCTGAGATTGAGTGCTCTCCTGCTCTCCATAAATGGAGGGAATATCTGGTGGGAATTGATCATGTGCATCATCCACAAGTTCAAAGGGAGGAGGGACTTCACTCTCTTTAGCCCATTTCTCTTCTTGAATCTCTCGCAAGAACTCTGGTGTGTACCTATTCATAGAAGAGGATGTGTCTGGCTCTCTGGAGTTGGGTACATAGGCTTCGTGGGCAGGAAGGCTTACTCTCTTACTTGCCTTGCCCTTACTTGGAAAGGTGGGTTCCTTTTCTGATTGTGCAATCAACCTTTCCAATCTTTCTAGCAGTCAATCAAAGTGCAACTGCGTCTTATCTAAACAAGAGATGTTGAAGAGGCGAGTGGCTTCAAACATGGTTTGAGCCAATTCCACCATCTTAGCATACATTTTAGTTCGTTCAAGCTCTAGTTCCGCCCTAGGGTAACATTTTTCATGATCCATCATGTTTGGTCCTTCTTGGATCCTGGCCTGGTATGCCTTTAGCATCATGTTAAGGTCCTCAGGAGTGGGATCTGCTAGGACTGATCCTACTCTAGGGGGTGGTGGAATTGTGTGAGGTGGGTTGGAAGGTGTTGGATCGGAAGGTGATGGGAATGGTGGGGGTGGAGTAGTGTGAGAGGGAGTTTGAGATGTAAGTTCAACTATCCTAGCTTTTGTTTCTCTTAGGCTTTCCTCGAGTTCACTCTGTGAAGAGATGGATAGGTATGTGCTTGAAGATGAAGAGGTGTTGCAAAATCCTTGATCTACACCAGCCAAATGAACTCCAGAAGAATATGGTGGGCCCTTTTAGCTTGCCAATGGATGTATTAGACACCCTATGTACCTTGGAATATCACTCTCAAAAAGATAGATCAAAACAGATAAGTTGGAGTTAGCTTAGAGGTGAAAACTTGCTATTCTTGGTTCATACACCTGCCCAGTGTTTTACATAATTCTCTGAGCACAGCAGCAATTAGCTCAATTCCTCTTGGGGAAGTCTAGGCAACTTAGAGAGCTAACTTTCAAGAGTAATCTCATAAAAAATAATGAACCACACACTGAGAATGAGTTTTAACAAGTGATGACATCATCCCGATTTTCACGGGCTGCTACAGAAATAGACCAGTGAGCAGAAAAATCAACATACCTCAAAATGTAGAAATCCAATGATTATGAAAACTTGTATGGTTATACTAGACAGTAAGCTGAATCCAACAAGCTTTAAATCACTGAATGTGGATAAGTAACCACTGAGAAATGGCTCTGACAAGATGAGTGAAAAAGTCGGGTACCTGACAGAGAAGTGAAGATGAACAGACCCTGTTGACTTCAAATGAACATAACTGAAGATTGCAACATCCAAAAGACATGAAAATTTGTGAGCGTATAGTAGACGTATAGAGCTAACTTTACCAAGTTAAATCACTGAAAATGATGCACCAAGCTCAGAGAAAACATCTCTGCAAGCTGACTGAGAAAACTGAGAGTAATGGCAGTGAGTAGTACACTTCACAAGAACATGGAAAGATGAAACCAAATAATCATGAAAATGAAAGTATATTGCTTGTACAATACAATGACTTACTGATACATATGTGTGCCTTGTAATCACACCTTGATATGGCATAAAGCTCAGCTCTTGGAGGTCTTCACATAGGTCTCTCTAACCACGACTAAAACTGCCATCTATTTATAGTTGAGTTTGGGAGGCTAACTTCCCTCAATCACTCTCCAATCAATCAATGATTGATTTGATTCTCTACCTACCACAAATCACGAATTCGTGGCTCCTCTTTCCATTCTTGATCAAGTGGACTCAACCACTTAAGATTCTTTCACTTTTACATTAAGTAAACTCTTCAAAAAATTACAAGAGGTAGTTCACAAGTGAACTTTACATAGTCTTCATTTTGAAGCTTCTTTTATGACTTTGTGGGACTCAAGCCAATACTTAGGCTTGTCATAGACTTGCTCCAACACACTCATCTTCTTTGCCCATTGTCTTTTCATTCTTTCTCGGCTATCTCTCAAAGCTCTAGTCTGTTTCTTGGTCATGCTCTCTGTCTCACTAACATCTGGGCTCTTTTCCTGGCTTACCCCTTGGTTTTGCTGCAATGTTTGAGCTCTAGTGACCACTTGCACTGGCGCAGTGGAAGTCACACTCCCTGTGGAGTCTACAACTAACCCAATAACATTGATAGGAGTGATTTTTGGCATATTATTGGGATTCTTTGGGCAATCTCGTAAGAGATGCTCTTTTCCGCAATCTTGACAAAAGCCTTGAATGGTTATCGATTCGGGTTGTGTATGAGCAGGCATGGGGCAATCACGAATGAGGTGATCTCCCTACATCTGTAGCATGGTCCTCTAGGGAATAGGGGTCTTACTTGCCTAGGTTGAGGTCTAGGGTTAGGGTTTGCATACATGATGTTTGTGTAATCTGACTCCCAACTAGGTTCACTCCGCTCTTCAGAGTAATATGATTCATTATGATCAGGTGACTGCATGTAGTAAGCCTGTGGACTATCTACGTGAGTGGAATCAAAACTATGATCACTCGGGTCACTTTCTCAAAGCAATGGAGTCACTGGGACTATAGCTCTATTCAAATTTTCTTCAGCAGCTGCATACTTTACACGAATCACATTAGCTGGGGTTGGAGGTTGTTGAGCTAACACAGGTTGAGGCCTTTGTTTTTTGGTAGGGTTGTTGATAAGATTGTTGTGGTCTCCATATTGTTGTGGAGGGTACTAGTTCTGATATCTTCCCTGTTGTGGATAGGGCTGAGCGTAGGTTTGTCTAACCGCTTGCTTATTGTATGGACAGTCTTGTGCTGTGTGATTTGTGTATCTCCGTTCTATGGTGTAGTATTGGCTACTGGGATTCACTTGGGGTTGAGCCATAATGGGACAAACGTTCGCCATATGGTCACCTCCACAAGTATAGCACCGTTTTACTGGGGAAAACCTTGGGATTTGTTTGCTAGTGACACCTAGTTTTTGAGCTACTTTCTCAGAGAGTTCCTCAATTGATGTGGAGTGCGAGGAAGAGAGACTAGAGGCACTATCTAAATCTTTGTAGATTTTGGAAAGCTCTAACTCTTCCCCTAGGTTATCCTCAATATCAATGCACATGCGTACACACTCTTCTATGGTTCTAGGGTCTTTCAAGTACACATATGATCTCAACTTTGTACTCAACAGCCCATCGAGGAATAAAGCCACTTGTTTGGCTGGCGTGGGTAACTCAGGGATAGGACATCTCTCTAGATATTGCCTAAACCTTCTTCCTGCAAGTCTAACTGTCTGTTGGGGGGTCTGCTTGAATCTATGTATCAATGAGGAAGTATTATGCCTTATCCCACTCTTAGAGAATTCAGTGATAAAAGCCTCTAAGAGTTGGTCTATGCTCCTGAACTGTCTCTCATTCAATGGTTGAAACCATGTAAGGGCTGTGTTCCTAAGGGTTAGAACAAAGGTATTATACTGCGTGAATAGGTCCTCAACTTGTTCAGCTCTCAAGACTTGCCTAAACTCAGCCACATGATCATATGGGTCTCCTGTGCCATCAAAGTAGTTCTTCATGGACTTAACTAGTTGTGTAGGTCTCAAGGTTCTGGTGTGAACCCTAGGCCTTGGCAAAGGGAAATCATCAGCATTCCTTTGGTTCCTTGGGGCTCTAAGTCCCTTAGGTTCTTCTCTATTTGTTTCCGTTCTCGTTCTTTCTCTTCCCACTAGGTTGGCAAAGCTTACCTCAGGTCTATCTCTATGTCTGTCTCTTTGAGCTCCATGAGCTTGGGATGTTCCAGCTCCGGCGTGACCATAGTACACATTAGATCTTGGTTGGGGGAAAATAAATTCACCTTTCCAAGTGTAAGCATGCCTATCATGTTCTGTAACCACAAAGATCCTCTCTGAAGCATGATCTAAGTAGGTCACTCTGCCTAGGCTATCAGGATCTTTGAACTCATATATCATGATGGTTCCTACCTCATTTGGCTGATCAGATTTATACCTCCAAAAGGCTTCATCAGTCTCTCGGTTCAGGAGCAGATTTATGCTCTTATTTTCTTGGGGAATCCACTCTGGTGTGATAATCCTAGTGAGAACTGATTTGCCTCGAGGGGTTCTAGGTTCTACACCCATGTTTCCTTGCTCTAGGTCTCCTAAGTCCATTTCTGGGATCACATTTCCGAACTTGTTTGTCCTATCCGGGTGACTGGTGACTACGTATATTGTTCCTTCTTTGTCCAAGTAAGCTCCATTTTCAAACTTGACCGTTGGATGTTCTAGTCCAATGGATTGCTCAGGGTTTTTAATCTGGACCACAGATCTTCCTAGGCCATCCTCATAGATGCAAGCACCTAATCGGTTGGTCCTAAGGTATTCAAGTTGTGTCTTGTAAGGGCCTTCTACCCTATGTAAATATGGCACTCCTGAACTTCCTGTAGGTCTCTCCATACCTTGAGACATCTCAGACTCGCTAGTTTCAGAGCTAGGGTAGTGCGAATAATGGCTCAACTGCTGGGCCCAAGACCTAGCAGTATGACTAACACTAGCCTCTGAAGACCTAAGACTTTGTCTATCTCTCCCTAGCTGTCGTTCTGATCTAAGGTTCATATGCTTAGCTGAGCAATCCCAATTTTTACCCAAGGTACAACCTCGTTGCTGAGTTCTTTTGTATCAATCCACTTGATTCTTTGTTTTTATGTTGATTATCGTGTTTATGATCTTGTCTAATATCACGTCATCAAGAATACTTGAGTTAATTTCCGCACTTTAAGTTGCTCGTTCCACATTAAGTTCCTTTCCTTTAAAGTTATCGGTCACACACAGGTTTTCTCTTGACTTGAACTTCATTTCTTATATAGTCTTTGACTTGCCTTATGCCTATCATTGCCCTGACTTACTTATAGCACTAGTCACGTGTAGCCTAAGCTAGGAATTGACAAAGGGAGTTGAGAGTATTCCAACCTCACTTGCAGTTCCCTTACTCTTTGGTGCTCAAGAACCCAGTTCTCAAGCTTGTAGATTACCCTTGCTTTGGATGCCTTCTAGTGCTCTCAGTGGACCTGTAAAAGTTCCAAAGTTAGCTCAAGACTTAGATTCAAAGGACACAAAAAAAAATCACTTTCATTCATGTAATTCAAGGATCAACTGTTCTTTTGGCTTTATGGAAAACAATCCTGAAGACCCCTTAGCTTTTCTTCCCCCTGGGTATAGTCCACTTAAAAATACTATGGCTAATAATCTTGATATTAATTTTACCATAACCCTAAACCCTAAACCCCGCGAGCTTTCCAACAAAACAAGAATCACAACAATCAGATTTCGTATGAGGAAGATATGACAGTTTAGGGATCTAGGGTTAAAACTGGGTAAAATAGGTCATCAGGAAAACAAAGTTTTCTCTCAAGTTACAAGTGTCGGAACCTCACAAATCACTATTTGCTTGATAAGTATGCCTAGAATTTACCCCAAAATCAAGTAATATAAACCCTAGAAATTTGGCCAAAAAAGCTTGTCAATCGCGATCGACAGGTCTATCAATCGCGATTGACATAGGTGTCCATCCGGGCGTGTCGGTCGCCATCGACACGTCAGTCGCAATTGACAGTGTCAATCGCGATCGACAGAGTCGGTCGTGGGTCCTGTCAATCACGATCGACGGTGTCAATCGCGATCGACACTTTTTCCGAGATTTCCCTCGTGATTTCAGTCGATCGGGGTTCTATCCATCGTGATGGACACGTGGCAACGCGAATTTTTGTGTCAATCGTCAATTTTCAGTCGATCGCAATCGATAGTGTCAATCGTCAATTGGCTGAATCCTATGTGGCAGTCGGTCGATCGTGGGTTCTATCGATCGCGATCGACACGTCTGTCGATCGCGATTGACAGGTCTGTCGGTCGCGATTGACAGAGAAACTCGGAATTTTTTTACTATGTTTAATTATTTAGGATGTGCTCATCATGTGCATCATTATGGTGTACTTTGTTTTACCAAATAGGCGATTTTTCTATCAATCGTGATGGACAGAGGTCGATGACAGAGAGACAGTTTCGAGCTTTTTTGTACCTACGTAGCCTGCTAGAGATGGTGGGATAACCAGATCTGCAAGAAAACTCAAGAAACATGCAAAAAGAGTGCATGCAAATCGCTCTCTCGCTCTCTCGCTCTCTCTCACAAGTGGAATGAGGGAAATGGAGGGGAGAAGGTGATATGATCAAAAACTAAAATTTTTCGCGATGATGGAGATGGAGGTGGGAGATGGTGAGGATGATGATGGTGATGATGATGGTGAAGTAAAAAGGAGAAAAATAAGAAATAGTAAGGAAATTACCTACAACGCCAACGTCACAACTCTACGTCTTACCATCACACACTCGTCCTCAAAGCTCGATCCCCGGCAACGGCGCCAAAATTTGGTGTAGCTCAGTGATGAGTAGCACCTCCTTTAATGTCAATCCGGGAAGACGTGAGGATGGTATGATGACCTCGAGCAAGTGAAGGCACAAGTGCGTGAGTGAGAAGCACATAAACATGCACACACATACATGTTGGAGGATAAACACTCCTATGTGCACAACAAAAGCAAATGAACCCTCCTAGGATCCTGAAATTTTTCAGACATAGGCTCTGTATTTTCTGAGTTTCTCTTAGTATACGCAGAGACTGAATATGAAATTTTGCAGGCATAAACAAGACTTTAAGAGCTTTCAAATGAGAGTAAAATCACTCCATTTGGATACTGGATGATGCCTCAACCAGCTGCAACAAAACAGATAACTTGATCTCTCCATAGAGTATGAGCTAACTAGACAGACACTGTTCTGGACATTTCTCTGCACATGTGCAGGCACTGAACCTGAGACTTACACCAGACAAAGTAGAGCTCATAAGCTTTCCAACAAGACAAAAATCATTGCAAATGGATTCTGGATGAAGGAGAAACAACACTTACAAGACCGGGGGGTCTGCCAAAAACATCTAGATAGATAGAGTGTGTAAAAGTGAAATTTCTGCAAAATATGCAGAGAACAGCTAGTAGGGGGTGTGCTTAAGCAAGGGGGAAGCTTGGGCACGTATTTCCATGACTCTAAGTCATAATACAACTCATTAGAGGTTTTAAAGACCTCATACTAACCTCTTTAACCAATCAAAAGCATATACATGTCAAAAGTGAGGTCCAATCACATCAAGAGGTGAGCTAAATCTTCTCTAATCAGATTCTTTCCATTATGGGCATGATTTGATGCCTCCAACTCGTGGAAATCAGCCTCCTTTGATTATGGATGATGTGGAAGGTTCAATTTGGGGCATGTTCCCACACTCTTGAGCTTGAAAAACTTTCAACACTCCCCCTCAAGCTCAAGTCTTTTCCTTTGTTGCTTCAGCCTATGTCTCTTATGTTGATAGCTTCCTTGAATCCTCCAAGCTTTGTACCTTCAAGAAACTTTGTCATCATGTCTGCAACCTGCATTTTAGTGTTCACATACCTTATATCTAGCTCTTTTGCCATCACCTTTTCTCTAACGAAGTGGTAATGAACCTCTATGTGCTTGCTCCTTGCATGAAACATGGGATTGTTAGCTAGATAGATGCTTGAAATGTTGTCTCCATAAAGAGGAATCTTCTTAAGCCATAATAGCTCACATGTAGCCAATGCTAAACCTCTGTACTCAGCCTCTGTGGATGAAAGAGCAGCAGTGGGTTGCTTCTTAGAGCTCCAAGAGATCACTTTTGTACCTATCATGAAAACATAACCCGATGTACTCCTTCGATAATCCTTGCTACCTGCCCAATCAACATCACTATATCCTTTGACACTTAGATCAGCATCATATGAGTAAAATAGACCTTGGTTGATGGTGTGCTTGATGTAACGAAGCACCTTTCTTGCCGCCATAAGATGATCATGAGTAGGTGCATGCAAAAATTGAGAGAGAACACCTACTACATATGCAAGATCAGGTCTAGTGAATGTAGCATAAATTAATGAACCAATTATGCTTCTATATAGTGTAATATCTTGTATAGCCTCTCCTTGAACTGCAACCAACTTTGTATTGGGCTCCATGGGCTGAGAAAGTGGCTTACAACCACTCATACCAAACCTGTATAGCACATCCAACAAGTATTTTCTTTGAATCAAGAAGATGCCATTGTGTGCATAGATTACCTCTATTCCCAAGAAGTACTTTAGTGTTCCAAGATCAGATATCTTGAACTCCTTCCCTAGCTTTGATTTGATATCTTTAATACCTGCAATATCACTTCCTCTGATGATCAAATCGTCCACATAGATGCATATGTATACCATCTTGTCTCCTTGCTTCTTCTTTACTTTCTTTGTATCCACAACTTGATAAATAATCCACTAACCTCTGATTCTAGGCCCTTGGGGCTTGCTTTAGTCCATATAATGCTTTTCTTAGCTTGCAAACATGATTTGGGTACCTCATACTAGCAAATCCTTGAGGTTGGCTCATGTAGACTACTTCTTCAAGCTCTCCATTGAGGAAGGCATTCTTCACATCCAACTGATATAAGCTCCATTTCCTTGTTGTGGCCACTGCAATCAAAGTCCTAATTGTTGGCATCTTGGCTACGGGGCTGAAAGTTTCATCATAATCTATCCCGTAGCTTTGGGAGAAGCCTTTCGCCACCAACCTTGCTGTGTACCTAGCAATGGAACCATCTGAATTTCTTTTAATTTTGTAAACCCACTTATTACCTATCACCTTCATGCCTTCTTGAGCTGGTACCAAGCTCCAAGTATGGTTCTCATCAAGTGCTTTGAGCTCTTCCTTCATTGCCTCTTGCCATTCCTTGCAATCCTTAGCTTCTTCATAACTAGTTGGTTCCTTGTCCTTGATTACCTGAGTCATGTATGCATAATGCTTTGCAATGAAATTATCATATGTTAACCTTTGTACTGGATATCTTACTCTTGAAGACCTTCTTTCACTTCCTTTGGGTGTGGTTGCCATCTTCTTTCTTTGTTTTGCCACTCCTGGAGTTTGAATTTCTTCTATCTCTTCATCTTCCAACATGCTCTCGTCCACATAGCTTCCTTCTTCAATTGAAATCTTCTCTTTGCCTTTGAATTTGCTTTCTTCAGAGTTGGTCTCTCTTTCCCTAAGCCTTCCACTCCATGGTGAGGGTGCCCTTGTGTTGCATGAGTTGCTTGGACCACTTAAGTCCATGCTTACTTGAACTCTATCATCATTCTTTAAATCTGTCTCACCTATGTCTTCAACCTGCAATGGACTTGTGCATGCATACCAAGGCTTCAACTCATCAAAGACAACATCCCTACTTACCTTCAGCTCCTTGGTGATGGGATTATAGCATTTATACCCCTTTTGTTCCATAGAATATCCCAAAAAAATACACCTTTCAGATTTGGCATCTAACTTTGACCTCAACTCTTGAGGTACATGTACATAGCATATACAACCAAAGATTCTAAGATGTGAAATGCAAGGTTTTCTTCCACTCCATGCTTCCTCAGGGGTTGGATGATGTATACCTGATGTAGGACATCTATTCATGATGTATGTGGCTGTATATGTAGCCTCTCCCCAATAACAATGTGGCATATTCATTTCATTGAGCATACACCTTGCTACCTCTGCTATGTGTCTGTTCTTTCTCTCTGCTACCCCATTTTGTTGAGGGGTATACCTGCATGTAAATAGCCTTTTGATGCCATTGACCTGCAAAAATTCAGAAAATTCATGGGAGAAATACTCTCCCCCTCCATCGGATCTCAAAGTTTTGATAAACTTGCCAGATTCCTTCTCCACCTGTGCTTTGAATTTCTTGTAGTGGAACACATTTGATTTGTTTCTAATGCAATACAACCACACTTTTCTTGAAATAGTCATCAATGAAGGTTACAAAATACCTATTTCCAGCAAGGGATGCTTCTCTTGTTGGACCCCAAACATCCGTGTGAATGAGGTCTAAAACATTTGCACTTACATAGGTACTCTTCTTGAAGGGCAGCCTTGATTGTTTTCCTTGTTGGCAAGCTACACAAATTTCATGCAACATTTTAGATGTAAAATTTGGTAGGCCTCTTACCAAGCTCCTCCTTTGCATGTCCTTGAGCTTTTGTAGGTTGATGTGACCTATTTGTTTATGCCATAGATCCAAATCTGCTATCCTCTTGTCTCCATATGTGACATACATTGAATGGTGTGGCTGATTTATGTCCATTATGAACATTCTCCCTTGCTTTTTTCCTTTTGCTATGAGCTTGAAACCTGCCCTTGGATCCTCAACAAAACATCCTCTTTCATTGAACCTAACTTGATAGCCTTTTTCTACCATTTGGCCTACCGAAATCAAGTTTTTGGTAATAGTAGGGACATGTAATACCTCTGATAAGCACTTTGCTCTTTGATTTCCTTCCAAACTGATATCTCCCACATGTTGAATGGTATGCTCTGAGTTATCTCTTGTTTCCACATGCCCTTGATGCTTTGGGACCTGCAAATTACTAAAAAGATCCTTTCGACATGACATATGATTGCTACATCCACTGTCTACATACCATACATCTTCACTAGCTTGAGTTGTATCTTCACCATACCTCATGGCAAGTAAATAATCATTCCCTTGGCTGGATGATGTGTTTGCATAATTACCTTGCCCTCTATAATTGTTGTTGTTGTTTTGATTCCCTTGTCTTTGAGCTCTATGATAGCATTCATTTGTAAAATGACCGGGCTTACCGCATACAAAGCATCCATTTGAAGTGGCTTGTCCTCTTCCACCAAATCTTGCACCTCTTCCTCTATTTGTGGCTCTTCCACCTCTTTGACCTGCATTTTCTTGTTGTCCTTGACCTCCTTGGTTGCTTTGATATCTTCCTCTTCCTCTTGTAGCACCTCGGTTGTGTCTTCCTCTTCCTCTACCTGCATACAACAATTGCCCTTGGCTATCCTTGGCATTATGACCACCAAGGTTCATCTCCTCTGTCACCATGAGAGTGATTAGTTGATCAAAATCAGGAAGAGAGTCCCTTACATACACTGAAGTTGTGAAAGCCCTCCATTTTTCATCATCCCTAAGTCCATTTAGGGTGTGGGCGAGAAGATCGTCATCATCTAGGGCACAACCGATTGACCCTAGTGCATCTGCAAGCTCTTTAACCTTTAATATGTAATCATTAGCACCTTGAGAGGGGCTTTTCCTAAGATTATTTAGCTCATTCTTGAGCTGAATTTTTCTAGCTTTTGTGGAGGTTGAGTACAATCTCTACAAGCACTCCCACACCTTCTTCGATGTATCCAAATCTTGAATATGCCCTACCATAGAGTTGCTAATATGCTGAGATAAAAGGAAAATGACCCTTTTGTCCCTTTCATCCCACTCTCTTACTGCTCTTCTTTGGTCATTGGTTGGATTTACCTCATCTATGTAGGGTTTTGGCTCTCCACCACTCACAAGTCCCCACAAACCTTTCCCCATCAAAAATTGCTTATTCTAAATCGCCATGGTTGGTAGTTTCCTTTTTCGAGCTTCTCAATCTGAGCATTGAGATCAGCCATGGTGCCTCCTAACTCTTTTGAACCTCCCCCTTGATGCAATGAAGTTGAAAAGGATGGCTTTTACCTCAAAAAATAGAGCTACTCCTCTTGATGAAGCTTCATCTTTGATTTGATGATGTATTTGCTTCCCCTTGTTGTTGACGTGCCCGTTCTTTGCTTCCTTCCTTCAAAATTTGATGAAGTATTCACTTCACTTAAGTAGCTCCTTCTTCTCTCTTTGATACTCCACTTATAGCTCTGATACCACTGTTGGAGGATAAACACTCCTATGTGCACAACAAAAGCAAATGAACCCTCCTAGGATCCTGAAATTTTTCAGACATAGGCTCTGTATTTTCTGAGTTTCTCTGAGTATATGCAGAGACTAAAAATGAAATTTTGTAGGCATAAACTAAACTTTAAGAGCTTTCAAATGAGAGTAAAATCACTCCATTTGAATACTGGATGATGTCTCAATCAGCTGCAACAAAACAGACAACTTGATCTCTCCACAGAGTATGAGCTAACTAGACAGACACTGTTCTGGACATTTCTCTGCACATGTGCAGGCAGTGAACCTGAGACTTATACCAGACAAAGTACAACTTCTAAGCTTTCCAACAAGAGAAAAATCATTGCAAATGCATTCCGGATGAAGGAGAAACAACAATTACAAGACCGGGGGGTCTGCCAAAAACATCTAGATAGATAGAGTGTGTAAAAGTGAAATTTCTGCAAAATATGCAGAGAACAGCTAGTAGGGGGTGTGCTTAAGCAAGGGGGCAGCTTGGGCACGTATTTCCACGACTCTAAGTCATAATACAACTCATAAGAGGTTTTAAAGACCTCATACTAACCTCTTTAACCAATCAAAAGCATATACATGTCAAAAGTGAGGTCCAATCACATCAAGAGGTGAGCGAAATCTTCTCTAATCAAATTCTTTCCATTATGGGCATGATTTGATGCCTCCAACTCGTGGAAATCAGCCTCCTTTGATTGTGGATGATGTGGAAGGTTCAATTTGGGGCATGTTCCCACACTCTTGAGCTTGAAAAACTTTCAACAATACACACACACGTGCACACACAGTAAGAACAAAAAGTGAGACAATGGAATTATCTTGGATAACTTCAAAAGTGCTCATACAAGTTCAAATCTATTACAAGCTAGCCTCAAAAATGAGCTCTCTAGCTCTATTTATAGTCTTTGACTAGTTTTTGGCCCTGTCCAGACCTAGTGTCCGGCCTAGTTAAAAATTAGGTTCTCTGGCCTATTTGGAGGTTCAAACAGAGTCTGAAAAATGTGAAAACTGATAGGTAGGTACTTCTAAAGTCCTCAAGCTCAAGGACTCCTTGGCTTGCACAAAATGGAGCTACAAAAATATGAAATGATATTTACAATGGTTTTTAGTGATGAAAATCACTATTTTTGTAGGGATTTCTTCTAACAGTTTGACATACATTTCCTGGAGCTCCCTACTTGGTCCTTCTTCTTGTGTGCCCATCCCTTTGATGCATGAAAAATTTAGATGGCCTACTTGCCAGATCTTCTTTGACTACTCTGTCTGCTTGTGCCTTCTCTTCGCTCCGACTCCCTTCGTTGGCCTCCTTGTCTTGTGAGTCCTTCAGTTCCTTTACTGCTGCCAACATAATGCCTTCATGAAGGTATCAAAAATACAAATACTATAGAGGTACATATCTATATAAAAGGTATTAATAAGGAGCGGTTAGAAAACATATTCCCTCTTACTTAACCCTCCCCTTGGCTACATGCATTGATGTCTCTAGCCTTCAAAAAGTTTGTTGGTGTTTGAAGGTGTGTAGTCTTCATGTAACACTACCAATATGTCCTTCTCCATTGATAAGTCCTATTGTTTATTGATTTCTTCTATCCTATATATTTTTGTTTAACCTCCATCCATTGAACTTTTTCTTTTGTAGTTTCCTTGATATATCCATGAGTTGATAGATTCCATTCTTGAACTTTGAGAAAGGATCCTTTCCATCATGATTGGAGCTTTGTATCATGCATGTTATCAAAACAATTATCATACCTTAGAACAAGAGTTCCTTCTCTTTACCCTTATCCTTTAGTTATTTGTTAGATTCCTCCCTTTTTTCTATGCTTGATTGAGGTTTAAATGATCCACAGCAAGCTCCCTTTTCATACTCAAGTGTTGCTCTAGCACAATGGTGAGAACCACGTTAAGAAGCTTCACCTCCTTAATGTCAATCCGTGGGAGAGGTAGGAGTGATATGAAGATCGTGAATGTGAGATGATGTGAGAGTGAAGGTGAGAAGCACAAAGATGCACACACACATACACACACACACAATGAAGAGACAAGCAAGACACAATGGAAGGTGGGAAATTAGCTCTATTACTCAAGAACACTCTTACAAGCTCAAAAGAACTCTAATCTCAAACAAGCTACAATGAACCAGCCTCAAAAATGAGCTCTCTAGCTCTTTTTATAGTTTCTAGACTAGTTTTGACCGGTTTCACATCTAGTGACCGGCCTAGTTAAAAAATAGGTCCTAGAGGCTATTTGGAAGGGTAAACGATGTCTAAAAATAACAAAATTTGGTACGAGCATTCTACCTAAGCTCCTCAAGCTCGAGGACTCCTCGGCTTGCACAAAATGGAGCTATGGATTACAAAATGGGGTTTTCTATGATACATATGTTACAATTGGTGATAACAATCACTGTTGAATGTTTGGAGAATTAATAAGAAATATATTTGTTTGAAAAATTGATCCGCCTGGCTCCCTGCTCTGTCTTTAGATGCTTCCGTGGCGTCTGTGCCTCTGGCTGCTTCCAACACCCCCCTCCCTCTCGCTTCTGTCGTCCCTGACAGAACCTTGGTGTGAGGTCTGCCGGATGTAGTTCTGTAGGAGGTCCTGAGCGAGGGTGTGCTCTGATATACGAATGCCTCGGGCTAGGTCAGCCTCGAGTTTCTCCCAATCAATAGGTTGCGGCTCATCTGGTGGTGGGAGCTGGTAATGTGTGGAGTACACCATTCGTTCACAGGCGAATAATTGCAGTAAATGTGTGGGCCTGCTTATAAATACCTCTGAATGGTACTCCCAAAAGCCGGTGGTGAACATTTCTTCGAATGTCTGCTTGTAGCATGCCGGTAGGTATTTGATCCTGCAGTGCCAGGCGTAACACACCCGTAGCGATGGCGTTGTGCTCATATCATAGACTAAATCAAAGTTGCCATGCTCAAAGCCCGGGGTGTTTACATGGGGAGCCTTGACGCGTCGGAAGACTTTAAAGATCATTTGCATCATGTCAAAGATTTTGACAGTCATGTGCGCGGCAATATCATTCATATGCTTTAATCTAGGGAGCCAGTGGCGGGTCGTCGCCATCATGTAGCCTACTGTGGGTAACTCGATTGGTGGCTTGAAATAGGGATAATTCAGCCAGTCTTGGCACTGCTTATTGTTCTGTACCTTAATGGCGAAGGCAGTCCAAGAGCGGCGTCGTGGTACTGGTCCCCAGCACGGATTAAATTTTAAGTGCAGCAGCGCTTTTACCCACGTGCTCATCATCTCTGGATAATTTTGCAATAAATCTTTGCGCCAGTCTGGTTGAAGGATTTCACCTCTCTGCGCCCTTGGTGGCAAGTCCTCTGGCTCGAATTGAGTGGCATGCGTTGGTTTCATACCTGTTTCTTTCTCTATGGCTAACTGGTATTCGGCCATTAACATGAAGTACGGTTTATATTGGAGCTCATGCCCAGATATGTATCGTCGTGGGGCCAATTGAGCAAAGAATGGTGACTGTAAAATTTTCTCTTCAATTATGGCCATGGCATGTAGCTGTGCCTCTACTCTGGCCGAGTGTGTCGTTCCGAGTTCTTCAACTGTCTTCATCCACGCGGGGGTAGGTAATTCATAGGTCATCTGGCCTTCGGCCGTGACACGTCCGCCTGGGAAGGGTATCGGTTCATATGCCTCTTCAAATGTCTCCTCCACCGGGATAGTGACGGTTTCTTCCTCAGCTGGTAGCTCAGGTGGGGAGTCTGGCCTTGGTGGTGCTTCATAGACTGCAATTCTAGATTCAAGATTTGTTACCTGGGCCCGGAGTGCGTTGAGTTCCTCTAAAATTTCAGGGGCAGGGTCCGCAGGTGCTGGTAGTTCTGCTGCTACGTGTACTTGTTGTGTTGCTGGTTCTCTGAGCTGTAGCAGCTTGTGATCTTCCTTTAACTTTTGGTGCTCTTCGTTCATACGATCATAGTCCTCGAGCAATCGCACATGATCATCTAGCAACATCCGCATCGATTCAGATGGGATTGCCTTGAATCTGCTCGGACTTAAGGGTTGGTCTGGATGGTCCAAAGCCGCTTCCAAATTCTCTCTATTCTGCTCTTGGAGTCTCTGGTTCTCCTCTTTTGCTGCGGCTAAGTGTCTTCTTAGTAAGCCCATATTTCTAGTGAGCGTTGCATTGCGGACGGTCTGGGCTCGAAGGAGGTTGTCCAAATCCGCAGTGGCCTCTTTTGTTTTCTCCTCACTTTCTAGTTCTAATTTGTGATAGGCCTCTCGTAAATCTTGGTATCGGCTATTCAGTGAGGCGTTCTCAATGGATAATGAATTAAGCTGCGTTTGTAGTTCATTCGTCATTTTCTGCAGCTGTTGATAGTTTGTGCCGAGTGATGCAAACTCATCGCGGACTTGTGTCATGCATGTGAACATGTGTTGAAATGCGGTGTCTATGGTGGGCGATAGTAGTAATGAAGTACTAAATGAGAATGCAGTGGAAGTGGATGCAACGGGAATGGGAAATGGGGTTGGGAAGGTGGATGCAGTGGTAATCGTGGAAAATTGTGATGTGTCTAAAAATGTTTGTGCCGGGAGTGAAGTGAGTGGTGGTGCCGTGGGTGGTGATATGTCCATGTCATTGGACGTGTTTAGTGTTGTGACTGTGAAAAGTGGTGTGATTGTGGGTGGTTGTGTAGGTGTGAATACGGGATTTACAAATGTAGAATAATTTACAGGGGGAATGGCTGAAGCAGCTTGGTGAAAAGGGGAAATAGGGGTTATGGTGGGTTGGGGAGGTGAGACTGGTGAGAAGGTTAGTGGGGTTAGAAAGGGGAATGGGGGTCTTAGAGGTGGGGGAAACGCTGGGAAGGAGGAAGGGGTGAAGGGGTTAACATGTAGATGCAGAGGATTGGGTGTGGGCATGGTGGTATGAATGGACAGGGCAAAGGGTGTGGCTATGTTGTCTTGTACTGGTGTGGATGTGGGGGAAGTAGGTGGGTGTGCGGGGGATACAGGATGGGTTGGTGAAAGATGAGGTGAGAGAGGAGTAGAAGGGGTGGATGTTATTTCGAGGATAGTAGTGGTATGTACAACGGTAGTACGGGGTGGGGAATCTACAAGGATGGGTTCTGCGGTCAATGAACTTTCGGGGACGAAGCGTGCCTCCCTGGCTTGTGCTGAAGACTGAGCTCTTGTTGGTACGCGAATATACTCTCCGGGCTTTGAAAGTAGTCGCACTCGGCGGGGGTCAAACTGTGGTAGTTGCTTCCTTTGTAAAAACCTGAGTGCTTCATGGGAGCCTACTGATTTGACTAACTCTCTGAACCCTCTGATGTATGCGTCTTCGAATCCTCCGGAGATGAGTTCCTGTTCAATTAATGCCTGGCTCTCCTCTTCAGTTAACTTCTTCCGGGCCCAGACTTTCTCCATCGTACGATATAATTTCTTTATGGCCAGCGTGTACGCTGCGGCTTCGAAAGTCTCATCTTCATATGTGCTGGTGTCGCCGTGCGCGTCAGTTTGTTGGCCTTGGCCATCTGTCTGTCCGTCTTGTGAGCCCTGGCTGGCTTCATCGTCGCCTTCATCGTCGTCTGTTTCGGTTCTTTCTTCTTCAGAGCTCGACACAGCTTGTCCCTGTGGCAGATCTCGTGGCATGGTAGGGTAGCTGGGGCGTTCATATTCCTGGGAGAACAGCTGTGCCTCTGAATACTGGAATTCGTTTGAGAATGCATCAGGCATCTCAAAATCAAATGTTGTGTTTATAGGGTCTGCCTCCATATGTGGTATCGGGAAAGAAAACGCTTCCGCACCAATAGTGGTGGGAGCTTCTGCTGTTGTGGTGGTGGGTTCTGTGGTGGCAGCTGCCTGAGGTGCAGCGGTACTAGTGGTGGCCTCCGGAACCACTGGTCTGGACAACCTTATGCGAATAGGTTGTACTGTGGGAGCCGCTTTTGTCTGTGGTCGCTCTAGAGAGGGTTGTGGTGATGGCGACTCTGGCACTTGAAGGCAAGGAATGGTGCCTCTCATGCGCTTACCTGCCCGTGTTCTACTAGGCTTTCTGGCTTTCTTCGTCGTTCCTTTGAATGCCTTCAACTCTTCTCCTGTTAATGCACGCTCGATGGGCAAGTCATAAGCTAAGCACATATAAACAATTCTGGTCAGCGCACAACATCCATTAAGCACCTTCTTGCGCTCCCATCTGTGCTGTGCCAGATACATTTGATCTATGATCCAGCTTGCCAGATCAACAGTTTGAGGTCCCGTGCATGCCAAATACAATCCGAACCAGATTCGTTTATGGGGCATGGTAAATCTGTCCTGAGCTGGGAATGCGAAATGTTGCATGCATATTCTTAGTGGCTTTGACAGCTCAGGTGTGATTGCCGAGATCTCCTCCCACTTCGTGACATCCCCACGTTTCATCGGTTCTGGAATTAATCTCTCTCGATCTGTGGGTGTGTGGGTGCCATGAATTTTGATGGCCGCTCTGATTAAATCCTTGGAGAGGTAAAACCTTTTATAGGGTGGATCATCCACTAAAGAAGGTAAAATGAAGGTTCCTGGGATGTCCTTATTCTCTGAGGCCAGCAAAGTAGTGATTAAGTAATAGCACCTGTAAAAGTCCGGTTTGGGCAGAGGATCACTGAAATACTCTGTGAAGCCTGCTCTGGCCCAAACGTGAGTTAAATCTTGGGTGCTCTGTAGGGCTTCGAACTCTCTGGAGAAAAACTGGTATTTTCCCCACGTGCGGTCATCAAATGTCAAAGAGGATTCAAATATAAAGTCCGCGTCCGCAAGGGGTCCTGCAAGTCCCTGAAACCAATGAGAGTTCCGGTGTATCTTTTCGGTATAGCCCATAGGTGGGTTATCGATAGGCATGGGCCCTGGAAACCCTTGGAATTCCGGCGGTGGAGCAGTCGGGTGGGATTCTACTCGTAGCACGTTGAGGGGCACAGCCGCTACACTGGGGCCTGCTCCTGATGTTCCTTCGTCGGTTTGCATGGTGACAAATGCGCTAATGAGAAAGATCTGCTACAAAAGATTAACACATTAGCATGGAAATTAATTATGATCCCATTAAAGTGAGACCGCAATCCCTTTCCATAACTGATGCGTAACCCGGGTAGCCAAGTGCTGTGATGTGATGGATGCAATGTTTCTTGCAGCACTAGTGCAGGTCTCTAGACACCTAGACTTTTCAGATCATGCATACATTTCTTGATGAGATGAGAGTGATGTGTGATGATGGTGGGTGAATTATTACAAGGTTTAATGGTTAGTATTTTAGTACAAGGTTGTATGTTAGTCGGGGGATAGTTTTGTCAGACATGGGGTTAAGGGGAGACGGTTGGACACGCTTCGGTATCCATTTCCTAAGGATCTTGGAGTGGGTGGTGGGTTTCTGCTGAGGGGCAAAGGGTGGTGTCGGGTGTGGTGGTATCGGGGGATGAAACGAGTTGTGAGGGTTATATATTACATGGCTTATGGGTTGAGCTATGATACATAGTTTAGGTACCCAAATCTGCGTGGGTGTGGGTCGATTGATAAGATACTTCTTGGCGATCCAAATCTGTCGAGTATTTGTACTTGTAGAAGAAGATCGAGGGGACTTTGGATACTGACTCTGCTTCTTTTGAAACTTTGTCCTGTTCCTGTCTGCAGTGTTGCCAATAGCCTGTGGTTGCTGTCCTTTTGGCACCCATATTTGTCTCATGCCACTTGTTCGGTGATGTTGATACTGCTGCTTTCTTTGCCTTGTCTGGTGGTGTCGTCGGTCTGGGTTCCTCTGTTGTGGTTGACTCCTTCGTGGTTGGGTTTGAGAGGTCCATTGGACGCTCTGCTTTGGAAAAGAAGGGAGATCCAACACTTGCGTGACCTGCCCATTAGGAAGTGATGCCTTATTTAACTCTAATCTAGGCCAGTCCGCAACAAGTTTGGAAGGATGAGCACCGCAGGGTGTCGTGCTCATTTGGCTGCTGATGCACCCCACCTGACCGCAAATTGTGCCCATCTGCTCGCTGATTGTGCCCATGTGCCCTTGCAGTTGGATAACTGTCTCTTCTAGTTTGTAGGAAGTCCCAGGGAAGATCTTCGGTCGTCCTTCTGATTGACAACTGTCTATGACCAAGCCCGAGTGGGTTGGTGTAGACGTAACGTGATTGATCTGATCAGAGATCTTCTGGTCTTCCGTCGCATGCGTTTCATAGGGTCTAGGGTCACAACCGTCAAGCGGAATGCCGTGAGGGAAGTCAAGCGGTATCACTCTCTTCTACTCTAAGGTTCCAACCTGTAAGGAGCCTTGTCTAAGATTTAGATCCACTGAGTGATCGTATAGCCAATCTTGGCCAAGGATTAGGGGTTCTATCAGGTCGTCATCATGGCACACTAATAGCTTCGCCGTCATGGTCATATCCTTAATGAGGATAGGAAGGTCCACCTCACCCATGCAAGGGGTTTCCATGCCTCCTAGGCCTATGAGGTATGCCTCAATTGGCCGCATTTCTATTCCTGAATCCTTATAGTGGGACCATCTAATCGCACTAGTCGCAGCACCTGAGTCAATTAAGGCCCTGAGTTCTTGGCAATGGTTGCCGTGCTCTAGCCTAACCGTGATGAATGGTCTCCTATCCACTATGCTAGGATGAGTGGTTGACTTTACTTGACACATGGCCATGGGATATATGGGTGATGTTTCCAGATGGTTATAATGTTCTCTCCCTAGTCCTTGTCTTCTTAGTTTCATGCGCTTAATGCGTTCTATTGCTTCTGCATGCGCTTCCGCTCGTATTCTATTTTCTTCCTCCTTACGCTTCTTTGCCAACGTGAGTCGTCTAATCATATCCTCAGTCAGAGGTTCCTGATATAGCTTGACTCTACAGCCACTAATGTAATTAGGCATTATATCTCCTTCTAAGGTGGCTAACTGTACTGCTCCACTAGTCGAAAGTCTGTTAATGATCATAGGTCCATAACCTCGCTTTTCTAATTTCCGTGCGTGCTGTTTGAGCGTATATACTAGAACTAAATCTCCTTCTCTTAGGCCTTTATCTTTCACATGTGCATCAAAATATGCTTTCTGTCGCTTCTTTGCTGCGTATATTCCTGCTGCTGCCTTTAGCCTGGTTTCTCCTAATCGTTCCAAGTCCAATATTCTCGCTGATAATTCATGGCCGGTCCACTGATGTTCCTGTGCAACCTTAAGGGTCGGTATCAAGAAGTCCAAGGGAAGCACTGCATTCTGACCAAAAACCATCTGAAAGGGAGTTGCATTGAGTACGGTCTTGTAGGCCACTCTATATGCCCAAACAGCGTGGTGTAACTGTTTGTCCCAATCTGAACGTTTGTTGTTCACGAGTTTTGTCAGTACGGTACATAATATCTTGTTAGTGCTTTCAGCCTGACCATTCGCCTGAGGATGATATGGTGCAGATTTCTTGTGAATCACCATAAAATCCTGTAACAAATATTCAATGACTTGGTTTAGAAAGTGAGTGCCTCGATCGCTCACTAACTCTATAGGCAATCCATATCTTGTAAAGACATTTTCAAATAAGAATTTTGCAGTCGTGTGTGCATCATTCTTTTTTGTGGCTTTTGCCTCTACCCATTTCGTCAGATAATCTGTGGCAACAATAATGTATTCCGCATGTGTACCTTTTGCAGGGGGGTTAATGGGTCCTATAAAGTCTATACCCCACTTAGAAAATGCACGTCCGCCCATCATGGGTTTCAATGGCATTTCGTCTCTGCAAGTAGGAAACTGAGTTCTTTGGCACACATCACATCTCTTTACATAGGTATGTGCATCCATGTGAAGAGTGGGCCACCATAATCCTGCAAAGAGGATGGCTTTGATTATCCTATCTGGTCCAAAATGACCTCCTGCAACACCTTGGTGTGCAGTCTCTAGTATGCTCAGATAATCACTCTCATGAACGCACTGTCTTAGATATCCATCTCGTCCTCTTCTGTATAGATTATCGCCAATAAGTGAATAGTCTTGAGCTTCCTGCTCTAGACTACGTTGTCGAGCTAAAGTCATGCCTTGAGGGAATGTGTTCGTCCTCAAGTATGTCACTAATGGTTCACTCCAGTCTGGTGTGAGGGACACGTGATATAATGTCGCATGCTCTACTGGTGGTCTTTCACAACACACCTGACATTCTTTACACAACTTGTAGACATCTGCTTCCATCGTAGGCCAATATACTCCTAATCTATGCAGAGTCTGTAATGTCCGATGTTTTGAATGATGTTGCTTTAGTGCACCTATGTGTGCTAATTGCAACCAATTCGCATGTTCTGAGTCATCTACACAACAGGCAAGAATCTTTTGATTATCCTGTTTATATATGCTTCCTGCCATTATTTGGTATCTCTGAGACTTGGTAATCTCTCCTTCTCTGATCTTTATCCTAGGATTCTTGGGTCCGTATGTCAGAATAGGGACTATCGGCTTTGCCCATTGTGGTGCTATCTCAAGGTTAAACAAGTATGCATCTGGTAATTCATCGGCTATTCCTTGAGGAGCCTCTCCTGAGGTTAATCTTGAAAGGTGGTCGGCTCTAAGATGTGTCTTTCCTTTCCTAACTACCACTTCAAAATCATACTCCATGAGTAATAGAAACCAACGTATCAATCGTCCTGTGTTACATGGTTTGTTGACTAAATATAATAGGGCTTGATGATCTGTAAAGAACTTGAACTTGTTGGCCAACAAGTAGTGCCTAAACTTCTTTACAGCGTAGATCATCCCTAATCCTTCTCGTTCCGTCGTGGTGTAATTTCTTTCTGCTGCGTTCAGTTGTCTGCTAGCGTAAGCTATGGGGAGATCTATGTTACCTTCCTTCGTGGGTTGTGCTAACACGCATCCTATGGCATAATTGGATGCATCCACATGTACATGGAATGGCTTACTCCAATCTGGGGTAGTCAATATAGGTGCTTAGCACAAGCGTCGTTTAAGTTCATTGAATGAATTTTCACATTCATCTGTCCACTCAAAATTGGTCAAAAGAGAGTACAAAGGCTTGGCTATGATTGCATACATGTGTATGAATCTCCTATAATAACCACAATGGCCCATAAATGCTTGTACCTCTTTCATATTAGTTGGTCTAGGTAAATCTGCAATTACCTTCACTTTTTCCTCATCCGTAGAGATTCCATTTTTTGACACAATGTGTCCTAGAATTTTGCCTTGTCTGACCATGAAAACGCATTTTTTTGGGTTCAAACAAACCTGATATTCTCGACATTTGTCAAATATTTGTCTTAACTCTGGGATATGTGTCTGTCTTACATTTGAATGTGCACATAAGTCATTGACATAAACTTCCAAGCTCTTGCGTAAGAATTCCTTGAAAACATGACACATGAGTCGCTGGAAAGTGGCGGGTGCATTTGTTAAGCCAAATGGCATTACACGAAATGCAAATATGCCCCATTCTATGGCAAAAGCCGTCTTGTGTTGGTCCTCTAGAGCAATGGCTACTTGATTATAGCCTGAAAAACCATCAAGAAAGCTGTAAACTTCCTTGCCCGCAACTCTTTCCAAAAGGTGTTCCGTGATAGGAAGAGGATAACTATCTCTAATCGTGGCGGCATTAACTTTTTTAAGGTTAATACACACACGCAATTTTCCATTCTTCTTGGGCACAACCACAATGGGGGATACCCATTCGGTATGCTCAATTTCGTAAATGAATCCTGCTTCTATCAAGCGATCTATCTCCTCTTTAATCTTCGCAGCGTAGTTATCATTGTACGTGTACGGTTTCTGTTTTGTCGGTTTTGCATCTGGAGTCATAGGGATTCTATGAGAACATATATCTGGGTCTACTCCTTTCAAATCTTTGTAACTCCAAGCAAAAACATCTCTGTATTCGCGCAATAGGGCAACTAACTCTTCCTCTTCTTCAGTCGTCAAATCATGCCCTATGTAGGTACATTTTTCTTCTTCTCCTTCTATGGCAACGATTATTTTCTTGGTTTTCTCTCGGTTATCATATACTTGTCCGTCATTCGCCTTTCTATTGGGCATTCGTACCATGATTCTTCTATCTTAGATTTCATATTTCTTGAAGTTCTCGGGTACTTCGAATAAAGATTCTTCTTTTTCTGTCATGGCTTCTTTCTTCTTTCTTTTCTTGCCTTCACTCTTATCAGTCACTTGAGTGGCTAACCTTACCTCGTTTGTAATTTCCTCGTGTCTCTGAGTGTGAGTCTCTACTTCGTAGAAATATTCTTCCTCTGATGCAAAGGGTGGGTCCATGATAATTGATTCTAAATCAAAATCGCTTGCGTCCTCAAATGCATCAGTGCTAGGTTCACACTCCTTTAAAATTGCATCGCTCATGATTGGCTCTATCGTGAAAACTGAAATGTCATAGCCATCCTCGTCACAGTGGGGTGTCCATTGTTCTTCATTGATGGCTACATCCATGGTTGCTAGGATTTCCGCCCAACCATGGGGTTCAAATTCTTCGTCTGGGAATACTACAGGTGCGTAGGCTGGATCTTGAAGGGTTCGTGGATGTTGTTCCGCACCTAAGGTCCTGGCTTCTAATCGTTCTTCCTCTTGTTTGGCTACTTTACACATCTATAAATGGGTATCCTCATGCAACCAAGAAGGATCTGATTCTAATGAGTGCACGGATTCCGTCTCTACTGGTGTCTTATGGATGGTATTCCATTGTATTGGGGGTACATCTCTATGTGAATAGTCTTTAAGATCGACTTTAGTAGTCACTCCTAAATGTTGCAAGTACAAAGAATTAGTTCCCCAATCTTGTACAATTTGCAACTGACGCATGAATGGTCTTCCCAATATCATCTCATAAGCACGATTTTTCGCAAAGTCACAAATGGCAAAGGTATGCTCAAATTCTACACCACAAGTGGTGAGAGATATGCCTTCTAGTAAGCCTAATGGTTTTTCTATGTGTCCATCGGCCATTTGTAGCTTCATCCTGGTGGGTCTGAGGGCTGGCTTACCCCAACGTTTCCACAAAGCGGTGGTAGCGATGGCTAATCCGGCTCCTGAATCTAAGATGGCTTTCGTGGTGTAGCCCTGATGGGTTATTGGAAGATATGTGTTACCTTCCTCTCCTTCGCTTACGTCTCCAATCTTTTCCACGGGTATCTCTGGTACCTTCTTATGTGATCCTATCTGAGAGGGTGTGGTGGCTAGCTCAGGGAATTGATTTGCTACATGCTTCCACAATTCTGGTTTTACCTTTAACAATTCCTCCAAAGTGAGATTACATTGTACTTTCGTGTTCTTGATCACTTCCGTGTTCCTAGGGATCACTGATTCTTCATTCCTCACTATTATCGTGGGTGTTCTCATACTAATAGACTTTGCTTCCCAAGGTCCTGTGAACTGAGGTAATTCTTGTAAAGAATTAGATTCAAATCCTGTGGGTTCACTCAGTTGTTCCACCTCTACATCATCATATATAGAGGGGATGTCTTGGGGAAATTGTTCCTGCAAGTCGTCTATTTCTTGAATAGGAGGATGGGTTCCTTGTTCTTTTCTCCATTTCTCTTCTTGGATTTCTCTCAAAAATTCATGTGAGTACCTATGTATGGAAGACAAATTGTCTTGACTTTCTGTATTGGGTACTTGAGACAGGGATGGTGCATTCCTTTCCTGTGTCTCTGGGACAATAGGGTTCCTATGCTGATCCTTTTTCTCTTTGCTTTCTATCAAGTATTCTAGCCTCTCCATTAGTCCTTGAAAGTGTAATTCCGGTTTTGCCATGTTATTCCAATTAAGATATCTAGAGGCTTCGAACAAGGCTTGTGCTAGTTCTACCATCTTCATGCATAGTTTAGTTCTTTCTATTTCTAGATCAGCTCGAGGGTAGTTTTTACTCATTTCCGTGACCTGAGGTCCCTCTTTTATTCTAGCCTGATATGCACGAAACATCATGTCTAGATCTTCCGGTATGGGTTCCGCTAAAACTGATCCTGATTTCTGAGCTGGGATTTCTTGTTTTATTCTTGTGAAGCCAATTCTTGGATTTTGGCTCTAGATTCCCTTAAACTTCCTTCCAACTCATTTATCTTTTTACTCCATTTTCTCTTTATCCTTTCTCTAGAATCTTTCCAAGATTTTGTCTTTTTACTACTCGATTCTGCAACTTCACTAGTTCCGGCTACTTTCTCTTGATTAAGCTGTTGGTTTTGTAAGAGCGCCTGGGCTCTGGTTATAGCTTGGATAGGCAAGTATGTAGGGTTGGATCCATCTGCGTTGTTTACAATACCTATCACGTTGATCGGTGTCACATTGGTAGTGTTGACTGGGTTCTTAGGACAATCTTTGATTATGTGCTCTTTGCCACAGTCGGCACAAAAGCCTTGGATGCTATAGTACTGTGATTGCCTTGCTATTGGGGGATGTGGACAATCCTTTATGAAGTGATCTCCTTGGCACCTAAAGCATGGTCCTCTAGGGCCCTGTAGTCTTTGTTGTCTCAGTTGGGGCCGTGGGTTTGGGTTTACGTACATCACATTAGTATAGTCTGGCTCCCAACTAGGTTCCACTGGTGGACTATCATAATGATATGTCTCCACATGTTCTGGTGACTCCGTGTAATAAGCGGGTGGACTAGTTACATGAGTAGAGTCAAAACTGTTTGAGTTCGGGTCACTTTCGGTGATCAAGGGTGAAGAAGGCACTAAGGCCCTACTTAGGTTCTCTTCTGCAGCAGCGTATTTGACTGAGATGACATTCGCTGGTGGGGGTGGCTGCTGAGCTAAGACGGGTTGAGGTCTCTGTTGAGCCTGGTATGGGTAGTTCTGAGGAGGCCTATAGTAATAAGGCTGAGCATTGTATTGGCCTTGATACCTACCTGGCTGCTGGTATGCTTGCGGGTAGTTCTGTCTCACAGTTTGTTTGTTGTATGGGCAGTCCTGTGCCGTATGATTTGTATATCTTCTCTCAATTGTGCAATATTGGCCACTAGGGTTGATATGAGGTTGAGGTGCATTGGGGCACACATTTGCCAAATGATTTCCACCACAAGTGTAACAACGTACATTAGTTGGTAGCTTGGGCACCTATTTACTAGAAACTCCTAGTTTTTGGGCCACTTTTTCTGCTAGGTCCTCTATCGAATTAGACAATTTTGTGGATGATAGAGAAGAACAATCTGAGTCCTTATAGACCTTTGAGAGTTCTAATTCCTCTCCTAGGTTGTCCTCGATGTCTATACATATTCTTACACACTCCTCTAGCGTTCTGGGTTCTTTTAGGTACACATACGAGCGTAGTTTAGCGCTCAACAAGCCATCTAGGAACAGTGATACCTGTTTAGCTTGTGAGGGTAGCTCTTGCATTGGACATCGCTCAACATATTGTCTAAACCTACGTCCTGCCAGTCTTACTGTTTCCTGAGGGGTTTGTTTAAAGCTATGAATCAACGAAGACGTGTCATGTCTAATCCCACTTTTAGAGAATTCAGTGATGAATGACTCTAAAAAGTGATGGATGTCTCTAAATTGCCTTTGTTGCAGTGGTTGGAACCAAGTTAAAGCTGTATTCTTTAACGTTAGTCCAAATGCATTGTATTGCGTGAACATGTCCTCGACTTGTTCTGCTCTTAGTACTTGCTTGAATTCTACGACATGGTCATAGGGATCTCCTGTCCCATCAAAGTAATTCTTCATTGATTTTACTAATTGAGTGGGTCTCAATACTCTTGCGTGTTCGCGTGGTCTAGGTAGAGGAAAATCGTCTCTACAACCTGGTATTCCATGATCTCTTTGTCTCTCCGCTCTATTAGTGTCCGTGGTTGTTCTATCTCTCCCTATGGGGTGATTAAAGCTTACTTCCGGTCTCTCTTTATTTCCTTCTCTTTGATTTCCATGGGCTGAGGAAGTTCCTGCCCCTTGTTGATTTGCATTCATGTTTGTTCTGGATGGAGGGAATATCAATTCACCTCTCCATGTGTATGTGTTTTTAGCGCGTTCAGGCACCACAAAGACTCTTTCTGAAGTCTCATCCAGGTATACAACCTTTCCAGGTGTATCTGGGTCCTTGAATTCATAAATTGTAATGATGCCTACCTCACCAGGGTTTTCCTTTCTGTACCTCCAAAAGGCTTCATCTGTCTCCTTGTTTACGAATAACTCGGTGCTCCTGTTATCTTGAGGGATCCATTCTCGGATGAGTACTCTCGTTAATACGGATTTCCCTCTCGGTGTTCTAGGTTCTTCTAACGGTTCTTTTCCTTGAAATTTTGTTTCCGTCTCTAATTGAATTGTGCCAAACTCATTAGTATCGTTTGGCTGTGTACTTAGAACGTACATGGTTCCTTCTTTGTCTATGTAAGCGTCTCTCTCAAATTTTACCACTGGTCTTTCCAATCCAATGGGTTGATCAGGGTTGTGCAGTTGCACCACTTGCCTCTGCAAACCATCCTCATAGATGCGAGCACCTAATCGGTTGGTTCGGAGAAACTCTAGTTGCGTTCTATAGGATCCTTCAGGTTTTTCTAGGTATGCTACATGGGACCCTCCTTCTGGTCTGTCTGTGCTAAATGCCATTTCTGATTCACTTGATTCTGAGCTCAACTCGTAGGGATAACTACTACTCAATTGCTGAGCCCAAGATCGTGCAGTGGTTCTCACGCTAGCCTCTGATGATCTAAGGCTTCTTCTGTCCGACTTACCTATATGTTTGCCCGATCTAAGGTTCATTAATTTCCTTCCTTGCTCACTCAATTACACACTTAGATCGTCAATGGTTCTTTGTTATTACTTTCTTAATTCTTTTTTAATTTTCTTTGGATTCTTGTCTTAATATATGCGTCAGGAATTCGACTTTCCGTGATGACTTTGAGTTCTCGTTACGTCAGACTTAGGTTCGTTTCTTTAGGTTTTCGTCACACACACCTTTACTTTAAGTCTTAAACTTGAAAGAATTAAGTATCTTGAACTTGAGGCGTTCCTATCGCCGTTAATCCACAACTACCGTTTAGCCTAAGCTAAGAATTGACTGAGGGGGTTGAGTAATCTTCCAACCTCGAGTCGGCTTTTCTGTTGCTCTGATGCCCTGTTGCCCAAGAAGCCGTGCTTCCCAAGCTCTGCTGTCTTCACTGCCTTGCTTGCTTGCCTTTGATTGCCATTGCTAGACCTGGAAAAATTCCAATATTAGACCAATTCACAAGATGATCAAACACTTGAGTATATACACCTTGTTAGTCCCTTTTCATTTGCCCAAATTTTCAATGTGTGCCCCCTGGCTTCCTTATCCCAAACTAGGTGAATCCTCAAACTAGCTTATCCAAAAATTGATGTATTCTTTATGAAAAAAATAGTTGAGGTCACATAGTACTCGTCACGAGCTTTCTAACGAGCTATTAAGCTCAAAAAACGGACTTCGGATGAGAAAGTTATACGCGTTCAGGCTCTGGGGGGTAAAAACTGACAATCCAATTTTCCTTAAAATATGAGCTAAGGGGTCTCCTATGAGTCTAATGGTCCAAAAATTTCTCAAAACTACCCTCAAATTTGGTCAAAAATTGGAGCCCAAAATTTGCGATGGGGGTGCACAATCGCGATGGTCTGGGACCGTCGCGATGGTCCAAGCAAACCGTCGCGATGGCGTGGAATTTGGACAATCGCTATGGTCCGAAAAAGTGAACCGTCGCGATGGCCCGAAGAAGTGAACTGTCGCGATGGCCCGAAGTGAACGATCGCGATGGCGTGGAAATGGACCGTCACGATGGTCCGAAAAATGAACCGTCGCGATGACGTGATCAGGCGGACAATCGCGATGGCGCGGTCAATGGTCAAAAGTGAACCGTCGCGATGGTCCGAAGTGAACCGTCGCGATGGTCACAAGTGCGATGGCGTGAGCCAATCGCGATGGTCCGAAAAATGAACCGTCGCGATGGTCTATCGTGACACGTGGCACTGTCGTGGCGATGGCATAAGCCAATCGCGATGGTCCGGGGTCAGCTGAACAATCGCGATGGTCCAAGTGGACCGTCGCGATGGCTCAAGTGAACCGTCGCGATGGTCCGAAAAAGTGAACCGTCGCGATGGTCCGGCCGAGCCGTCGCGATGGCGTGACCCTATCGCGATGGTGCGACACAATCGCGATGGTCTGAGCCAATCGCGATGGTCCACCAAACAACGAATTTTTGAAATGCAACTATGGTGCCGTGTGTGCGCAAGGATCGCCTACCTCGTGGTGTGGTCGCCTACCTCAAAATCCGAAAGTTGCAGACCATCGCGATGGTCCGCCCTACTCGGAAATTTCTGACAGAAAGTACATGTTTTACCTTTTGGAAGCTCTCCTGATGCTCTGAAGCTCTGTACCTGCAAGAAAACTCAAGAAAACACAAGCACAAACAATCGCAAAAACTCTCTCTTGCTCTCTCGCATGCACAAATGAGGGGAAATGAGGTGAATGGGGGGATATGGTGAATTTTCTGATTTTTTTGGAGATGGAGATGATGATGTGATGATGAAGATGGAATATGGGGAAGGTGAAAAACACTAAAAACTAAGTAAAAACAACAACAAAAACTGAAATTTTTACCTTCCAACGCCACTTCTTGCTATACTCTTACCATCACACATTCGTCCTAGACTCGATCCCCGGCAACGGCGCCAAATTTGGTGTTGCTCTAGCACAATGGTGAGAACCACGTTAAGAAGCTTCACCTCCTTAATGTCAATCCGTGGGAGAGGTAGGAGTGATATGAAGATCGTGAATGTGAGATGATGTGAGAGTGAAGGTGAGAAGCACAAAGATGCACACACACATACACACACACACAATGAAGAGACAAGCAAGACACAATGGAAGGTGGGAAATTAGCTCTATTACTCAAGAACACTCTTACAAGCTCAAAAGAACTCTAATCTCAAACAAGCTACAATGAACCAGCCTCAAAAATGAGCTCTCTAGCTCTTTTTATAGTTTCTAGACTAGTTTTGACCGGTTTCACATCTAGTGACCGGCCTAGTTAAAAAATAGGTCCTAGAGGCTATTTGGAAGGGTAAACGATGTCTAAAAATAACGAAATTTGGTACGAGCATTCTACCTAAGCTCCTCAAGCTCGAGGACTCCTCGGCTTGCACAAAATGGAGCTATGGATTACAAAATGGGGTTTTCTATGATACATATGTTACAATTGGTGATAACAATCACTGTTGAATGTTTGGAGAATTAATAAGAAATATATTTGTTTGAAAAATTGATCCGCCTGGCTCCTTGCTCTGTCTTTACATGCTTCCGTGGCGTCTGTGCCTCTGGCTGCTTCCAACATCAAGTATTGCAGGTTTTTAAGCCTTTTTTTTTGGATTACCTCTTCTTTAGTTTCTACACTTTCTTCTAGAAATACACAGAGACTTAGGATTTCCACTTTCTATTGGTAAGAAGGATTCTTGTCCATGCACTAAATGAAAAGGAGTGAATCCTAAGGATGGCTTGATGGATCTGTGATATTCTCATAGTGCTATAGTAAGGTGTTTGTCTCATTCCTTAGGATGCATCTTTACCTACTTACATTGAGGATAATAGGGTACAACGTATCTATGCCTTATGTTTATTATTATTTCATGTGAGAAATTTCCTCCACATGCATGATCATGAAATGATTCCAAAATGTTGTTTATTGCATTCAATGAGAGGATCCTTATGAGGATAGGGTCCTTAACGGTCTCATAGAGTTGATCTCCTTTGAGTTGGTATTGTCGAGCCTTCTTCGCTAGTCCATGCATTTCTACTTTATCAAGGTTCTTTCGTGCTTCTCTAGTCTGAAAAATTCCATGATATTGTTTAATCGTTCTTGATCTACAAATCTACTGTCTCCCAGCTTCATTGATGCTAGAAAATTATCAAATTTCTCATTAGCTAATGCATTTGCTTCCTTATTTTGGCTCCTTGGTACATGAAATATTTGAATATTATCACATTTTTTCAATAGAACTCTTACACTTTTCAACCATTGAAACAAATTTGGGCATTTGCAACACCAAAAAGTTTGTAATTTCTTAAGATAAACATTGAGTTTGCTTTGATAATCAAGCTTTTGACATCATGTTGAACATATTCATGTAGAGCCTCAAATAGTGCTACATATTTTGCTTCATTATTTGAACAAGCATTGGCAAGAGTTATACCTTTCTTGAAGATGAGATTTTTGTTCTAGTAATAGATTAGAAACCCTCCTATTGCTTTATCAACCTGCTTCCTATATGCAACATCAAAAAATATAGTATGTGTATCTTGACTATCTTCTTCATGTAGGCTTATTCTCTTGTCCTTATCATTGAATATTTTCCTTTCCCACTTCCTATATGTGAGTATGTGTGCAAGAGTGGCTCTTGTGATTTCCTCTACTACAAAAGTATAGTTGTACTCTTGAAGTTCAAGAAACCATTTAGCTATTCTAGATGAGATAGTCATATCTTGTACCACATATGGGAATGCATGATCTATTGTAAGAAGAATGAAAGGCCTAGCAAGAAAGCAAGATCAAAACTTCCTTAATCCAAACATAAGTGCATACATAAGTTTCTCTGCATCTTTGTATCTCTTCTCATTTTCTTTCATTACCTTTCTTACAAAGTAGATAAGAAGCATGTAAGATATTTTTATATCCCTTTGGAGAAAGACTTCTCCTATTGCTTCCACTCTTATTCTTGGACACACATAGACATTTTCTCCCATATTAAGGGACATCAATTTGGGTAAAGTTCTCAATACCCCTTTAATTTCTTAAAAACAATCACTATGGATATCATCCCATGCAAAGACACTATCTTGTGCAAGCTTTTGTAACACATATATTATTTCAAATAGAAAGTGGATGAACTGTTACATGTAGCATAACTTTTGTGCAAAAGTGAGGATTTGATGTATTGTTGGATGAGGTAGAGCCAATAAGGCTTCCAATTGGGAGTGATCAACTTGACCCCCCTTTTTTAATATGAGATGTCCAAGGAGAACTACCTCTTTCTCCATAGTATGACACTTATCAAGATTCAATTGACCTCCTAGCTCATACAATCTCTTTAAGACTTCTTCAAATTTCTTAGAGTGCATAGATCTAGTAGTATATATGAAAAATTCATCCATGTACACCCTTATTGATGATCCAAAGAATGGTTAAAAAAATAGTCAAAAACCTTTGAAATGTTGTAGGTGCATTGGTTAGGCCAATAGGCATCACCTGATAAGGAAAGCATCCCCATGGCGTAACTAATGTGGTCTTTCTTTGGTCCTCCTTTTGATGTGGTGCAATCATTATAAATTGTTAATAATGAAGAATGAGGCAGAGTGTCGTCGGACTATGAGTCAGGGTGCTTGTGGATTGATTCCACCGTAGTTTACTCATATTGTTGTACTATTCTTTAATGTTCTAGTACTGAGTGAAGGTGGTGATTTTTTTGATGTTCTATATGCTTTGGTGAAGTATAAGTTAATGGTGGAAGTGTGCTGATCGTCAATCAGGAATTTGCATATTTCCAATTGTGGCAAATACTTTGATATTGTTGCATAATTTGTTTATGAAATTACTAGTTAAGTCTATCGGGGTCCTCAGAGTAAGATAATGCAGAATAGGGTACAGTAATTGTTTGAATTGGGAAAATACATATACGGCCTCTATAATACAGACCCTTGAACATCCCAAGAACCCATTGGCGGTGGTATTCCAGTAAAAGTTAATACGAATATACCACGTTAACATTGGCACCAGACACAGGGCATGGAGTAGCTAGTATGAGAGCAAATTAAGGTATGAAGAAAGAATCCTATAATATATGCCCATAACGCATTTCGAAGAATCTTACCCAAAGTACCAAAGTAATCAGCATCCCTAGAAAGTTCCTAGCATGTTTGGAACGCCTCCTGGTGGTAGTGGTTAAGGACAATCATTGGAAGGAAAGCGGGATATATGGGCTAGTGGAGTGCCACCTCAGTATTTTCTTGTTCAAGGACTACAAAGTATACCAAAAGTGCAACCAACTCCATCTGCAGAAATTACACTTGATGGAGTAGTCGCTGATTTCGATGACAATTTGGTGAATTCCTATGGCAATTTGTTGAATCGCGGTGATAGCTTGGTGAATTCTGGTGGCAGCTTGTTGAATTTTGATGACACCTCCACTTCAAGTCTTGATTTCAGAGAAACTAGTGTATTGGTGGATGAAAGTTTTGTTGAAAAGTTCATCATAGACACAAAATGAGAGGAATGGTAGTTGAATTTAGACATGTGTGATTGACTCTGATATTACACTATCAGAGAACTTGCAAAGTGGCGATATGGCCCAGCATCAATCAAGATGTACTTGTTCCAATCATTTCGAATTGATACTTCCTTCTCATTTAAACAACATGAGTGGCACGCAGCAACAACAACAACACCAACACCAACAACAACAACAGCAACATCAACATCAACAACAACAGTAGCAGTAGATTATAACACCATGGCCGGTACCTACCGGAGTTACGTATACCAAATTTGGTGGATTTCTAGGTGATGATCCCAATGCTCATGTTCGTACTTTTGAAATTAATTATGTTGTATTCAACTATCTAGCGGATCTGGCATATACAGCTATAGTGTTCCAATCTACTCTTATTAATGAAGCTGCTCGTTGGTTAATCGAATATGATATTAATCATTTCCGTCAATATGATGATGTTAAGAATGCCTTTTTAGAATTTTTTTGATTAAAGAAAAATGAGGTTGAAATCTTTGATTATTTACAAAACAATAGATAGAAACCACATCAGAATGTGCAAGAGTATGCAACTTTATTCCGCACTCATCTAGGACAACTTCCGTCGGTGCATGCTAATCTACCAGAGCATGTGATTACCCAGTGGTTCATTAATGGATTAAACCACCAACTTAAACAAGTCATAATTATACATTGTGTGGGCCGCATGACCTTGGATGTAGTCATAGCCATGGCATTATAGTTGGAGCATAAAGTTGGTGGTTTTTTTGAAGGTTTGGATTGGTTAAAGGCATCCAAGAGCACAAACGATGATCCACTGAAACAAGTTTATTGCACCAAATGCAAGAATCTAGGACATACTACTTCAGCATGTGCATTAAATCAAATGTATTGTGCTATTTGTAATACGGAAACTCATTCCACCAAAACTTGTCCATACAATGCCAAAGTGCAAACAAGACCAATCGTAAATGCTATAATACAGGAGCACGGACAATAGGCTACCCACTATGTACCACCGCATTTAATAAATACCTCTTATCAAAGTTATAAAACCTAGAGAGGACCAGGACCAAACAATTTTGGACACACCTGTTGGAATTTGGGCCAATCGGGTGAAGGTGCATCGCTTCCGCCACCCAGATGCCATTTTTGTGGTGAAATTGGACATATCCACAGATATTGCAAAGAAGCAGCTGAATATGATAAGCGAAGAAAAGAACGAGAGCATCCAATGGCAAATATGGTATATATTTCAGTGGTAGACACCCAAGCAGCAGTACTTCAAACATGGTCCGGTAAGAAGTTGCAACTAGCTGCTGAGATTTTTGAGCCAGACATTTAAGAACAACAGAGAATGTTTACTAAAGCTAGTATGTGGGCAAGTCAAGAACCAACTGTTTTTTCCAATCTGGTACTGGTGGTCCAGAAAATAGTACCGAATACACCACTGGAAGATCATAATTCAGTCCAATTGTCACTGGAGGAAATACCAAATTCAATAGTCGGTACGTTGAACCTTGATCCTATATGTGGAGCACGTTATCAAAAGCATCTATTATGATACCATTGGGGCAACTATTAGCCTTGGTCCCTGGTATGCAACAACAGTTCTATTGGAGTAGACCAATCATCAATAAGTGATTACATGAAGTCCAGAAGTGAAAAGACATGTGGAAGGTTGAAGATTAGTTTCAAAGGAAGAGAATAGAATCAGAAATTTTTCTTTCGTATATTATCCTTGTAAATAGTTAAATGTATTTGAAAGAATGACGAGTTAGACTCGTATATATATCTATAGATACGTACTCATAGTATGAGAGAAAGATATAGATGAGATAGAGAAGACAATAGATGAACATTGTATGTATCATCAATCAGATGTATGAGAAGAGAAGTTATGAGAAGGAAAATGTTGCAGAAATTTGTGCGTCGATTTTTCCTCCTATTCTCCTTCTGTGCTTAATTTTATGAGAAATCCTTTTGTACACATCTAAGTCCATAGTTAATCAATCTATGGCTAAAGTTTGAGAGTCCAATTGCAAACAGGCTGAGAGAATTTTGATTAGGAACATTTGTATGTGAAAAGCTCTGAGTGTCTTCTAAAACAGGTGCATATTTCATGGTCAAAGAAATGGACAGTGTTCAGTGCACAGTGTAAAGTTTTACACAAATGAGGACTCAAAATTTAAGTTGAGAGGTAATCCATCTATGGCTAAAAGCATTTGACTAAACGGGCTATATTTGGGAGAACCATAGCTTAGAAGTTACAGGTGTTAAAGTCGTCATTGCAGAGAAGCGGTTTCAGACATAGGTAAAGTATTTCAATCATTTCTCACAGTATACTCAATCATTTGAAGAGATTTAACTTGGAGGAAGTGCCCAATCTCAAGGCGACACACTCTACAAAGTTTTATCAAAAACTTTATACGAATGATTAGTCAATCAGTGATTAATCTGCAGCAGACTTTTCTGAGAATTGATTTTTCTACAGTTAATCAATTTCTTGATAAGTTGGTGATTGTTCTTTAAAATTAAGTGGAGTCTGAAGTTGGTCTTGATATAGAGGTGATCTAAAGTCAAGGAAAACTTGTTCTTTTGGAGATTAACACTCTCCATCAGTGGTATCAGAGCAGGTTGTATCAAAATTGAGGAAAGGGAGACTCCGACTGCTACAGACATACAACCTTTACATCCCGAAGGATTAAAAGGATAAAGTGTGAAGAAAGCTTGAAGGAAGACACATTGAAGTTGTCAAAAGGATCAGAAGGAGTAATATTCGAAGCCAAGGTACATTTATTTCTCATAAGGATTAAAGATTTGATAGTTTAGGTGAAGAAAGGATGGGAGATAGTCTCCAAATTGAGAAATTGGATAGAGAGAACTATCCTGCATGGTCAATGAGGATGGAAGCTCATCTTATGAGCAAAGACTTGATAGCTTACATTACAGGAGAAGAAGAAAAGCCTCAATTCAGAGATCCTAGTGTTCCAACTAGGGAGGAATTGTCAGATTTGAAGAATTGGATGAAGAGAGATGCTCAAGCTAGGAGCATCATCTATATGGTAGTCAATGACTACTTGCTACCTCACATTAGAGGTCTTGAAAGTGCAAGTGATATTTGGAGTGCTTTGGAAGAGCGTTTCCAGAACACAACTAAATCAAGGAAGGCTTCATTATGGGCAGAGTTTACTACTTTCAAGAAGAAGGCTTCACAATCAATATCTAATTATGTGACAAAGATGAAGGACATTGCAGATTCTTTAGGTGCAGTGGATGAGGATATTGAAGAAGACAAATTGGTAAGACAAATTCTCATAGGGCTAAGAGGAGATGAGAAGTGGAAACCTTTTATTTTGTCTACAGAACTTTCATTAGACCATTTCACTCCTGATTTGAATCAATTGTTAGGACATATGCTAACTTTTGAGAATGATATCAAAGGAGATGTTGACAAGAGTGCAAGTCATGCAATGTACTCTAAAGACAAGAAGAAAGCTAACAAAGGAAAGCAACAATCAGGTGAACAAGAAGGTACTTCAAGCCAAGCAAATTTCCTAAGAGGAAGAGGAAATGGCAGAAGTAGAGGAAGAGGCAGAAATAACAAAGATAATGTCAAAGCTTGTTGGATATGTGGTAAGACCAATAATCTATCTCATGATTGTTGGCATAATAATCAAAGCAATGGTAATTTTAATCAGAACTTTAATCAAAGAGCAAGAGGTGGTAGATTTCAGAGAGGAAACTTCAGAGGTAGAGGTGGTAGGAATTCTTTTGGAAGAGGTGGAGGAAGAAGCTTCCAAAATCAATCCTATAATAACACTTACTACAATTATGCATCAGATCAGAAAGAAGAATCGACTCTTCTTATGAATGCAACATGTGAAGCCTCACATGAAGATATGAGAGTATTTTATATTGACTCAGGTTGTAGTAATCATCTGAGTGGAAACATTGCTTTGATGACTGATCTAGATCATAATGAAATTAATCATACAATTCAAACAGGTGATAATACAAAGCATAAGGTAAAGTCAATTGGTTCAGTCAAAGCCAAAGATGGGAGCACTCTTTTGAGCAAGGTTCTTTATGTTCCTACAATTCCAAAGAATTTGATCAATGTAGGTCAAATTGTGGAGAAAGGATATGAAGTAAGGTTTACTAATGATGGAGTTTATGTTGAAGACCCTAATCAAGGGTATAAGCAAATTGTTACAGGGAAAAAGGAAGGAAGACTCTTCACATTAAAGGTACAAGGGAATATTGGACATGCTATGTTTACATATGGAGAGCAAAAGGTATCTGAATTGGATCTTTGGCACAAAAGACTTGGACATTTTAATGAGAAAGGTATCAAAGAAATGATAAACAAAGGTTCAGTACTTGGATTGCCTAACATTGCAGGTCAACATATGACATACAGATGTGAAGCATGTCACTTAGGTAAGGCTCATAAGCAATTATACAATAAGCATGGTTTTATGTATTCAGAAAAACTTGAATTGGTACATACAGATGTGTGGGGTCCTTCAAAGGACTTTAGTATAAATGGTTCAAGATATTATGTCATATATGTTGATGATGCTACCAGGTGGATCACAATCCATGTGATTAAAGATAAATCAGAAGTGTTTAATACATTTAAACACTATCATGCATACGCAGAAAGAATTACAGGCCATAAGGTGAAGAGACTAAGGTCAGATGGAGGGGGAGATTATTTCTCAAATGAGTTCAGTGATTACTTATGGAATGCAGGTATAAAGAGAGAAGTTACTTGCAGGTACTCTCCTCAACAAAATGGGGTAGCAGAAAGAAGAAACAGGACACTTGTTGAATTTGCAAGATCCATGATGAAAGAGAAGAATCACCCAAATTATTTGTGGGTTGAGGCTGTAAACACAGCCACATATTTGGTTAATAGATTGCCTTGTAAAGCTTTGCAGGATATGACACCATATGAAGCTTGGTGGGGTAAGAGACCTACCTTGGATCATTGTAAAATATTTGGATGCTTGGCATATGCATATGTGCCATCTCAATTGAGGCATAAGTTGGAGCCTAAAGCAGAGAAGTATGTATTCATTGGTTATGATGACAAGCAGATGGGTTATAGGTTGGGGAGTCCATCCACAAAGCAATTCCTTGTGTCCAAGGATGTTACATTTGATGAGCAAAGTACTTGGTATGCAAGTACATCTAATGTGTATGCAGAAGTTGAAGAAATTATGAATCAGAAGAAAGGCAAACCAAAGGTTCAGATATTTGATGAAGAAGAGAAAAATGAAATACAGGTTGAAGGTGAAGAAGTGCCAAGGTTTGAGCCAGAGTGTGATGAACCAGAAACCTCAAGAAGTGGAGAACTTAGGAGGTCTACAAGGCACAAATGGCAACCTACAAGGTATAGTTATGATACTTCATTCTTGACTACTAAGGATTATGCTTACATGATAAAAGCAGATGAAGATCCATCTACATATGATGAAGCCAAAGGAAAGAAGAATTGGGAAGAAGCTATGCAAGAGGAGTATGATGCATTGATGGAAAATCAGACATGGGATTTGGTTCCTAGACCTAATAGCCAGAAAATCATTGGATGTAAGTGGGTTTATAAAACAAAAAGGTTTGTAGATGGAAGTGTGTCTAGGTACAAAGCCAGACTTGTTGTGAAGGGATATGCATAGACATATGGAGTGGACTATGATGAGACTTATAGTCCTATGGCAAAAATGACAACTATCAAAACACTCATAGCAATTGCTGCTTGCAAAGGTTGGAAATTATCTCAATTAGATGTTAAAAATGCTTTTTTGAATGGTTACATTTCAGATGAAGTTTACATGGAGCAACCAGAAGAGTTCAAAGATCAAGTGTATTCAAATTATGTGTGTAAGCTCAAGAGAGCTTTATATGGTTTGAAGCAGGTCCCAAGAGCATGGAATTATAGTCTTGTAAAGTTCTTAAAGGATCTTGGATTTCAAGCATCAAAGGCAGATAGTAGCTTGCTAGTCAAAGCAAGTGAAGGTGGATTCATTTATGTTTGTATTTATGTTGATGACATAATACTTACAGGAACAGATGATAAAGGTATACAAATGATTAAGAAGCAGATGGAGAAAGAGTTCAAAATCAATGACTTGGGAAATTTGTCATTCTTCTTGGGAATGGAGATTTCATATACTCAACATGGAGTATATGTAACCCAAGAAAGGTATCTTAAAAATTTGCTAACCAAGTTTAAAATGGAAGATTGCAGGATAGCACCAACTCCAATGGAAGTTAATCATAGATTGACTAAATATGGAGGAGAAGAATTCAGAGATATGAAGCTTTATCAGAGTTTGGTGGGTAGCCTGATTTATGCTACATTAACAAGACCAGATTTGTCATATGCAGTTGGAGTTCTATCTCAATTCATGCATTGTCCTAAAAAGGAACATTGGATTGCAGGACAAAGAGTACTTAGGTACATCAAGGGTACACTCAAAGAAGGGTTGTACTATGGGTTTACCTAAGATACAAGAGTCAAAATATATAGTGATGCAGATTGGGCAGGTAATATGGATGATAGAAGATCAGCACATGGATATTTGTGCTATGTGGGAGACAAACTAATATCATGGTGTTCTAAAAAGCAACATACAGTTGCTTTATCATCTACAGAAGCAGAATACAAAGGCATGGTGGAAGCTGCAAAGGAAGTAATTTGGCTAAAGACACTTATGAAGAGTTTTGATGTGATTCAAAGTACTCCTATCATTTGTGGAGACAATATGAGTTCTTTATATTTGGCAGCAAATCCTAAATCCTATGTTTCATGCTAGAACTAAACATATTGAAATTCAGTATCATTTTTTGAGAGAGAAGGTCATTGATAAAGAAATTGAAGTAATGCATACTCCCACAAAAGATCAACTTGCAGATATGATGACAAAAAGTTTGGATGGACCTAAGTTGCAGAGGTTTAAAGATATGGCAGGAATAAAGAAGATGCAGGTAATCACAATTGATGATTGAGGGGGAGCTGTTGGAGTAGAGCAATCATCAATAAGTGATTACATGAAGTCCAGAAGTGAAAAGATATGTGGAAGGTTGAAGATTAGTTTCAAAGGAAGAGAATAGAATCAGAAATTTTTCTTTTGTATATTATCCTTGTAAATAGTTAAACGTATTTGAAAGAATGACGAGTTAGACTCGTATATATATCTATAGATACGTACTCATAGTATAAGAGAAAGATATAGATGAAATAGAGAAGACAATAGATGAATACAAGATGAACATTGTATGTATCATCAATCAGATGTATGAGAAGTTATGAGAAGGAAAATGTTGCAGAAATTTGCGCGTCGATTTTTCCTCCTATTCTCCTTCTGTGCTTAATTTTATGAGAAATCCTTTTGTACATATCTAAGTCCATAGTTAATCAATCTATGGCTAAAGTTTGAGAGTCCAATTGCAAACAGGCTGAGAGAATTTTGATTAGGAACATTTGTATGTGAAAAGCTCTGAGTGTCTTCTGAAATAGGCGTAGATTTTGTGGTCAAAGAAATGGACAATGCTCAGTGCACAGTGTAAAGTTTTACACAAATGAGGACTCAAAATTTAATTTGAGAGGTAAGCCATCTATGGCTAAAAGCATTTGACTAAACGGGCTATAGTTTGGGAGAACCATAGCTTATAAGTTATAGGTGTTAAAGTCATCATTGCAGAGAAGCGGTTTCAGACATAGGTAAAGTATTTCAGTCATTTCTCACAGTATACTCAATCATTTGAAGAGATTTAACTTGGAGGAAGTGCGCAATCTTAAGGCGACACACTCTACAAAGTTTTATCAAAAACTTTATACGAATGATTAGTCAATCAGTGATTAATCTGTAGCAGACTTTTCTGAGAATTGATTTTTCTACAGTTAATCAATTTCTTGATAAGTTGGTGATTGTTCTTTAAAATTAAGTGGAGTCTGAAGTTGTTCTTCATATGAGGTGATCTAAAGTCAAGGATAACTTGTTCTTTTGGAGATTAACACTCTCCATCAAATTCTACCAACAAATCAATCCAAGATCTTCGTGTAAGCCTACTACAGCAGCCATCAGTCCGGAACTTGATTCTACGGTGGACCATGCTATTCCTTTAATTATGGCATGGTATAAAAACCACAAAATTACACAAGTAGTTATTGATAGAGGCTCAGGTGTGAATATTGTTACAACCCCACTTTGTAAAAGGTTAGGATGGACTCAACTTGAACCTGTCCAGTTTTTTGTGAGAATGGCTTATCAATCTAGGGTATATCGAGTGGGTTCGGTGCGTGATGTACCCATTACCCTCCAGGGAGTAGTGTTCAGAATGACTTTTGTAGTTTTGGAATTACCTCAATCAAGTTTGGACTACAACTTATTATTCAGGAGGCCCTGGTTGAAACAAGCAAAACGGTTACAGGATTGGTCTACACATGAACTTATTTTCAAATGCAATCATCGGAAATATGTGGTACCATGGATCATATGAAGCCTTGTGACCTTCATGCTCCACCTTACGTGGCCGAACCCATGCATATGTTGGATGGACATTCAGATGATGAAGAAGAAGATTTCCTAAATGCTAACCAGGATTTGTTAACGTTGGGCCCCGTTGATTTACAAGCCGTTGCGGGTAATTAGACTCCAACCGCTTGTATGGTAGTTCCTCTTAACGAAGGAGTGGAACCACTTACGGGTCCGGTCTTGGATGCCACAAATTCGCAACAATTATTCCATCCATGTGAGGATATCTCCAGGCCCCGACAGTTTTATGTAGTGGAAGATCAATGAATCACTTGTAATTTGGGATATGAGGCTAATCCGCGACTGGTTAAGCTTAAGGCTGGGTTACCAAAAACCTTTCGAGACGAATTACTATAGTTGCTTAATGAATTTGCTCATGTATTCGCGTGGGATTATCGTGATATGAAAGGATTGGACCCTCCCATCTACCAACACCATGTGATGCTAAAACCGGATGCTCGGCCAATTAAACAACCCAGTTATCGAATGAATCCCAATTATGCTACCCACGTGAAAGCTGAATTGGATCGATTGTTGAAAGTAGGCTTCATCGTTCCCATTGAGCATGCTGAATGGATCTCGCCTATTGTCATTGTCCCAAACAAAAACAAGCAATTACGCATTTGCGTGGATTACCAGAATTTGAATACAGCGACGGTGCTTGATCCATTTCCACTTTCATTTTTGGATACTATGCTAGATGACGTTGTTGGACGAGAAATGTATTCCTTTTTGGATGGTTATAGTGGCTACAATTAGGTGCGCATGGCTGAACTGGATTTATTATGAATTGGGGTGTATATGCTTGTACGGTGATGTGGTTCAGTCTCCGCAATGCTCTCAGCACCTTTCAATGGTGCATGCAAGAAATTTTTTCTCCCTACTTAACTATGATTATGCTGGTGCATTTGGATGATTTTTCGTTATCTGGTGATGCATCGGCTCACTCTATCACCTACGTTGCTTCATTTTCTAAGTGCCAGGAGTTTTGTTTGTGCTTAAATCCCAGCAAATCGGTCTTTTTAGTGTCTTGTGGCAAATTGCTCGGTCATATTTTTTCACAACAAGGCATTCAAGTGGATCCTGCTAAAGTGAATGTAGTGTTGTATGCACCTGCCCCTACGACACCAAAGGAAGTTATGAGATTTTTGGGACAAATACAATGGCATGGATGACATCTTCGATGGCTTGCTCACGTGGCTATACCACTTAATCGGTTGATTACTAGCAATCCTTGATAGTTTGCATGGATTGAGGAATACCAACTTGCGTTTGATCATCTGAGAACGCTCTTAACACAGGCTCATATTCAGCAAGCATCGAACTGGTAACTCTCGTTTCATGTCTTTGTGGATGCATCTGACATAGCAATCGGTAGTGTGTTAATGCAGCAACAAGATAAGTGGTTTCGCCCTATTTATTATGCTAGTCGACAATTAGCCGCAGCCGAATGGAATTACTCTGTAGCTGAACGTGAATGTCTAGCTTTAGTTTATTTAGTGAAAAAATTCCGACACTATTTAGTGGGATGCCCATTTACCTTTCATGTGGATCATGCGGCTCTAGTTTATCTTCTACAACAGCAACATTTACGAGGCATATTAGCCAGGTGGGTGTTGTTATTGCAAGAACTTGATTATGAGGTGGTACATCATCCGGGTTTAGCACATGCTCTTGCTGATTTTCTATCTCGGCTTGATTCCATGAGCTCCCCGGTGGTATTGATGATACCATTCCAATTATTTATGCGACTAATTCAGTTCAGGATGATTCCCACGTGCTCGCTGTGGCACCTTTGTACTATGATACCCTTATGATTTTTCTCACCAATGGTTGTCCCCCGAGTAATACTTCCACATTTGAGCGTCGTAAATTCGCAATGTACAATCATCGATTTCAGGTAACTGTGGGACAATTGTTTTATATAGACCCATTTGGCATGCTTTTATGATGTATCCCACCCCATGAAGCTTCTTCTGTAATTATAATGGCTCGTTCTGCTCCATTGGGTGGCCATTTTTTGGTGGACCTTACATATCGGAAAATTCTGCAGAGTGGACTATGGTGGCCCACTATGCATCATGGCATTGCTACTTATGTCCAAGAGTGTGATGCTTGTCAACGATTGAGCCAGACTCTACAATGGCATCATTTTCCGCTTCAGTCTGATCTACCTCTTGAGCCTTTTCAAAAATGGGGATTGGATTTTATTGGTCCCATTACGCCTCTTGTTACGGACACCAATTCTTGCCTGTACTCACAATGCTACTCCATGGCTTCAGCATCGGCTTTACGATCACCAACTGCTTCGGTGGTCGCCAAATGTTTGATGAGTGATGTTTCTCCTCGTTATGGGCTTCCCTTGGAAATTGTTTCTGATCAAGGTATGCATTTTTCTAACACCTTAATGCAAGTGCTCACCTACACCTTTAAGATTCAAATTTAGTTCCCCTTACTATGCTCCTGTGAATGGAGTGGTTGAAATTACCAATAAAACCCTTCTTAACATGCTAAAGAAACTTGTGATGGAATGTCCGGAGCGATGGGACCAATTCCTTCCTTTCGTCTTATGGTCTTACCATCATACTTATAAATTTGCTAGTGGAAGTACTCCTTTTAAACTAGTGTATGGTTTGGAGGCAATTGTGCCTATGGAATTGGTGGTCCCTAGCTTAGGAGTGGCATTGGAACATAAGTTGTTACTTGTAGAGTCCTTCCCTTTTCGATTGGATGTTTTGCGGTCCTTGGACGAACGATGTCTTGAAAGTTTTCTGGTTCTTCAAGAAGTTCAACTACGGTAAGCTAAAACCCATGATCGATTCCCTAGGACTCTTGTCTTTACCAAAGGACAATTGGTTCTTTTCTACAATGCTAAGTCTAATCGTTTGGTCCTCAAGCTCAAGCTGCGTTGGTTCAGCCCCTACCGTATTGTAGACCTGGCCGAACCAGCTACTTTTTGGATATCTACTTTAACTGGTACTCTCCTTCTCAAACCAATCATTGGGTTGAAACTTTGTCCATATTCTCAACCGTATGACTTTGTCTTAACTTTCTAATGGTATTATTCATATTCATCCGGATCATGTCTGTTTTGTATCTTTGTTCATTGTCTACATTACACATGTTTAGGTTGACCATCTGACCGTCATCTTCCCATTTTGATTAATTCTCCATGATTCACCATCGCTCTCCACGATTAAGAATTGCTTAATGTGCTTATGTTGCCATTATGAATGCAGCATGTTTCCCTCCACAGGTGATGATTGCGTTTTCTACCTGCGCTTGCACCTCGCATTTTTACTTAACCGAGGTCCTTGTGCTCTTTTGTGTTACTGTGTTCTTGCGCTCTATGTATTCTTAGTTATACTATTGCACATTCACCTCATGTCAACCGCCATGGAAGCTCTTCCTAACATTACCACTTTCCGTGCCGGTCTATCTTCCGACCCAAGTGATTTCCTGCATGTGGGTTGCTGGCATTTGTCGAGTTGCCTTGGCATTTGGCTGAATGTCATCCCTACTTCACCGAAGTCATTACGGCCATTGCTGATACCCCCCAGACCGAGACTTGCTGGCCTATTATCTGTCTCAATCCACGCACTGTTGTCACTCTCAACAATGTTGCTGAAAGCTTCCATCTACCCGAAGACGAACGTGCTGAGGTCCCTCTGCTTCCAATGGCAACGATGAAGCAGTTACTTCCTCGACATTCTTCTAGTGAGTTTGCTATCCTTTGTCGACCTGAACCGGAACGCTCTGCCCTCCAATTTTTGGTAGTTGCCCTCAATTTACAAGAATGTACTTATGGTATATCTCGTCCATTTTATTCCTTGATTTACATTGTTGCTCGAGAATCGGTTAATTAGGCGTTATTCTTCTTTTGGCAGATCCATCGAGAGTGTCAAGCAATCTCGTGACAGATGGCCAAAGGTGATATTCCACGTACCTGTCTCCCTCACCTTTTTTCCTTTCTCCTCATTGTCATCCAAACTATTCAAAATCCTCCCACAAATACCCTCCTCTTCCACAAAGAATCGGAGCAGGTCATGGGCGTCGATGATGATAATGAAGATCTTATTCAATTCTTCCAAGAGAAATGTAGAAAAATCAGTCCTTCTCAGAGTCAAGCACCATCCTCTTCCACCAAAGCACTCCTACATGACACATCCTCATCAGTGCAGGTATCTTCTGGCCCACCCTCCCCTAAAGTCCAAACTGATGAAGATACTGTCATGGAAGACGTTCAACTGCTCGATATGGTCGATCATCAACAACAAGAGGTTCCTGATAATGCACCAGACACAGCCGTGAAAACTCTTCAACAAAATGTGTTACAATATTACAAGGATAGGTCATAGAGAAAGATGACATTATTGTGGCCAGAGATGTAGAAATTTCCTAGCTCAAATAGGCACTAATGGATAAGGATGATGCCATGAAAGCTCTAGGTTCTGCATTAGTCACCACTCACACCAAATTCCTTGCTGTGGAACAGGCCTATCAGGTGCTGGCTGACAAAGCGTTACAAGCTGAAGCAGAGTTAAAGAAGGTTACAGAGGAGCTATTTCATAAGGGTTAAGTTTTGGATGAAGAAATTGGGCGAAAACAAAGCTAAAGAAGGAAATTGAAGCTATTCAAAAAGAATGCCAAGATTTTTTTAGGACCATGCAATTTCAGCAGCAGGAGTTGGAACGCAGGGAGAAGCAACTTGACTTTCAGCAGGATAAGTTGTCATGAATTGATGCAGAAATAGCTTAAGCTAAATTACGCTCTAGAAAATGATTTTTATTTACAAGAAGCCTTTTTGCAGAACTGGAGTGAAAATTTATTGTCTCAAGTTATTGCTTCTAGTTCTGTGTTGACTAACGCTCATTTGGTAGAACCCCATATTCTACAAAAAATCTTTGAGTCTTTGAAGCAGAAAATCTCTCGTACCTTTAAACTAGCTAGAACCATGTATATTCACGGCATCATTGATGACTCTTAGTTTTTTTTGTAAAACATCCATTTTGGGTTCCAGTCCACTATGCGTGCCAGTTTTAGGCCGCCGAGAAGGAATGTGATTATATTTAGTGGGAAATGTAATTGGGGAAAGACGCACATCGAAAGGATGTGGTGCATTCATTGTAAGTTTTTAAAATGAAGAAGTGCATGGAAGAGAGAGGCAAAGCATCGCCGGACTGTGAGTCTGGGTGGGGTGCCTGTGGATCGATTCCAGTGTAGTTTACTCATATTGTTGTACTATTGTTTAATGTTCTGGTACTAAGTAAAGGTGGTGATTTTGCCGATGTTCTGTATGCTTTAGTGAAGTATAAGTTAATGGTAGGTGTGTTGATCATCAGTCGGGAATCTACGTATTTTCGATTGCAGCCAATACTTTGATATTGTTGAGTAATTTGTTTATGAAATTTCTAGTTAAGTTTGTCGGCATCATCAGAGTAAGTTAATGTAGAAGACGGTATAGTAACTGTTTGAATTGGAAAAATACATATATGGCCTCTATAATACAGACCCATGACCATCCCAAGAACCCATTCATAGTGGTATTCCAGTAATAGTTAATATAATTGTACCACGTTAACAGACCACTTTTACTGACCTTGCTCGACCTTGAGACCAGCCTAAGTGATCTAAGTCATGAATTTTATGCACATTAAGGCCTTCTGACCCCTTTGTCCACCTAAACCTTTCATAGTTTACATTTTCAACACTCCCCCCCAAGCTTACGGTGGTAGGGTCTATATCAAGTAATCTCATAGCTTTTTAAAACTCTTTTAACTTGGTCACATCCAAGAGTTTGGTAAAGATATTTGCAACGGTCCTTTGTACCTAAAAAATGAACATTAATGTCCCCACTTGCAACCTTTTCCCTTCCATAATGATAATGTATCTCAATGTGCTTGCTCCTTGCATGATACATGGGACTGTTAGGAAGTTGTAGGCTTGACATGGTATCTCCATAAACTAAAATTGGTCCATGTTGTATACCAAGATCTTTGAAGATCTTCTAAAGCCACATTGCTTCACATGTAGTGAGGGTTAAAGCTCTTTATTGAGCCTCTGGTAAACTCAATGCAATTGTGGGCTGCATTTTACTCATCCATGAAATTTCTTTTGTACCTAGCATGAAAACATAGCTAGAAGATGACCTTCTATCATCAAGACTCCCTACCCAATCGGCATCACTCTAGTTCTTACTTAAAGTTATTCGTCATGCGTGTATAGCAACCCATTATTAATTCTACTCTTCACATACCTTAACACTACCTTTGCATGATTGAGATGTGTATCTATGGTTGTGTAAATGAAGTGAGATAGAACTCGAACTATGTAGCACAAGTCAGGTCGTGTGAGTGTAGCATAGATTAATGATCCCACAATGCTTTTGTATAGTGTAAGGTCTTTTAGCTTTTAACCATCTTCCTTGCGTAACTTGAGATTTGAATCCATAGATTGGGCTATTGGTCAATTTGTGATGCCAAACCTAAACAACACATCTAGAAGATACTTCTTTTGAGTAAGATAGATACCTTCTTTCCCATAGATCACCTCAATGCCAAGAAAGTACTTTAGCACACCAAAATTTGAGATTTTGAACTCTCTTCCATGCTTCTATTTGATGTTCCTTATCCTTGCATCATCATCACCTATTAGAAGGAGATAATCTAAATATATGCATATGAAACATATCTTGTCATTTGTTTTCTTCATATACAAGGATGGATCTACAAAACTTGGAGAGAAACTACATCTCTGCAAGAAGTCTACTTGCCTTTGATTCCAAGCCCTTGGGGCTTGCCTTATACAAGACCTTCTTCAGACTACAAACATATGTAGGATGTTGTGGATCTACATACCCTTGAGGTTGTTCCATGAACACCACTTCTTGTAACTCACCATTCAAGAAAGCATTCTTTATGTCCATCTCATAGATATGCCACCTCCTTGCTGCACATAGATCTATGAGAGCTTGAATGGTAGCCTTGTTTGCCACAGGGATAAAAGTCTCCTCATAATCCACCCCTTGTTTGGCTGTTAGTCTAGCCTTGTACCTTGCCAAGCTGCCATCTACATTCTTCTTTTGTACGCCCACTTATTTTGGACCATATTCATGCCTTCCTTCTTGGGTAATAATTCTCAAGTGCTTTTCTCCCTAAGATCTTTGAACTCTTCATACACAACCTTTGTCCACTCTAGTTTGGTCTTTGCCTCCTCATAAGAATCTGGTGCTTGATCTCCAATGACATTCATCATGTATGCATAGTGCTTTGCCATGAAAGAACCATACATATACCTTTGTGGGGGTGTCTTCTTCCTTGTATACCTCCTCTCCTGACCTTTGGGATATTTCTTCGTGAGTCTATTTAGCTTTACACTAGGATTAATGACCTTCTCAAGCTCTTCCTCTTCTCCGTTCTCTTCAGCTTCCCTAATTCATAGTCTATCTCTTGCAACCTTCTATACTTTGAAGTAGGGGATGATCTTTCATAATCATAAGTGTAAGAGTGATCATATGAGCGGACCTTAGATGTAGAAGCCTCTGATCCACCAATTTTGATTGACTCTTGAGGTTGAATTTGCACATCAAAGACTACATACTCCTCTTGATCCTCTTCATCCAAACTTGCCTTGCACTTGTCTCCATATCATGCCCTTGACCCATCAAACACATCTCTTGAACATATAGCTTGTTTGAGAGAGGGTTGTAGCACTTATAGCCTTTTCCTCATTTGAATAGCCGATGAACACAAATTTCTCACTCTTGGTCTCTAACTTTGTTCTCTTTGATATGTAGGAGGGGCATTGGTTATCCTAGAAGGCATCATACAAAATCCAAAAATACCCCACTCTCTAGAAAAAGCCTTCTTATGCTCATCTTCAAGGGCAAAAGCTACTTGATTATAGCTCAAAAATCCATCAAGGAGGTTGTGGACTTCCTTGCTTGTTATGGATTTTCTTGCATGTGGAAGCAAACAGCTATCTTTGATGGTCATTGTGTTAAGTTTTTTTAAGTTATTGCACACTAGTAGCTTTCAATTCTTCTTGGGCACTACCAAAATGGGAGATACCCATTTGCTATGCTTAATTTTGATTGGTAAATCTAGCTTCTATCAAATGATCGATTTCCTCTTTCATTTTTGCTGCATAATTATCATTATAAGTCTAGGGTTTTTGCTTTGTTGGCTTGGCATCTAAAGACATGGATATTTTATGAGACTAGATATCTAGGTTGGCTTCTTTGAAGTCTTTGTAACTCCATGCAAACTCATCTCTACATTCTCTTATCAATGAAACCAATTCTTTTTCTTGCTCTTCAATCAAATCCTATCCTATGTACATACATTGTTCTTCACCCTCTTCTATGGTTGCAATAATTTTCTTACTTTTCTCTTTGTTGTCGGGAGTCCCATGAGTACTTCCCTATTTGGCGCCTACATGATGAACTTTCTATCTTCTATTTCATATTTCTCAAAGTTTTCTTGGACTTCAAAAGGATTCTCTTCCTCTACTAGATTGGGGGTGGGTTTCTCCCTTTTCTTCCTTTTGGACAAGCTTAACGAATCTTCATTTTTTTGTCTTTCCTCTTTTTGAGATTTGGCTTCTATTAAATAAAGGTATTCTTCCTCTTAAGCATAAAAAGGCTCCATGAGGATGGATTCTCCATCTTCTTCACTCTCTTGGGCTCACTTGTGCCCATTCCTAACTCTTCAATAACTACATCAAACATAATTGGTTCTATCCTGAAGATTGAGATGTCATAGCCATCTTCATCATAGTGTGGGGTCCAATGTTGTTCATTCAAAGCTACATCATTGTGTCTAGCATTTATGTCCAACCTTAAAGTTCAAATTATTTATTAGGGAAAATCATAGGTGCATAGGTTGGGTCTTGAACTAATCTAGGGTGGTTTTCTATACCTACTTCTCGCGTGGTAATTCTTTTCTCTTTTTCAACTATGACTTTGCCCATCCATAGGTGGGTTTCTTCATGCATCATGAGGATCCTGATCCTATGGAGTGCAGCGAGTCCGTGTCATTTGTTGCCCTATGGATGGGTTTCCAGTGTAAGATGTCACAAGGAAGGAGATAAGGAAGAGATCTCACACACACACTCTCACAATCAAAGAGAATCACACACTTAGATTGAGGCAAGGAAGAATGATCTTCTTCTTCTCCTTTTATTACGTAAAAGGAATGTACAAGAATGACCAAAAAACAAGAATACAACTAGTGCAATATGTTGGAGCAATTGGATAAGCCTTCACATTTGGCTCCATTTGAAGAATCATATGTAGAAACATGTGATGAGTCACATGAACCATTGCTTATAAATTTTGATCATTAACTATTGTAGAAGTCATTTGACTTGGAAGAATATTGTAAGTCCCTACATCTCATGGAGTTAGGAGAGATAAAGTTACGTATTCAATTTGGTGGAATGTCTCCTAACTTGGAGGAGAAATTTTAGGTAAAGCCAAGCTTGAATTCAAATTCAAGCTTGGAGGTAAAACATCTATAAAAGGGACTTGTAATCTTGCGACCTTGAGAGCCCAAATTTCTGAGCTTATTGATGATCTTTTGGAGTAGCTAAGTAGCTTAAATCGTAGCCCACCTAGATCACTATCATTGGGCATCATTTCTATGCCAATGAGCATGTATATCATTGTTCTATAATACATTCATATCATTGAGTATATTTGTCTACCACTCTGCCATGACCACTCAGTACAATGTACTTTGAATTCTCATATCTCAGTGATGTCTTCATCATTTTCCATGATCTATAGCTTTTGGGAACCAGCTAAAAGTCTACTTCAAGCTATTAAATGTTTAGAAGGATTTGCTTCAGCTAATTGGGATAAATCTGCATCGAAGTGCTCTTTGGTCATACTCTATGTAGCTCCTAAAAATATCAGGCTAAGCTATTGATTGTTAAATTGAGTGCTCAGTACATAGTGCATAACTCTAAGTAAGTCCACTTGGTATCATTAGCCATCTAAGATAATTAGATACCATCAAAAGGAATTTTTCTAATTGCTATTGTACTATGAGCAGTGAGCAAAAGATCTAGCAAGTGTCAAGACCAAAATAACAAGATTTTGATCACTACCAGGGGCCTATTATCAAACTCTAAGCTAAAAGAGGGTAGGTACAAAGCAAGGATTAGCAGTACCAACTCATCCTCTTGTGGTATCCATCCATCTCTTCCAACAGTGGTATCAGAGCAAGTTGAGGTAAAATGGGAGATCGTTTCCCTTCTTTTATTGATAAATTGGATACGAACAATTATCAAGAATGGTTGTTGATTTTTTATTCCATGCCTAACCAAAAATGCATTAGAATCAGAAGAAATGAACTTCCCCCCTCGGTTAGGATGGAGGATGCCCAATTTACATGGTGATAGATTTTCAACCATAACAAGAAATTGTTTGAATCACATAAACACTTCCAACATTTATTTCAATGGATAAACCCATGCATGCCTGAAATAATCATCAATAAAAGTCATGAACTAAATGTAGTTCCCAAAAAAAGATATTTGCATAGGACCAGGCCATAAACATCACTCTTAATAAGCTATGATTTATGAGCAGCTCAAACTAAGCCATCTTTATAGGAGGAAGAACACTGCATTTTCCCCAAAATACATCCTTGAGAGACATTTTAACAAGAGGCCTCATTTTTGCATAGAGAGGAAACCATTTTCAAAGTTTAATAGGCATGTCAAACTAACATAATTTAGATGACTAAGGTATGCATGCCAAAGCTTTGCATATGAGAGAGCCTAAGAATCTTGTACTACACAAGCTGAATCATTCATATATTTTGCATAGTCTATGAGCTTATACAACCCATAAAATAAAATTCTAGAAGCAATAATAACATCACCATTTGACAAATAATGAATTGTACATCTGTCATCAAGAAATTTCAAAAATAAGGAGATCTTGGCTAATGCTAAAATGGACCAAAAATCTCTCTTGATCCTTGACACAAAAAAGCATATGACAATGTGAAAGAACTACCATCATCACAAGTAAAAATGATCTTACCAACTCCCATTACAGAATAAGAAGAATCATTAGTGCATTTGACAATGTTCATGAGTAGGGAAAGGCTCACGTGAATTAAAGAAAGTGTGTTGCCAAGTTATATGTTTGGTTACCCTACTACCAAATTACCAAACATTTGAGTTTGCTAGAGACATACACTGCTTATAAGAAGATGGTTTAGAGCTACATACAATAGTAAATGCGCATTCTTCATTCTGAACAAGACTAGCAAACTCTATTTTTGGTCAAGAGACCTCTAGAACAACCATTGTTGCCTCCTTCGTCTTTGCCTCTCTTGCAGTGACTTTTGGACATCTCCTTATGACATGGTTGTTTCCCTTATAGTATTTTCAAAATTATCTCTGCTTTTCTTTTTTCTTATCATTTCTTTCTTCCTTCTTCACCTATGTAGCATTAGCATATTTTTGCTTACTAGTAGATGAGCTCCATTTATGTTTGCCCTTCTAATGAGCTAAGAAAGCTTGATTTGCAACACATGTAATAGACATGTTCTTCTTGGATTGATCTTCCTACAAGAACACAAAGACTAACTCCGCAAATGGTAAGGCAGTTGGATTGCCTTTCATCATCAATTAAAGAGTAAGAGCAAAACTCTTATATGAATCTGAAGACCATTAAGAATAGTCTACACAAGTGAACTATCTAATAGAAGTTCATCAGCAGAAATCGATTGCTCCTTCAAATCATTGACATTTGTCAAAAGATTATCGATGGAATCTTGTTCATTAATTTGCTCACTCTCCAATTTTTTTTACAGGTGAGCAATATGAGCCTCATTTCTAGCCTAGTATAAGGTTGTAAGTGTATCCCAAACATACTTTTTCATCATGCAAGAGAGAATGTGATGGATAATGGTACCTCTAAAAGACAAAGCTTTCAATCCATGTATGTGAGCATCACTTCCATCCCAAAAAAGTTTCTCTATAGTAAAGGTAGTAGGAACCCCAACAGGAAGAGGAATCTAAATATCATCATATTCAACATCATCTGCATCAGGTTCAATGATTGTATTCACATTTATAGTAGGACACTTTTCAATACCCTGCACAATATTCCAAAACCTTTTTGCTACCAAAACATGACACGTCATATATGCCCATAATGGGTAATTAGTACCATCCAACTTATCCTCAACAACCAACATAAAAAATACCTCATTGTTTTCATCCTTTGCCACTAACTAAATATCCTAATGCAAAAAAATTACTATATCTCAAAACATTGAAGAGAAGTACCTTTTTGAGCTTTTCTAAACCTATACCAGACTTTGAGGTGCTTGTACTAGTGAGCCAAAACGTCTATATATGTTTGGCACATGAGGAAAAAATTGCCAAGAGAGGCACTACGATACTGCATTCAAAGGCCGAAGCAAGCTCATATAAAACAAAATTCAACACCATAGAGCAAAGCCCTTTTGAACTCCTAATCACACTGAGTATGCTCATCAATTTTCATGCGATTCAAAGACTATGATCAGATGGGTGTTGAAAACATTGTAGATGAAGTTGCGACCTACTTTGATACCAATTGGTGGAGTTTGAGGCACACAAACAACACAAAGAAGAAAGAGAAGCTTGAAGTACAACACACACTCAATGAATTGCCAACTAAATGTTGAAGGATGAGTAACCCATTAGGGTTATAGGTGCATATACAAGTTGGAGGAAAAGACCCCCTAAAGAGGAAAAACTGAGTGCCCTTATATTCCTAAGCATGTTCACACACAACACTACCAAAATATATCAACAAAAGGAAGTACCTTAGAATCCCAAAATCAACGATTTTGAGCTCACATCCAAGCTTCCTCTTTATTGTTTGATCTTGGGTTCAACATTACCTCTAATGACCATATCATTAACATGTATAGAAATGAAAATAGTTTTGCTACCTTCTTGACAAAGAGCGATGCATCTACATGACTCTGATTGTACTCTCATTTTACTAAGTAGTCTAGAAGACTTTGGTTCCAAGTCCTTGGGTCTTTGCTTGAGTCCATATAGAGTCTTCTTAAGCCTGCATACATGATGTGGAAACCTATGATCTTCAAATCCTTGGGATTGATCCATGAAGACTACATCTTCAATCTCTCCATTTAGGACATCATTGTTGAGATCTGACTAGTACATCATCCAACCTCTTGAGGCTAAAATTGCACTAAAAATCCTCATGGTAGCCATCTTAGCTACTATAATGAATATCTCCTCAAAGTTTATGCCATATGAATTAGTAAAATATTTGGCAACCGATCTTGGTTTATACCTAAAGATGATCCTATTTTCATATCTCTTTACCTTGTTTACAGACATTTTTTCCCAGTGACTTTCATTTCCTTTGTTCTTAGAACTAGTTACCAAGTATCATTATCCTAAGTGCCTTGAATTCCTCTTGCATGCATTTATTCCATACCCTATGCTTATTTTGTTCTTCAAAAGAGTTAGGTTCTTCACAAGTTATAACTTGTCTCATAGGCATTGTTGATCGGATCCCGTGGATGCACATATGCAAAGGATTGTACAAAAATGGAATATCACAAAATCATAAACATAATAGAAAGAGACAAGAGAATTAACACTAGATTGGATACAATCTCCCCCCACATACTCTGATGGATGAGTCTATTAGAGCGTGTGTATTTATAGGTATTTCAAATTACGTCCTAAATAGAAGATACATGAGGGCATCACTTTGAAAAGAATGTGCTTATGAAAATCTAATTTATTTACAAAATCATCGCTTTTCAAGTGATGTACTAGTTTTACAAAAACATCGCTTTCTAAAGTGATCTATTATTTTTACAAAAAATAACTAAAATACTTTCTAAGTATTCTTCTAAATATTCTTCTAAATATCTTCAAAAATATCGGAATAAGTCCATGCACATTCACACCCTCATGAGTCCACCTACTAAATCAAAACACAAATCACATTAAAACCCTCAAGACATTAAAATCCAAATAACATTCCATTATTCCATAAAGTATAACAGGCCTCCCAATTGACAAGCAACTAACCTTAGTTGATAAGAATAAAATAGACATGGATGGCCACTCATATGTCCCAGAACTGAACAATCATAAGTATGTTCCATGTAAAAACATATGCATGCAATTGGAAAATTGGAATTTAATGTGACTCTGAATGATATGCAGAAACCAAATGATCATAATGTGGAGTTAGTGATGTCTTATGAATCCATTGAGATTCTGTAAGTGAGTGGTTTTTATATTTAACTACATATCTATGATATTGATTACCTGTACATGTGTAGTAACATCATAATCAAGTATTTTCTCTAGAACTAAAATTTAAGAATCCTCTTCAATGGAGGATCATCTAAAATAGGAGTAAGTGGTAAAGTTCCTTTAAACAATTTCAATAAACTATTATGAAAATAATTATGTATAATCCAATGAGAATGTATGTGTAGTCTAAAAGCATTCTCATTAATTTTCTGAATAATATGAAAAGGTCCATAATAACATGGTGCAAGTTTAACCTTAGGATGTTGTGAAATATTTTTCAAGCATCTTTCAATAATTCATAACCATACAAAGTCACTCTCATTAAATTGTTTAGCTACTCTTTTCTTATTAACATTATGCATGTAGCATTCTTGACTCTCCTTAATGTGATCGTAAACCTCATGAAGTGTATAAATATGATCTTGTGCGAAAGAATCAGCTATACATATATGCATTTCAGCAAGAGTAATGGGAGTGGGGAGCTTTTTACCATACACAATTTCATCCACTACATGTCGAGTGGTGGTATGTGTTGTGTTATTATATGCAAATTATAGTAAAGGAAGTTTCTCATCCCAATTACTTGGATTATCTAAAGAATAACAACATAATGAATCACTTTGCCCATTAGTACTTCAATATGAAATGCAGAGTTAAAGTTTATTTTGGAACCTAGATTTTGAAAATAATACAACCCAAAAGTGATGAGAAAAATGAACATCTCGATCTGAAAGTAACTTTTGGAAAACCATGATGTGGAAAAAATACATTTAATAAATAACTTGGCACTTGAGGTGTAGAAACATTCTTTTTACAAGGAATGAAATGTGCTTGTTTACTAAATCTATCAGCAATTGTCCAAATCATATCATTATGAGATGAAGTTCTCGGAAGAGGAGTAATAAAATCCATAGAAATTTGTTCCCATGGCCCATTGGGTATGGAAAGTTGCATTAATAATCCAAATACTTTACCATTATATCGGTTCACATGACACACAATGCAATGGGAAACATATTGTGCAATATCCTTTTGCATATTTGGCCAAAAGAAAAATTCTTTACATGTAGAAATAGTACTTTGTATGCCCCTATGACCCATATATAGTGGTTCATGCATCTTTTTCGTAACAAATTCTTTAAAATCTTCTGTGATGCATAACTTGTGTTGGAAATACAAGAATCCATTATGAAAAGTGTATTGATGCTCACTAAATTTTGTAGAATTATTGAAATCATTCCATGTTTGTGAGAAATACAAATCAGATGCATAAGTAGGAATCATGTCATGAAATGAATGAATATGAACAACAGAAATATAATTTTTTGAAACAATATTCGTTTGTGGGGATGGGAAGAGGCGAAGGGCATCAACTACAACATTAGCTTTGCTAGGTTGATATTGACTCATAGGCTGAAAATTTTGTATGAATGAAGCCGATTTAATATGTCTATATGAAATCAATGGTTGATTTAATAAATTCTTAATCGCATGTTGGTCTATTTTGATTAGAACTTCAGAACCCATAAGCTAGTGCTTCCAAATTTTTAAAGCATGCACAGTAGCTAAAAGTTCCTTATCAAATGCACTATAATTCTTTTTAGAAGGTTTAAGTTTCCTACTTTCAAATGCAATGGGATGATCATTTTGCATTAATACAACACCTATGCCTAAACTACTAACATCTGTAACTACATGGAAAGGTTGTGCAAAATCTTGTAATTGAGAAATAAGTGCATGCGAAAGTGCATGTTTGAGTTTTTTCAAAAGATTGTTGGTGTGATAATCCCCATGCAAATTTTAATTTTTTCTTCAATAATAATGTGGGTGGAAGTGCAAAATAAGAAAAAACATTTTAAAACTTTCTATAAAAACTAGCTAACCCTAGAAAAGAGCATACATCATTCACAGATTGAGGTACATATCATTCTTCAATTACTTTAATTTTCTTTGAATCTACATGAATGCCTTGACTAAAAATAATATGGACTAAATACTCTAGTTCTTTTTGGAAGAAATAACTTTTCTCGGGAATGACATAAAGTGTGTTTTTGTGTAACAAATTAAAGGTAGTTGCTAAATGATTTTCATGTTCATTATCATTCACACTAAAGACAAGTATATCATCAAAGAAAACAAGAACAAAAGCTTGGTAGTCAAGAAAAATGTTATTCATCATACATTGTCGTAGTGTTTCATTTCTTATTTCTCTTGACAGTAGTTAGGAAATGAAAAGCATTGGACTCTTCAAATGTGTCTCTGGAAACGCTATTAAATTTCTTGAACATCTTATAACATAGATGATTATGAAATGATGAAGTATTCTATAAAGTGGGGAACCACGTGAAGACAAAATGGGCAATATTCTACAAGCTAGAAAAAAGGCATCATGGACAGAGGGGGGTGAAAGCTATCAAGGCGGCCTCAGAACAATGTTCAAGATCTGCACAAAAAGAGGGGTCTTGATGCTCAAAGAATGGAGGGACCATATCTTCGAGAGAAATGTATCGGAACCAGGCTTTATATGGATGAAGCTTCTCTAAAATAGGGGGGGTTACGGTTTATAACGGAAGGGGGGGGGGGGGGGGGGGGGGGGGGGGGGGGGGAGGGAGGTTTTTCGTTCTCTGTCTCAAGATGAAACCCTTATGTCAGCTATAATGGAAAGGAGGATGTCACAAGCATCAATGCTAATGCATCATAAAAATCTTTGGAATCAGGCACTGTTGCAAAGAGGTGATTTCTATTTCTGTAGAAGCCAAGATTTTGTGCCTTTCTCTCAATCTCCGGAATCGAGGCAGTAGCTTCGAGATACTGGATGCTATTTCTTTTTGTGAAGCAGAAGATATCTCATAGCACGAAGGATGAGGAAGTTATGAGAACGCAATGATTCGTTGATTTAGAAGACATTAGAAGGCACATTGTTGCTCACCAGGGACAATCCATAGAGAAGAATAGAATTAGCATGAAAAGGGATACTAGTGAAGACCTACTGCACTCTATTAATTCGCGAAGAATACATCTGCCTTGGCTCCCTAGCTATGATCGTATGGGTTATGTTGACAATGTCTCCATCAAGGTTTTCCGTTCTAAACTCCCAAGTAGGGAGCATAAATTTGAAGGAGGAACCTACAGGTCGTTGCAAACAGAATGAAGTAGAGGTACAGAGAACTCCGTCAAGGCATCTTTCTCTAAGAGCTGTTCAATTCGACGTTTCAGATTAAAGGTCACATCGTTCCATATACTAAGCGTTTACTGTACATGCTTGTGGATTTGAATGATAAGCTGAACAATTAATTTGTATAGAACAAATCAATGACTTCTTATTGAATTGTGCTTGAAACTTTACTCTTGAGGATCGCGAATTTGTTGCTATAAGCCATGGAGTTGTGTGTTGATTCTAAATATTTTAAATTATTTTTACTAGGCTATATACAACATTTTTAGGCTGCTCATGATGAAAATATGTCGACGCCTACAGAGCATTGATCTGTTTGCTCGATTTCCTGGTAGAAAATAAATATATGCTTTGTATGCTTAGATTTGCCTGACAATAGTCCGATTGAGAGCACCTTATATGATAGTCCAATTGAGAGCACCTTATACAATAGTCCAATTGAGAGCACCTTATATGATAAGCATGCAAATTATGTACTTCTTGTCATTGTTGTGTATGTTGATGACATGTTGCTCACTAGTCCTAATGAGATGCATATTGGTGAATTTAAAACTAACTCGCATGCCTCTTTGAAGATGTCAAATCTGGAGCGTTTGCATCATTATTTCGCCAATCATTTTATACATGTTGATGGAGGTATAGCTGTGTGTGAAACAAAATATATTGACACATTATTGCAATATTTTTCCTTTGAAAATTGTATATTTATTGCGACTCATATGGAAAGAAGTTTACGGTTCAGTCTTCATGATGTAGGGGATGCATTTGATGTTGTTCTCTATCAGCCAGTTGTTGGATGCTTGATTTACTTATACATAACTAGGCCTCACATTTAGTTGGTTGTCTCTCATATAAGCAAGTTTATGCATTGACTAGGTGTCAAGAATTGGCAGGTAGTTAAGCAGGTCCTTTGCTATTTGAGTGGTACCAACCTACTCCAACTCTTTTATCCCAAGGGGGGATCATTACTGCCTGATTTACATGTTTTCTTTTTTACTTTGACTAGGCAAATTGTTATGACACTCATCTCTCCACTAGTGGTTTATGCTTCATGCTTGGTAGCCCATGCATATTTTGGTTGAGCAAGAAGCAACTTATTATGACCACTTCTTGCCACCACCATCTTCATTGACATTGAAATATAAGGAAGACGGTATATGCTTGATGCAAAGGAAATATATTCTAAAACATTTATAAAAGTTTGGCTTGTGTGATTGGAAAGCCATGCAAAATCCATTAGAAGTAAATGTTAAAATGACTACTCTTGAGGATGGGTAAATAAGTGCAAGATGTGACCATATATAGGTCAACGAATGGTTCTCTCTTGTATGATATTATGACAAGACTAGATGTTGTACATTTAGTTGGAGTGTTATCTCCGATTATCCATTTGTTGACGGATTACACGTAGAATATTATTGAGATGTTGATTAGTTTGGTTCGAATGATGACAAGAGGAGCAATCATATGTCATCATGCTATGGACGAACATCATCTCATGGATGTCAAAGAAAAACCTAAAAGTGTCTCTCTCCTCAACTAAAGCAGCATATAGAAGCTTAGCACATGTCTCATGTGAGCTTCTTTATAACTCTTGATGTGCAAGATAATAAAGTACCTATTCATTGTGAGAACATAGATAGCACATTCTTGAAAGCCCTTAGAATCCATATAATTATCCTTCCAAACCCATGATTTACAACATTCTTCCATCCTTGAAACATTTTCTTCCTTAGAAATGTTTAGAGGTATAACATATGCATTATTCCCACGTGCACCATGATTTGTATTGTGCTCATGATCATCCATCTCTTTAGATTCATCTCTAATAATAAGATAAGTTTTACATCCTTCCTCAATTTTAAAGGATAGGGAATCATAATCCCTATTGAAATAAAATTTCCTCTACCAAGCTAGATTTACATGCATGACGTTTAACTATGGACTAATGAAGTAGTTAGATTTCTCTAGTTTTTTCCTCAATTGTTTTCATTTGGCACTTTGAAAACCCTTGAGATCCATAAAAACTTACATTTTTTTTCATTATGTACCTTCGTAGTAATATATAAGTCTAGGAGTATCCAATATATGTATCACATCTATTTTCAAAGGGCGGGAAACAAGATTCATCTTCCACCTCCAATAGAAGGATAGGAATGTTCCTCTCTCTTACTCTTTCTCTCTCTATGTCTCCATCTCTCTCTCTACCACATTTGGTGAGGCTATAGGTCCATCCGCACTTGCCAATTCACATTACACATGTAAACTCAATTAAATGCAAACATATACTCACAGTTATACATGAACATACTCAAAATGTAATGTTTCCCATAAATAATATTTTCATTGTATTTGAGAAAGGAGAAATTGCCTTCTAGACCCTACAAACTAGCACATGGCAAGTCTTGCATACCACCATGTGCATGGCAATGGTTCCTAAAGTTCACGTCTAACAAGTTGAAAGCTTCTAAATATCCTCTCAAGGTCAACCTTTTAGAACTCTGCTTCTTCCTTTATGGATTTGCTAGAGAGATCTTTGTCGTGATCTAGTGCCTACTTGCATCCATGCATGATTGTAAGGGTTCAATATACAAGGATGCATCCTACTCATTGAAGGCTAGATAGAAACCCCTAATTTATATGGAGGAACATCTCAAGAAGGATATACTTTGCTTGATTAGCATTGATATACATGAAGAGGCCTTTTTGGAGAAAGTGATTGATTTCATGAACCTATAACATATATATTTTTTCATTGTAGCATGAAAGTTCATAAAATTAAAGAATCTCCCTTAGGAAGGGTTTCTTGAACAAAAATCAAGGTGGATGGAGAGAAGAAACATAGCTATGCGTGAAAATTGGGAAAAAAAAAATGAGAGACACAACACACTAATCCTAGCTCAATTACATTTATATAGATCCAAACAAGAAGTCGGAGGAGGTCACAACATACATCCTAAAGAAGAATTTTCACATTTAGCTAAGAATTTGGAGATCAAAGAGGCCTACATACTAGAGAATGAAGTTAACCTTGTGGATAACCCAATGGGTATTAGTCAAGTCAATGATATTGACAATGATAAATTTCTTAAAGAACATGCCATGGGGAAGGTGTTAGTATATGATCAATGTCTACCCCTCATGATTGTATGCACATTTTGTAAGGCCCCCATTATGAGGAGAAGCCAAGCGTGCATTACCCAATTGATGGGAATCCCAACTTGCATGTTGGATGAAGGTCATATTGGACCATGTAAGGTATTGTAAGGAAAGGGAGGTAGGAGGGTCCCTAGTTATGGGGTCCGCGACAGCGGTGAGCAGCCTCGGCTCGGGGGTCCAAGGGGGCTAGTGGGACCCCTGGCTGGGAGGTCCCAGGGGGCCAGCAGGCCCCCTAGTGGGGGTCTAGGGCAGTGCCCCCGAGGTGACAATAAAGGGAATATTCCATGGGATATTCCCTATTGGAGTCAGAAATCATTTATATCTGTTAGGTCGGTTCAATCGGGTCTAAGCCGTGTATGGCAATTACACGGGCGGTGGCTGCCCATGCTCTACCGCCCATGTATAGCCGTCCATGGAAGGCCACCCATGATCCTATATATACATGACTTCTGCACTACGTGAGACATTGAATTGAGCCAGCATACTTCTAACTTGTATCTCCCTATCTAGAGTTTTCTAGATCACCATTTAAGCTCTACCTTGAGAGCGCACGGGTGAGATTCTCCTTGCTGCTAGTAGAAAATTGTTGAGATTCTCCTATATCTGTTATCTTTTGTGCTACTCCTCTTGTGTTATATTGTGTAACTATTGTTTTACATGGTATGAGAGCTGTAAGGTTCGAATAGCTTGAGAAGTATCACTATTTTAGCCTACTAGCATACTAGAATATTAGTAGATTATTCGAGTGATTACATGGTGGCTTCATCCTCGAACATTGTTCTTGGTGCTTCAGCTAATGTTAATGCTGCACCTATTGGAATTCGCCCACCTGCATTCACTGAAGAGAAGCTGGATGGAACCAACTATACACTTTGGAAGTTCAAAACTTTTGCAATTTCGGACTCTTATGAATTACTTGACACTGTCATGGGACCGATGGGATTAGATCCAGAGCCTATACCAGTTGAAGATCCAACAAATTCAAGATTGATGATTCAGCGAGATCAAGATCTTCTACGAGCTTGGAAGAGGTGGAATGTTGATGCGTTATGTGCAATTGTCACTAGTGTAAGTGATTCAGTGCTTACTTTAGTTTAAAATACTACTAAAGCACATTAAGCTTGGGGCATATTGGCTCGACAATATGAGACAGATGTTGGAGAAACAATCACTAATTGGACATATATTTGAAGGTCAAATCTTAGGAAGAAAACCACATGCCTATGTGAAGGGACAAATTCACAAGTGTATTATATTTGTAAAGTTAGTTCACTTTAGTTCTAGAAGTTTTTTAAAAGTCACGAGAATGAGAAAATCTATATAAGTTAGTTTGTATCAACTGACGCGGAGAGAGAAGAAGTGGAAGAGAGTGATAGAATGTGAGAAGGAGTTCATTCTGTATGACTGAGTATAGTCGGGCTTCTCTGAGTGAGAAAGCATCTGTAAAACTTCTGAGTTTTTTATAGTTATGAGAAGAACTAAGTAAAGTTCTATGTATGAGCCTCTCTCCATCATCTCCATGATTACCTACTGTGTGATGAGTTCAAAAGATCAAGTTTTCCAAGCAACTCGATGCCTGGCATCGAATCTCTACTGATAAGTCATATTTTCATTATCTTTCTCATTTAGTGCTAAAGTGTTTGCAAATTATGAAGTTCTTGGAGCAACTCGATGCCTGGCATCAAATTCCAGTTGGTAAGTCATATTCTAAGTGTGCATGAAATCACCTATTATTTTGGTATCTGAAAGCTTCAGGTTTTATGCGAGAAGTCGATGCCTGGTATCGAATCCCTGCTGAAAAGTGGCCAAAAACACCGCAAGTCGATGCCCGGTATCAAATTCTCGTTGCAAGTCAATGCTAGGCATCGAATTCCATTTTTAGACAGGCACCTTTTACTAAAATAGGCAAAATTTCCAGTTTTGGAAAGTCATATAGGGTGACCTTGTGAAGGCCATAACTTCAGTTCTAGAGAATTGTTGGAAAGATCTTCTCTTCTAATTTCATCCACCAAAAGATCTTGGAGAAATAATATCTGAGCTAGGAGAAATTAGCAAAATACTGAAGGTATGTAATTTTAGTGACTAGAAAAATCTGAAGAAGTAAAGTTCTTGGTTTTGGCTATCATTTCTCAAAGTTTTGAGTGGCAATGAGTTAATGGTGACCATAGAGGTGTTCTAGTGTCACATTAATTCATTTCTTGTGGTGTTTTACACATCAACAGGTGGTATCAGAGCAAAAAGGCCCTAAAGAGAAAAAGGCGGCAAAGGTACGAGAAGTTTTGGAAAGTTTTCCATTAAAGTTTCAAAGGTGAAGCATTTGAAGACACAAGGAATCAAAAGATTACTTTGGAAGTATCTTCATACACAAAGAACCCAAAAGGTATTATCCTTTATCCTTTAAGCTCACAGGTTGCACCAGAAGGAAAGGAGTACGACAGATCATATCTCCATTGACAAACTGGACAGAGATATTTATCCCGCATGGGTAATGAGAATGGAAGCCTTACTTATGAGTAAGGATCTCATGGTATATGTAACAGGTGAAGAAGAGAAGCCAGTATTTGAAAATGAAAGCTGACCAAAGAAAGAGGAACTTGATGCTTTAAAGCATTGGTAGAAGAAGGATGCAAGTGCAAAAGCTTACATCTACAATACAATCTCAGATCATTTGCTACCACATATAAGAGGATTGGAATCATCTAAAGATATTTGGAATGCATTGGAATATCATTTCCAAAGTACTACTAAAGCAAGGAAAGCAAGTCTATGGTCAGATTTTGAAACATTCAAGAAGAAGCCAAGTCAAGCCATTAGTGATTATGTCACTAAGATGAAGGATCTAGCAGATAGTCTTGGATCCATAGATGAAGATGTTGAAGATCACAGATTGATTGCTCAACTACTTGCAGGTTTGAGAGGAGATGAAAGGTGGAAACATTTTGTCTTATCAACAGAACTTTCATTAAATCATTATGTTCCAGATTTGAACCAGTTGCTTGGTTTGATGCTCACATTTGAGCAAGACTTGAAGGGAGATGGAGATAAAGGACAAAGTTCTGCAATGTATATGAAGAACAAGAAGAAGGGAGATAAAGGTAAAGCAAAGGATGAAGAGGAGTCGAGTTCTCAAGTTTATCATGCAAGAGGTAAAGGCACTGGCAAAGGAAGACCAAGAGGTTTTGGAAGAGGAAGAGGTAATCAAAATAACAACAAGAAGGCTTGCTGGATCTGTGGATTGAGTAATCATTTGGCTCATGATTGTTGGCACAACCAACAAGGATCAAACCAAAATCAAAACAACAATAGCAGAGGTCGAGATGGAAGATATCAAAGTAATTTTCAAAGAGGTAGACAAAGTCAAAGAGGAGGCTATGGTAGAGGTGGAGGAAGAAGTTGGAGACAGAATCAATCCTACAACACCACCTACTGCAACTATGCAAATGACACACAGAATGAAAGTCATACATCATTGATGATGAATTCAATTCGCACATCAAATAAAGAAGATCTAAAGGTACTTTACATTGACTCTGGATGTTCTAATCGTTTGTCAGGAAACATAGAATTGATGTCAGAATTGGAAAAAGGCATTTCTAGTCATACAGTTCAAACAGGTGATAATACAAGACATAGTGTACATTCAATTGGAAAAGTGAAATGCAAGAGTGGAGCAGATTTGCTAAGCAATGTTTTGTATGTTCCCACAATACCTAAAAACTTGATTAGTGTGGGACAGATAGTTGAAAAAGGATTTCAAGTCAGGTTTACAAATGAAGGAGTATTTGTTGAAGATCCAAAGAATGGATATAATCAGATTGTTTGTGGTAAGAAAGAAGGTAGACTCTTTACTTTAAGAGTGCAAGGGAACATTGGTCAAGCTTTGCTCACACATGGTGAAGGAGTGATTACAAAACTTGATCTTTGGCATAAGAGATTAGGTCATTTCAATGAAATAGGAATTAAAGCTATGGTTGCAAATCAGTCTGTACTAGGATTACCAAATGTGCAGAGTCAACATATGGTTTATAAATGTGAAGCATGTCAAATGGGTAAAGCACACAGGTTACCATTTCAAAAGGAAGGATTCAAACATGATGGAGTACTTGAGCTCATTCATATAGATGTATGGGGACCAACAAAAGAAGGATGTATCAGTGGCTCAAGGTATTATGTTCTTTTCATTGATGATGCTACAAGATGGATAACATTATAGGTTTTAAAGGAGAGATCAGAAGTGTTTGGAGCTTTCAAGCATTTTCATGCATATGCAGAGAGAGTCACACGTGAAAATCTTAAGAGACTAAGATCTGATGGAGGGGGAGAATACTTCTCCCAAGAGTTCAATGATTATCTTTGGAATGCAAGAAAATGAAAGTATATTGCTTGTACAATACAATGGACTTATTGATACATATGTGTTCCTTGGAATCACACCTTGATATGGCATAAAGCTCAGCTCTTGGAGGTCTTCACATAGGTCTCTCTAACCACGAGTAAAGCTGCCATCTAATTATAGTGGGAGTCAAGCCAATACTTAGGCTTGTCATATACTTGCTCCAACATCATCCACCCACCATGTTCTTTGTCTATCATCCATCTAAATTTTTCCTATAACTTTTAAGAGATCACATTCATCACTAAACCAAAGTCAATCAAGGCCAAAGCTAAATATGATTCTCTATCATTTCCCAATTTTAGTTTTACTTTTAGTTTTCTCTTGCCCAAAATTTTCTATTTTAATTACTTTCAAGTTCTCTTATCTCTTCATCAGGTATTATTGGTCAAAGTGAATTCTTGTTCACCTAGTATATTAAAATTTCATCATCTTCATTATCAGATGATTCACTTAGAGAAATAGCTTCATTCATGAATTGAGTGACCTCAAGTAACTCTTCCATCTCTATGTCTTCAAACAATAGGAATCTTCTCCTTTTAATCAATTTAATGAAGTTGTGTTTAAATTCAAGCTTCACAATCGAGAAGTTGTGATCCAAAGACATTGTTATCTAGTGCCTTAGTAAAATATCATTTAAGGTCTCCTCTACATGATTCTTTTCTTCTAATTTTGAGATTAGTGTGGCCCTCAGAGATTTTCTTTCTTCTACTTTTCATTTTCTTGAATATTATTAGTTCTTTTAGTAGCCTCCTCATTCTTCTTTGCTATTTTTTATTATTCCATGATTTTTGTTTGGCTTTTTCTGGGCTTTATTTTCCTCAACTAGATTCTTTATTTCTTTCTTTAATATTCTTTCTTTTTGTTTCTTCTTTAGAAGCAATAGACTCCTCAGAATGGTCTTTGCTCTTGCTGTTATTTTTCTTTTCCTCATCATCCTTAGCTTGCCTTCTAGTTATTCATCTTTCAAGTTTTTCTTCATCTTGCATCTTGTCTCTTCTCCTCTTATCTACAACATCAACAATATGTGAGTAAATAGAGAATTGATCAATAGGAGGCTTCCAAGCAGTCTTCTGCATGATCCCATGTTGAGCTCTGACTAGAGCTTCAATAGACTAATTCTTTTGAGACTGTGATCTATCTTCTTCTTCATCTTCTGCCTCGAGTATCTTTAGCTTAGCTATAGATGTGCTAGTGTTAGTTAATAGCACTTCCAATGGTGTCATGTATGTAGATGCCACATTAGCCATAGCCAATGTTGAAGATACATTTAGACCCATCAGAACATGTTTCTTTCTAGGTTGCATTAGAACTAGTTGTGCAGGTAAAACCACTTGTGTGAAGAAATGTGTTAGCATCTCTTCACAAAGTCCTTGCATCTTAGCTTCATCCTCAAAACTATCCAAGTCTTCAATGACTTTAAGTCTAGTAAACCTTCGTTTATTTTTCAAAATAGCCTAGACTACTTGTTCCCCTTGTTTCTCAATCATAAGCTCTTTAACCTCTTCCATTTCTCTTCTTTGGATTGCCCTAGAATGTACAACAATGTCCAAAGTGATAGGCTCAATAAGCTAAACTCAAAGTAGAGTTAAGAGATAAATTTGTTTGAAATTTGAGACAAGAGATGAAAGTAAGCTTTAAGACCTTGGCTTTTTCAGATTAGCTACCTAAGTAGAAATTTGCTTCTAGGGTTTGAGTGTAGTTCTGATAGTCTAGGCTTTTTAGTCCAATTTTGAGGTGTTTCTTTTCTTGATGAATGTTTTCAACTTGATTTCTTTTCTTTCTTTTTAGATTAAGCTTCAATGACTTCATTTCTTTTGTTTCTTCTTGGATTTAGCTTCTACAGCTTAATTTTGTCTCTTTCGTCTTATAATTTAGGATAATCTATCTTTTTGTTGTCCTTTTTTTAATTATGGAAAATATTTTTTAGGGTTTTAACTTTTTGTTTATTTTATGATATGTTTAGGGTTTATTTTTTTACATGGAAAATTAGATAAGCTATAATAGTTGCATGTTTGATCACTAAACAACAAATTGGAACTACACAAAATGTATTGCTATCCTAATGCATGTCATGGTTGTTCAAATGCAAGCAAAAAATAATCTTTCTTTTGATTGAGCAATAACAATGTAGATATGAACAGGAACTTAAAAACATAATACCTAGTTTTTATGATTCTATGCCAAAGCTATGACTATGAAGTGTACTAATATTTTACATTTATTGAAAGCCTAAGTAAAAAATCAATCTAAGTGTGCAATGTGCTCCACTATCTCTGAAGGTATAGGTGGGGGGACTAAGTTCAATAGTAATCTCTAAGCAACCACTTTGCTTTATGTCAGGTTTAGCTATGGGAAGGAAGGGGGATGTGAAGGGAGGACCGGGTTGGATCAGGCCTTAGCATCCATTCAATGAGCATTGATGCATGTTGGGCACCTTTAGGGATAGAAGATGGACCCTCACCTATGCATTAGTGCGAGCAACAAAGTACATGGTTGTGGGATTAGAACCTCCTAGATGAAAGACATCAGAGGGTGTAGGGTGTTGTGTAGTTATGAAAAGAGAATATTGCAAATTGAACAAGTGTTTGAATCTACACTAACTACGAAAGTTGATGTAGAAGGTGAGGAAGAAACATATGAAATATCATAATAAGTGGATGAACATACATGATTTCCATGCATCAGCATGTAGAAATATATGCGGATGAACATACATGATTTCCATGCATGAGCATGTAGAAATATATGTCTCTCTCTATATCTCTCTTTCTCTCTCTCCATACATACGCAATAGCATTTCAACCGTTTTATGCATCTTTCTCTCATACACTACCTTTCTCTCTCTCCCTCTCTATCTCTCTCTCTCTCTCACTCTCTCTCAAAGATGTGTCACAAGATCCTTCTATCTCTCTCTCTCTCTGTCTCTTTCTCTCTCTCTCTCTCTCCCCTACAATTTCTCTAGAATATTGCTTCATTGCACCAAATGCCATCAGGGATTCCTTTGTCCTCATTAGCTACCTATGCACACCAAACTTATCACGCTCCTCTCTCTCTGCCTCTTTCTCTCCCCTTCTTCTTCTTTTTCTTCTTCTTCCTCTTCTTCTTCTTCTTCTTCTTCTTATTCTTCTCTCTCTCTCTCTCTCTCTCTCTCTCTCTCTCCCTTCCCCTCTCCCTCTCACTCTCCCTCTGTCTATCTATGTGTAGTACCTTTTAGAAGGTCAAGTTTAGAAAATCCATTCTCTCTCTCTCTCTCGCGCTCTCTCCCTCTATCTCTATCTATGTGTAGTACCTTTTTAGAAGGTCAAGTTTAGATCGAAGTCCTCTCTGAGTAGTACTCTCTCTCTCTCAATCCGTACTTGCATAGTAGTAGCATGACCTCTCTTTGCATCTCTCTCTCTCTCTCCCCCATATGTGTAGAGCAGCATTCTCGGATCTCTTTTCATATATATCTCTCTCTCTCTCTCTCTTTCTCACTCACTCTCTCTCCTTGTCTCTCTCCATACTTATCGGTGAATCCCCTTCGTCTCCCGCGCTCTCTAACTAGTACCAACTTCCCTGATAAAGCACTATGGAGCGAGAGATATGATCTTTGTTTGGCCTTTGTGACTCACAAGTCTGGCGCCAGCTCTGGTGCCTCTCAGAGGACACTCCACGTTTGTGATTCAGTGACCAGTGTGGTGTTGTGCCAAATAGACTAGTGGCAGCAAAATTACCACATAGTGGTTGTTGGGAGTGATGGTTGGATGCACTCAGAAGATTGAGTTGGTGCTGCTAAACCTGCTTCACACCAGCCCTCCTTTGATTCCAGATATGCTTAGTACACACCTTAAGCTTTCAAATGATACCAAGAAAGCATATATGTACTTTGCAAATGATATGTGTAATGACCAAATCAAAACAGATAACTTGGCACTTCAAAAATCAAGAAAAACTTTCTATTTCTGTAGTGACACCTGCTCAGTCTTTCACTCAGTGTGACCAGCACACTTACAATTGATCTAATTCCTTCTGGTCATATTAAATTAGCTTAACAAGCAACCATTTGCAAGTGGAATGAGAAGAAATGATAAACTACTCACTGAGAAATCACTTTAGCAAAATTATGTGTACCCCCGACTTTTTAGGAACACTGCAGCAGAATACCAGAGTCCACTTCGATCGTGATTTCTCTGTAATCGCTGAATCAATTGACTTCAAACTTTGTAGGTGTATAGAAGACTTTGAGCTGAATCCAATGTGCTTTGAATTAATTGATTTTGTTTAGTAGATCCTGAGATATGCTCTGTTGAAGTTGACAGACTTGGAGATGATGACTCAGAGAAAACCAGAGATAGTGAATGTAAATCTTTCTATTAGTTCACATGAATGTACAATCTCATTGGCTTGATAGATGTAGCCTAATGAGTTGGAGATGTGTAGGCTATGGTGTAGCACTCACACACTCTATAATCACAGATGTAAGCCTCGGGAATGATGAAGGACACTCGCGACTTTTCAAGTACAACTTATATAAGTATGAGTGATAGTTTGAAATCAAATTTGAATTCTTGGCTCCCTTCAATCACTCCTCTAAAAGTAGGGAGATATTCTCTCCACTAAACCATCCACTTTTCCACGAATACAATCAAGTAGGTAAGTGAATAAAGTGATTACATGTAAATGCCAAGTCTTATAGACTTTTACAATGGGTAAAGAAGTAAGAACTTATAAGCATAAGTTCACATGGACTTTGCTTCAAGTGAAGCCTTGATGAAGGTTGTCCAAGCTAGTCTTCCATGGTTCCAAGCCAAGTGTGAAGGCTTGAAATGCACCAACAGCTCCCCCTCAAGCCAAGCACTTTGGCTTAAGTTTTCATCTTCAATCTTCAATCACATCCTGCAATCCAATCATGGATTTGAATCTGCATAGTTTGTTTTCATCCAATGCTTTAGTGAGTAAATCTGCACATTGCATATTAGTAGATACATATGTCAATTGAATGTCTTTACTAAGCAACTTCTCTCTCACATAGTGGTAATGAACCTCTATGTGTTTGGTTCTAGCATGATATATTGGGTTAGCTGCAAGGTGAAGAGAGCTAGTATTATCTCCAAAGATAATTGGAGGTCTAGTGTATAGACCTAACTCTGTATATAAAAGTTTCAACCAGATAGCTTCTTGAGTGGCATTGGCAAGCCCTCTATACTCTGCTTTAGTGGATGACAATGCCATTGTAGGTTGCTTCTTGGCTGACCAAGAAATAGGCTTATCTCCTGCAAAACAAATGTAGCCTGATGTGCTCCTCCTATCATCCTTGCATCCTGCCCAATCTGCATCTCAGTAAACTTTAATATCAATATCTGATGTATAAGGAAAGTACAAACCATGGTTCTGAGTTCCCTTCAAATACTTCAAGATCTTCTTTGCTGCCTCTAGGTGAGGTGTCCTTGGTTTGTGCATGAATTGGCTTAGCACACTAACTCCATATGCTATGTCAATTCTTGTCAAGGTAGCATAGTTCAAACTACCTACCATGCTTTGATATCCTGTAATGTCTTGTAGTTCATCCCCTTCATGAGCACTTAGCTTTAGGTTGACCTCCATTGCAGTAGTAGATACTTTAGCATCCTGCAAACCAAACTTCTTGACCATATCCTGTACATACTTCTTTTGAGTGATATATATACCTGAGTTGGTGTAGACTAACTCAAGACCTAAGAAGTACTTCAATAATCCAAGATCATTGATCTTGAATTCTTTCATCATCTGTCCTTTGATGTGTCTAATCCCATTGACATCATTGCGTGTAATGATGATGTCATCAACATAAACACACAAGTAGATTACCTCTGTACTACTTCTCTTTATGAACAGAGAAGTATCAGCTTTGCTCATCACAAATCCTTGATCTTGGAGGTAGGTTGTCAACCTGTAATTCCATGCTCTAGGTGCCTGCTTCAAACCATATAGTGCCTTCTTCAATCTACAAACATAATTTACCTTCTTGGTATCTTCATAGCCAGGTGGTTGTGACATGTAGACTTCTTCAGATATCCATCCATTCAAGAAAGCATTCTTGACATCTAATTGGTACATGTTCCAATTTTTGGATGCAGCTACACTCACCAATATCCTGATAGTTGGCATCTTAGCCACAGGAGAAAATGTCTCCTCATAATCAATGCCTTGGGTTTGTGCAAAACCCTTGGCTACCAACCTAGCTTTGTACCTGTTTATTGTTCCATCTGAATTTCTCTTTAGTTTGTAGATCCATCTGGATCCTATCACCTTCATAGAGTCCTTCTCGGGTACCAAGTCCCAAGTATTACGCTTCTTGAGAGCTTCCATTTCTTCATCCATAGCTCCTTTCCATTCTGGCTTGGTGATTGCTTCTTCATAGGTACCTGGTTCTTCATTCAACAAATCCTTTGCAAGATATACAGAATGTTTAGTTACAAGTGATGTATCATACCCAAATCTGATAGGCTTCTTCTTTTCTCTCTCTGAGATCTCCTCATTGCTTGAGTTGAGGATTCTGGTGTATCCTCTAGCTTCTTCATCTTCATCTTTCCTTTGGACTTCCATGCCTTGAATTCCTCAAGGTTAATTGTATCATCATCATCTGAGCTTGATTCATCTTTCTGATTGGTTCCTCCTTGGTGAGCTTTGGGAAATCTTCTTCCATATCATAGGGTAGACTAACTTTCCTGCATTCATTCTCATACCATGAGTCATTCTCATCAAAGATGACATCTCTGCTTACCTTGAAGCCTTTGTTTGTTGGGTTGTAGAATCTGTATCCCTTTTGGTTCAAATCATAACCAATGAAGATACACTTTTCAGCTTTAGGATCTAGCTTTCCCCTTACCTGTGAGGGAATATGCACATATGCTACACAACCAAAGATTTTGCAATGATCCAGAGAAGGTCTCTTACCATGCCAAGCTTCATATGGTGTCATGCCATCAAGTGATTTGGATGGCAATCTATTGATGAGATAGGTGGCAGTAGATACACTCTCTGCCCAAAGATAATTTGGCAACTTCTTTTCATTAAGCATAGACCTAGCTGTTTCTACAATGAGTCTATTCCTTCTTTCAGCTACCCCATTTTGTTCAGGTGAGTACCTTGTAGTAATCTCCCTTTTGATGCCTCTTTCCTGCAAGAAATCTTCAAACTCATTGGAGAAGTACTCTCCTCCACCATCTGACCTTAGCCTCTTCAAGCTTCTTCCTGTTTGATTTTCAACAAGTGCAAGATACCTCTTGAAACAATTAAACACTTCATCTTTATGCTTCATAAAGTATAAGATGGTCCACCTGCTATAGTCATCAATAAAGGACACATAATACCTTGAACCTGAGATGGAGGGGTCCTTGCTAGGTCCCCAAACATCTGTGTGTACCAAGTCTAGGTAGTCTTCATGCATGAAACCTTTCCTTGAATAAGGCAATCTATGAGACTTACCAAACTGACATGCTCCACACTTGTAAATCATGTGTTGCTTGGACACATTAGGTATCCCAAGCACACATTGATCCCTGCACATTTGCTTTAGGGTTCTTTCACCTATGTGACCTAACCTCTTGTGCCATATTTCTAACTCTGAAAGTGTTTGATCCTTGTAATTATACAAAGCAATGTTCTTGGTGTCTTCTAGCTCAAAAGTAAACAATCTACCTGATTTTTCTCCCTTGGCTATCCTTCTGAATCCATGTCTTGGGTCCTCCACATATGCTCCATGTTGTGTGAACCTGACCTGCAAACCTTTCTCCACAATCTGACCAACACTCATTAGATTCTTGGTGATGGTTGGTACATAGAGTACCCTGCTCAATAAGTTCTGGTTACCATCACATGTCTTTACATTTCCAATTTTTACAACAGAATGTTTAGTATCATCACCTGTCTGTACCTGATGTTTGCCCTTGGGTTCTTCCAAATCAGAAAGTAGTGCCACATTGCCAGCTACATGGTTAGAATATCCTGAGTCAATGTAAAATAAATGATCATCATTTGTACCTTCCTTGGAGGTCATATTCATGATCAATAGGGAGTCATCTTGCTCCTCTGTGTAGTTGTTGTAGTCTGTTCTATTTCTGAATCCACCTTGGTAGTTACCATTGTGGTTGTTATTGTAATTGTTGTTGTATTGATTGTTGTATCCATTGTAGCCTTGGTGTTGGTTGAATCTGCCTCTCCCTTGAGAGTATCCACCTCTTGAGTAGCCTCTTCCTCTCTGATTCTTATAGTTCTTGTAGCATTCATCTGTGGTATGATTGGACAATCCACAAATGTTGCATGGCGATGAGTTGTAGGGTCTCCCCCTACCTGACTTACCTCCTCTGCCTCTTCCTCTAGATGATCTACCTCTCCCTGCATAATTGGCTTGAGAGGTAGAGCCTTCTTCATCTTGTTTCTTCCCTTTACCTTTATCCTTAACTTTCTTATCAGTATAGAGAGCAGAGGGGTTGTTACCTTTTGATTGATCTCCTGCCTTTGTAAAGTTTGCTTCATGTGTAAATAGTTGGCCCATGAGTGTTGTGGATCTGGGGTATGCATGTCCATGTAGAGGTCCATTGCAGTGGTGAAACTTTCCCACTTATCATCTGCCTTGAGTCCATTTGTCACTTGCCTGACTATTTGCTCCTCTTCAATCTCCTCTCCAATGCTTGCTAATTGGTCTACCACATCTTTAATCTTTGTCACATACTCTGAGACGGATTGCTTGGGATGCTTCCTAAGGGTTGTGAATTCAATCCACAATTGATTCTTCCTGGCCCTTGTGTTGGAAGAAAAGTATGTTGATAGAGTTTCCCAAGTCTCTTGGGAAGTCTTACAGTTCCTTACATGAGGTAAAAGAAAATCAGATATAGAGTTTAGAAGGTAAGACCTAGCCAAAGCATCTTTTGCACACCATTGGTTGAGCCTCTCATGTTCATCCTTGGTGGGTAGTCCTCTAGTTTTGAATGAGGGCAATTCCTCATCTCCTGATATGTATCCAAATAAGCTCCTTCCTTGTAGATAGGTCTTCATCCTCAGAGACCAAGCTTGGTAATTGTTCCTGTCCAATTTGTCAATGAATGAAGGAAATCCATCTCCCATGTTTACCTTATTTGCTCTGATACCACTGTTGGGAGTGATGGTTGGATGCACTCAGAAGATTGAGTTGGTGCTGCTAAACCTGCTTCACACCAGCCCTCCTTTGATTCCAGATATGCTTAGTACACACCTTAAGCTTTCAAATGATACCAAGAAAGCATATATGTACTTTGGAAATGATATGTGTAATGACCAAATCAAAACAGATAACTTGGCACTTCAAAAATCAAGAAAAACTTTCTATTTTTGTAGTGACACCTGCTCAGTCTTTCACTCAGTGTGACCAGCACACTTACAATTGATCTAATTCCTTCTGGACATATTAAATTAGCTTAACAAGCTACCATTTGCAAGTCGAATGAGAAGAAATGATAAACTACTCACGGAGAAATCACTTTAGCAAAATTATGTGTACCCTCGATTTTTTAGGAACACTGTAGCAGAATACCAGAGTCCACTTCGATCGCAATTTCTCTGTAATGGCTGAATCAATTGACTTCAAACTTTGTAGGTGTATAGAAGACTTTGAGCGGAATCCAATGTGCTTTGAATTATGTGATTTGATTCAGTAGATCCTGAGATATGCTCTGTTGAAGTTGACAGACTTGGAGATGATGACTCAGAGAAAACCAGAGATAGTGAATGTAAATCTTTCTATTAGTTCACATGAATGTACAATCTCATTGGCTTGATAGATGTAGCCTAATGAGTTGGAGATGTGTAGGCTATGGTGTAGCACTCACACACTCTATAATCACAGATGTAAGCCTTGGGAATGATGAAGGACACTCGCGAATTTTCAAGTACAACTTATATAAGTATGAGTGATAGTTTGAATTCAAATTTGAATTCTTGGCTCCCTTCAATCACTCCTCTAAAAGTAGGGAGATATTCTCTCCACTAAACCATCCACTTTTCCACGAATACAATCAAGTAGGTAAGTGAATAAAGTGATTACATGTAAATGCCATGTCTTATAGACTTTTACAATGGGTAAAGAAGTAAGAACTTATTAGCTTAAGTTCATATGGACTTTGCTTCAAGTGAAGCCTTGATGAAGGTTGTCCAAGCTAGTTTTCCATGGTTCCAAGCCAAGTGTGAAGGCTTGAAATGCACCAACAGCTCCCCCTCAAGCCAAGCACTTTGGCTTAAGTTTTCATCTTCAATCTTCAATCACATCCTGCAATCCAATCATGGATTTGAATCTGCATAGTTTGTTTCCATCCAATGCTTTAGTGAGTAAATCTGCACATTGCATATTAGTAGACACATATGTCAATTGAATGTCTTTACTAAGCAACTTCTCTCTCACATAGTGGTAATGAACCTCTATGTGTTTGGTTCTAGCATGATATATTGGGTTAGCTGCAAGGTGAAGAGAGCTAGTATTATCTCCAAAGATAATTGGAGGTCTAGTGTATAGACCTAACTCTGTATATAAAAGTTTCAACCAGATAGCTTCTTGAGTGGCATTGGCAAGCCCACTATACTCTGCTTCAGTGGATGACAATGCCACTGTAGGTTGCTTCTTGGCTGACCAAGAAATAGGCTTATCTCCTGCAAAACAAATGTAGCCTGATGTGCTCCTCCTATCATCCTTGCATCCTGCCCAATCTGCATCTGAGTAAACTTTAATATCAATATCTGATGTATAAGGAAAGTACAAACCATGGTTCTTAGTTCCCTTCAAATACTTCAAGATCTTCTTTGCTGCCTCTAGGTGAGGTGTCCTTAGTTTGTGCATGAATTGGCTTAGCACACTAACTCCATATGCTATGTCAATTCTTGTCAAGGTAGCATAGTTCAAACTACCTACCATGCTTTGATATCCTGTAATGTCTTGTAGTTCATCCCCTTCATGAGCACTTAGCTTTAGGTTGACCTCCATTGGAGTAGTAGATACTTTAGCATCCTGCAAACCAAACTTCTTGACCATATCCTGTACATACTTCTTTTGAGTGATATATATACCTGAGTTGGTGTAGACTAACTCAAGACCTAAGAAGTACTTCAATAATCCAAGATCATTGATCTTGAATTCTTTCATCATCTGTCCTTTGATGTGTCTAATCCCATTGACATCATTGCCTGTAATGATGATGTCATCAACATAAACACACAAGTAGATTACCTCTGTACTACTTCTCTTTATGAACAGAGAAGTATCAGCTTTGCTCATCACAAATCCTTGATCTTGGAGGTAGGTTGTCAACCTGTAATTCCATGCTCTAGGTGCTTGCTTCAAACCATATAGTGCCTTCTTCAATTTACAAACATAATTTACCTTCTTGGGATCTTCATAGCCAGGTGGTTGTGACATGTAGACTTCTTCAGATATCCATCCATTCAAGAAAGCATTCTTGACATCTAATTGGTACATGTTCCAATTTTTTGGATGCAGCTACACTCACCAATATCCTGATAGTTGGCATCTTAGCCACAAGAGAAAATGTCTCCTCATAATCAATGCCTTGGGTTTGTGCAAAACCCTTGGCTACCAACCTAGCTTTGTACCTGTTTATTGTTCCATCTGAATTTCTCTTTAGTTTGTAGATCCATCTAGATCCTATCACCTTCATAGAGTCCTTCTTGGGTACCAAGTCCCAAGTATCACTCTCCTTGAGAGCTTCCATTTCTTCATCCATAGCTCCTTTCCATTCTGGCTTGGTGATTGCTTCTTCATAGGTACCTGGTTCTTCATTCAACAAATCCTTTGCAAGATATACAGAATGTTTAGTTACAAGTGATGTATCATACCCAAATCTGATAGGCTTCTTCTTTTCTCTCTCTGAGATCTCCTCATTGCTTGAGTTGAGGATTCTGGTGTATCCTCTAGCTTCTTCATCTTCATCTTTCCTTTGGACTTCCATGCCTTGAATTCCTCAAGGTTAATTGTATCATCATCATCTGAGCTTGATTCATCTTTCTGAATTGGTTCCTCCTTGGTGAGCTTTGGGAAATCTTCTTCCATATCATAGGGTAGACTAACTTTCCTGCATTCATTCTCATACCATGAGTCATTCTCATCAAAGATGACATCTCTGCTTACCTTGAAGCCTTTGTTTGTTGGGTTGTAGAATCTGTATCCCTTTTGGTTCAAATCATAACCAATGAAGATACACTTTTCAGCTTTAGGATCTAGCTTTCCCCTTACCTGTGAGGGAATATGCACATATGCTACAGAACGAAAGATTTTGCAATGATCCAGAGAAGGTCTCTTACCATGCCAAGCTTCATATGGTGTCATGCCATCAAGTGATTTGGATGGCAATCTATTGATGAGATAGGTGGCAGTAGATACACTCTCTGCCCAAAGATAATTTGGCAACTTCTTTTCATTAAGCATAGACCTAGTTGTTTCTACAATGAGTCTATTCCTTCTTTCAGCTACCCCATTTTGTTTAGGTGAGTACCTTGTAGTAATCTCCCTTTTGATGCCTCTTTCCTGCAAGAAATCTTCAAACTCATTGGAGAAGTACTCTCCTCCACCATCTGACCTTAGCCTCTTCAAGCTTCTTCCTGTTTGATTTTCAACAAGTGCAAGATACCTCTTGAAACAATTAAACACTTCATCTTTATGCTTCATAAAGTATAAGATGGTCCACCTGCTATAGTCATCAATAAAGGACACATAATACCTTGAACCTGAGATGGAGGGGTCCTTGCTACGTCCCCAAACATCTGTGTGTACCAAGTCTAGGTAGTCTTCATGCATGAAACCTTTCCTTGAATAAGGCAATCTGTGAGACTTACCAAACTGACATGCTCCACACTTGTAAATCATGTGTTGCTTGGACACATTAGGTATCCCAAGCACACATTGATCCCTGCACATTTGCTTTAGGGTTCTTTCACCTATGTGACCTAACCTCTTGTGCCATATTTCTAACTCTGAAAGTGTTTGATCCTTGTAATTATACAAAGCAATGTTCTTGGTGTCTTCTAGCTCAAAAGTAAACAATCTACCTGATTTTTCTCCCTTGGCTATCCTTCTGAATCCATGTCTTGGGTCCTCCACATATGCTCCATGTTGTGTGAACCTGACCTGCAAACCTTTCTCCACAATCTGACCAACACTCATTAGATTCTTGGTGATGGTTGGTACATAGAGTACCCTGCTCAATAAGTTCTGGTTACCATCACATGTCTTTACATTTCCAATTTTACAACAGAATGTTTAGTATCATCACCTGTCTGTACCTGATGTTTGCCCTTGGGTTCTTCCAAATCAGAAAGTAGTGCCACATTGCCAGCTACATGGGTAGAACATCTTGAGTCAATGTAAAATAAATGATCATCATTTGTACCTTGCTTGGAGGTCATATTCATGATCAATAGGGAGTTATCTTGCTCCTCTGTGAAGTTGTTGTAGTCTCTTCTATTTTTGAATCCACCTTGGTAGTTACCATTGTGGTTGTTATTGTAATTGTTGTTGTATTGATTGTTGTATCCATTGTAGCCTTGGTGTTGGTTGAATCTGCCTCTCCCTTGACAGTATCCACCTCTTGAGTAGCCTCTTCCTCTCTGATTCTTATAGTTCTTGTAGCATTCATCTGTGGTATGATTGGACAATCCACAAATGTTGCATGGTGATGAGTTGTAGGGTCTCCCCCTACCTGACTTACCTCCTCTGCCTCTTCCTCTAGATGATCTACCTCTCCCTGCATAATTGGCTTGAGAGGTAGAGCCTTCTTCATCCTGTTTCTTCCCTTTACCTTTATTCTTAAATTTCTTATCAGTATAAAGAGCAGAGGGGTTGTTACCTTTTGATTGATCTCCTGCCTTTGTAAACTTTGCTTCATGTGTAAATAGTTGGCCCATGAGTGTTGTGAGATCTGGGGTATGCATGTCCATGTAGAGGTCCATTGCAGTGGTGAAACTTTCCCACTTATCATCTGCCTTGAGTCCATTTGTCACTTGCCTGACTATTTGCTCCTCTTCAATCTCCTCTCCAATGCTTGCTAATTGGTCTGCCACATCTTTAATCTTTGTCACATACTCTGAGACTGATTGCTTGGGATGCTTCCTAAGGGTTGTGAATTCAATCCACAATTGATTCTTCCTGGCCCTTGTGTTGGAAGAAAAGTATGTTGACAGAGTTTCCCAAGTCTCTTGGGAAGTCTTACAGTTCCTTACATGAGGTAAAAGAAAATCAGATATAGAGTTTAGAAGGTAAGACCTAGCCAAAGCATCTTTTGCACACCATTGGTTGAGCCTCTCATGTTCATCCTTGGTGGGTAGTCCTCTAGTTTTGAATGAGGGCAATTCCTCATCTCCTGATATGTATCCAAATAAGCTCCTTCCTTGTAGATAGGTCTTCATCCTTAGAGACCAAGCTTGGTAATTGTTCCTGTCCAATTTGTCAATGAATGAAGGAAATCCATCTCCCATGTTTACCTTATTTGCTCTGATACCACTGTTGGGAGTGATGGTTGGATGCACTCAGAAGATTGAGTTGGTGCTGCTAAACCTGCTTCACACCAGCCCTCCTTTGATTCCAGATATGCTTAGTACACACCTTAATCTTTCAAATGATACCAAGAAATCATATATGTACTTTGCAAATGATATGTGTAATGACCAAATCAAAACAGATAACTTGGCACTTCAAAAATCAAGAAAAACTTTCTATTTCTGTAGTGACACCTGCTCAGTCTTTCACTCAGTGTGACCAGCACACTTACAATTGATCTAATTCCTTCTGGACATATTAAATTAGCTTAACAAGCTACCATTTGCAAGTGGAATGAGAAGAAATGATAAACTACTCACTGAGAAATCACTTTAGCAAAATTATGTGTACCCCCGATTTTTTAGGAACACTGTAGTAGAATACTAGAGTCCACTTCGATCGCGATTTCTCTGTAATGGCTGAATCAATTGACTTCAAACTTTGTAGGTGTATAGAAGACTTTGAGCTAAATCCAATGTGCTTTGAATTACTTGATTTGGCTCAGTAGATCCTGAGATATGCTCTGTTGAAGTTGACAGACTTGGAGATGATGACTCAGAGAAAACCAGAGATAGTGAATGTAAATCTTTCTATTAGTTGACATGAATGTACAATCTCATTGGCTTGATAGATGTAGCCTAATGAGTTGGAGATGTGTAGGCTATGGTGTAGCACTCACACACTCTATAATCACAGATGTAAGCCTTGGGAATGATGAAGGACACTCGCGACTTTTCAAGTACAACTTATATAAGTATGAGTGATAGTTTGAATTCAAATTTGAATTCTTGGCTCCCTTCAATCACTCCTCTAAAAGTAGGGAGATATTCTCTCCACTAAACCATCCACTTTTCCACGAATACAATCAAGTAGGTAAGTGAATAAAGTGATTACATGTAAATGCCAAGTCTTATAGACTTTTACAATGGGTAAAGAAGTAAGAACTTATAAGCATAAGTTCACATGGACTTTGCTTCAAGTGAAGCCTTGATGAAGGTTGTCCAAGCTAGTCTTCCATGGTTCCAAGCCAAGTGTGAAGGCTTGAAATGCACCAACAGTGGTAGAAAAGTTAGTGCTAATTGATTATAGGCATCAGTGGTGGTGGGTCGCATCAATTTTCTAACACGATCACGTGCACATCCAATATTTTATGTATTTTCTTGGCTGATAAATTGATAACCCTATGTAATGAATCCTACTTCATCTCAGAATTGTTTGACCAACCATTGCATACCTGGCAAGAGGCGAGCCACTAATTATCATAAATCATAATCTGGCTTGATAAAGTGTATTCGACGCTATTGTATTTTTATTGTAATTGGACGCTAACAAATACCATGTCCATATTCCAGTTCTGGTACAAGCTGATCCGAGTATAAATTCCCTAAGTGGTGATGAACTCTCAAGGACTGCATCATCTGACAAATGGGGCCCCATAGATATAAAGTTTAATATGAATTATACTCGGAAATTGCGATCATATGTGACCTTTATTCATCTTCACCCTTTGAAGAGCATAGTAAAAACTACATCAACGTGGAGAATCCACATACATTGAATTTAGGGTACTAACCTACAATTTGTTTTTGGCTACATTTGCGATAACATCAATGTTTGCATCTATGAACTTCAATTGTATTTTCTAAGGTCCCACGCTTCATTTTGGCACTATATTAGAACCTTGTTTTATATAGTTGTAGCTCTTATATCTTTGGGAGTAAGTACATGCACATCTTTGTATTCCCCAAGGTTCCATTTTTCTTTGGGCTTCAACCATATTTTGAGCACTCAAGGCACTAAGTGTCTCTTTGTAACCTCTCAAATATTAGAAGAAGATAGTGTGCATGTGCATTTGTGGGTTGGAGGCTAGTGTAAGCCCACCCACAAAATTTCTTCAGTTTCTAAGCCCATTCTAAGGCTCTTTTTGTGTGCAATGGGCTACTCTAAGCCCTCCTCTCACGTTGACTTATCTTGGTGTTGTACAAGTGCAGGGCTACTCTAAGCCCCCCCCCCCTCCCCCCCCCCCCCCCAAGAATTTTAAGTTTGGTGTCCATTTGTCCATTTCAAGCTTTGCAATTATTTTGAAGCGGTATTTTTGGCAAGTACCTTTGATAGTGTTTCTAAACACTTTATCCTCAAAGCTTTGTATGAACAAAAGTGAAGGTAGCTCATTATCTATGGCTAACTTCTTACCCTCTTTCACCCCCTATTTTTATGCCTAAGGATGAACGCCTCAATGGACAAAATTACAATCTATGGAAAGATGGCATGCACGCATATCTCTACACGAATCTCCTTCATGAGGTAGTAGACGGGTCAGAACCCGAACCAAATAGGGATACCAACTTAGACAATTGGCATGTGTGGAATGTCAAGGACAAATGAGCTTTAGGTCAGTTGTTACTTGCCTGCGACGAACTCACAAAAGGACATATCACGGCCTGTGGGACATCCAAGGATGCTTGGGATACGTTAGCCGCTTTGTATGAAGACAAAACCCCTTCGAAAATATATGCATTAGAGGCTGAATTTCATAATTTGACCATTCGGCCACACAACACAATTACCAAGGTCATAGCCCAATTTGAGGACTACCAGCGTAAATTAGCACTATGTGGTAGGCAAATTTCTAGTGAAGACATGGCCATTAGGCTTCTTAACAAGTTACCTAAGTCATACGAGAAATTTGTCACAACTTTGTATAATCGTGACCAAGTCTTAACTTGGGAAGAGGTTCGTCGACTATTGCTCCTTCACGACTCGCGAGCCAAATCGACTTCCTCCCAAGAGTCTACCATGAAGGCCAAAGGCCCATTTAATAAGGGAAAAACCACAAGTTATTATGCTAGCAATGGATCTAAGCAAGGATCGCATAATTCATCCAAGAAGTTCACCTGTAATTCTTGTGGAAAATCAGGACACTTAGAAAAGTTTTTCCATAAAAAGAAACAATCATCGAAAGCTTCTACGTCTAGGCAAGCATCCAAAGGATCCCAACATAGATCCCACTGCTCTAGTGAGGAACTCTTCATCTCCACAGAAGCCAATGCCCTAGTTACTTCTAGCTCCTCGCATGAGTGGATCTTTGATAGCGGAGCTACCTCCCATATGTGCAAAGACAAACTCCTTTCAAGAACTTGAAGAGCACACAGGAGAAGTCTATCTTGGCAACAACAAAAGTTTACCCATCGAAGGAAAAGGGCAAATTACCAACCATCAGGGGGAATGCAAGTCTTTATCCAATGTTCTTTTTGTTCCAAATTTATTTATGAATCTACTTTTGGTCAAGGCCATTACAGATGAGGACAAACAACTATGGTTTGATAACACCTCAGTTGAGGTAGTTGATCCCCATACAAAAGATGTCATTGCTCAAGGTATTGAAGAAAAGGGCCTCTACAAATTATCTTGCTTTGTATCCAAAGAATCAACCTCAAGTTTGTGGCACCAAAGATTTGGCCACACTTCTTACTTATCAAAAATCTCTTCATCCCAACTTGTGAAGGGATTACCAAAGATAGGGCAACTTACTGATGTCTGCCAAGCTTGCACCCAAGGCAAGCAACATAGGGCCCCAGTTCCCAAGGAGGGTTCAACACAAGCGAGGAACCCTCTAGCCCTTATCCACATGGACTTATGTGGACCCATGAACACCCCATCCCTGAGTGGATCCCTCTACTTTTATCTTCTAGGAGATGACCACTCTTGCTATATTTGGGTGTAGTTTTTGAAGTCAAAGGTAGACACATTTTCTAAGTTTCAAACTTGGATCAAGGAAGTTGAGAATGAAGCTTTGACTAAAGTTAAAACCATCAGATCAGATGGAGGTGGTGAGTTTATCAATCATGGCTTTGATAACTCTCTCAAACAGAAAGGGATCAAAAGACAAGTCACTCAGCCTCATACTCCATCCCAGAATGGAGTAGCTGAAAGAAAGATATGCAGTGTGATTGAAATGGCAAGAATTATGCTTCATCACAAGGATCTACCCTACAAGTTCTGGGTAGAAGCTGTGCATACTGCCGTTCACATTCTTAATGGAGGATTTACAAGTGCATTACACAACAAAACACCCTTCGAAGCATACTATGGAAGAAAACCAAATGTGAATTACTTTCGAGTCTTCGGTAGTGAAACTTTTGTCCATGTACCAAAAGAAGATAGAAACAAGTTACAATCAAAGTCCAAGAAACACATATTCATAGGGTATAGTAACCAATCAAAGGCATACCGTCTATATGATATGGAAAACCACTCCATCACCATTTGGAAGGATGTGATCTTCAATGAAGCTTCCACATACTCAAGAAAAGATTCAAGTACAAGTCTTAGTCCATCTGTCCACACTTGAGAGGGGGACTCAGTATTTCCAAACTCCAACTCAGAAGCTAGTACTTCACAACAACCACACCAATCTGAAAGACTTCTTGATAAGAGACAACACGAAAAAATTCAGTATGTTATTATGCTCTAATGCACCAAATTCAACAAATTCCAGAGCCATCCAACTACAAAGAAGCTCAAGGCCAACCAGAGTGGGAAGCAGCTATGAAAGAGGAACTGGATGCAATAGCAAAGAACAAGACTTGGACATTAGTTCCCAAACCAACCAACCATCAATTCATAGGAGTCAAGTGGATATACAAAGTGAAATACAAGTCTGATGGAACTCTAGATAAATATAAGGCAAGATTAGTCGCTAAGGGATACAAGCAACAACATGGCATTGACTATGAAAAAACCTTTGCTCCTACTGCAAGATTCACAACCATAAGAATCATCTTAGCACTAAGTCATCACTTTAAGTGGCCCATTTACCAGCTCGACGTCAAAAGTGCATTCCTGAATGGAGATCTTCAAGAAGAAGTTTATGCTGAACAACTTGAAGGCTTCAAGATCAAAGGCAGAAAAGATCAAGTCTACAAGCTTCACAAAGCACTTTATGGACTCAAGCAAGCTCCCAGGGCCTGGTACGAAAAGATTCACATGTTCTTTGAAGACAAGGGATTTCACAGAAGCAGTGCTGATGCTAATCTCTATATATATCAAAAGGAGTATTTAGTAGCCATCATCATCATTCTCTATGTAGATGACTTGATCTTGACAGGCTCAGACGAAGAATGCATCCAGTTTATCATCACATAGCTTCACCTTGAGTACTCTATGATAGATCTTGGATTCCTACACTACTTCTTGGGTATGGAAGTTTGGCAAACAAAAGAAGGTATATTCCTATCACAAAAGAAGTACTGCTCTGATTTACTTTCCAGATATAACATGGACCAGTGTCACTCAGTCTCTACTCCACTTGATCCAAACATCAAGCTTACACTAGAAGACTCATCATCACTTGTGGATGTGCATACCTATAGATAACTTGTTGGTTCATTACTCTATCTTGCCAACAGTAGACCAGATATTGCTTATGCAGTTGGTATACTCAGTCAGTTTACACATCAACCTCGCCAGACTCATTAGGACGCTGCTCAGAGACTTGCCTCACCTGACATCATGGTCTTTGGTAGAGAGGGGGCATCGAACTCGCAAGGTATTCAGATTTTGATTGGGCTGGTGATCCTGATTCTCGAGGGTCTACATCTAGGTATATATTCTTGGTTGGCTCAGGACCTATCTCTTGGGCAACTAAGAAGCAGCCTACAATTTCTCTATCATCCACAGAGGTCGCGTACCGAGCATCGAGCTTTGCAACATGTGAGGCCATCTCACTTCGATGTTTATTATCTGATATTGGTGTTTTGTAGGAGACTCCGACATGTATTTGCACGGACAGCCAGTCAGCCTTGGCCATCGCTAAGAATCCAATGTTCCACGCTCGGACGAAGCACATCGAGATCCAGTACCACTTCATCTACGAGAAGTTCATATCTCAGCAGATTACTCTGGAGCACTGTACCTCTCAGTAGAACTTGGTGGACATGTTCATGAAGGCTCTACCTCCGGTTCTGCTTTAGCCCTTGGTGGACCTCTACAACATTCAGCCGCTCCAAAATGGAGCTACAGAGGGGGTGTTGACGACATGATTGCTCCTACTTCATCTACATTTGTATCTGCATGAGTGCATCACCATTTTGTATCTATGAGGCACTCCATTTCTAGTCTATTTCCATTTTATATTGTATTTACTTTGTATTTGGGTACCTTGCCATGTGCTTCTACCAGTTTATTCATTCTTCTTTCAGGAGACTTATCCCACATATGATGTACTTTTGAGAGCCCCTCCCAAATCTATATAAGGAGGGCCTCTCCCCTCATTTGTACTTGGTTAGAAGCTTAAGGAGCCTACTCCATGCTCTTGGCAAGCTCATTTCTAATGCACATGAGTTTACCCATTTCATGGTCTACTCATTTTGTGTCTCACACATTCTTTGTTTTATGAGAGTACTTTACTTTTCATTTTTCTTCTGCATGTGTACTCTCTCCATGTGCATGTGTATGTGTACGTGTATGTACATGTATGTGTACGTGTATGTGTATGTGTATGTGTATGTGTATGTGTATGTGTATGTGTATGTGTATGTGTATGTGTATGTGTATGTGTATGTGTACATGTATGTGTATGTGTACATGTATGTGTACGCGTATGTGTACGTGTATGTGTACGTGTATGTGTACGTGTATGTGTATAAGTATGTGTATGTGTATGTGTATGTATATGTGTATGTCCATGTGTATGTGTATGTGTATGTGTATGTGTATGTGTGTGTATGTGTTTGTGTATGTGTATGTGTATGTGTATGTGTGTGTGTATGTGTGTGTATGTGTATGTGTATGTGTATGTGTATGTGTATGTGTATGTTTACGTGTATGTGTATGTGTATGTGTATGTGTATGTGCATGTGTATGTGTATGTGTATGTGTGTGTGTGTGTATGTGTATGTGTATGTGTATGTTTATCTGCATGTGCATGTATGTCTGTGTATGTGTATATGTATGTGTATGTAAATAGTTATGTGATATGTACGTATTTGTGCATGTGTATGCATATGTATTTATGTATGTGCATGTGTGTGTATGTGTGTATGTTTATGTTTACGTATACACACACATGATGGGGGAAGTATCTCAACCCCTAAGCAACGACGAAGAGTGAATGACCTCCACAGGTATCCTTCTTTGACCTCTACAAACCAAAAATGCTCTTACTCAGAGCATATGCAGAGAACTCCAGTGAGCTTTTGTAGCCCTGTAGTAGACACCAAGAGCTTTCCAACAAACCAAATTTCACTTCAAATGGATGCCTACACAAGGAGAAACAATGTCTACAACATGAGCTAGTTGAATGCTCACAACTGCCAATCAAGCAGATAACTCACTTCACTCCAGCAAGCTTTTCTCAGAGATTATACAGAGAATGAATATCAAACTTTGGTCAACTTTAGAGGACTCTAATAGCTACCCAATGACACCAAAATCATAGCAAATGGATACATAGAGAAGGAGAACCAGCCCTTACAACAGAGAGCAAATTATTTCAAACAGAGCCTACACACTAAGAGAGATATCAATCACACAACTTCACTAAAATGAATGTTGCTCCTAGATTACTCAGAGAATGATCTAGAGAATTTGTGAGCATAAACTAGACTCTAATAGCTATCCAATGAGACAAGAATTACATCAAATGGATACAATATGAGGGAGAACCAATGCTAACAACGCAGGGGTAGAGAGTTGCAACACTGCCTGCGCACACACATAGATATGCCTACTAAAAGAAAACAAACAAGCAAGCAAGGGGCTAGCTTAAGAAAGGGGCTTGCTTATCACAACTCCAGCACTTAGTGCTCACTTTACATGAGCTAAAACTCCAAGAAGATGGCCCAAAAGAAGTCGGGATACATGCTCCTTTTATAGTGAGAAGTGTGCCCCTAAAATCTAGGAACTACCTTTCCAAATCAGCCTCCTAACTTGGAGGAATTAGTTGAGATGACTTGGGGAGTGGTTGAGTGACTTTTCTTGATGCAATCTCATGGCCTTTGGCTTCCTTTGATTGCTCCACATGTCCATAAAAGATTCCCCACGAATTTGTAGCTTGAAGCTTGACTTTTAACACTCCCCCTCAAGCTTCAATTCTTCGTCCTCATCCAAGCTCCTTCATGTTGATGCATTGCTTGAATTTTGAAATCTTCATCCCATCCAAAGCCTTTGTAAACATTTCAGCAACTTGGTCCTTGGTACCAATATGATGTACTAAAACTTCCTTCGATATCACCTTTTCCCTTATGAAGTGATAGTGCACTTCAATATGCTTGGTTCTAGCATGATAGACAGGATTGGATGCTAGATGAATGCTACTCATATTGTCACAAAAAATTGGATATGTGTCAACCTGCAAATTAAGCTCCATAAATAACTTCTTAATCCACATTAGCTCACATGTGACTTGAGCCAAAGCTCTATACTCAGCCTCGGTGGAAGATAATGCCACCGTGGGTCGCTTCTTTGAAATCCATGAGATGATCTTGCTACCTAGCATGACTAGGTAACCACTTGTACTTCTTCTATCCTCCTTCGAACCGGCCCAATCGGCATCAAAATAAGCTTTGACCTGCATATCATCATCAAATGAATAGAATAATCATTCATTTATAGTGGCCTTGAGATATCGTAACATTCTTCTTGCAGCTTGCAAGTGTGTAGTCCTTGGACTATGCATAAATTGTGATAACACTCCAACTCCATATGCTATGTCGGGCCTAGTTATTGTGGCATAATTGAAAGATCCTACAATAGATCGATACAAGGTTACATCCTCTAATGGCTCTCCATCAATGGAGCTTAGCTTTACATTAACTTCCATGGGATTTGAAATAGGCTTGCAATGTAGCATCCCAAACCTCTCAAGTAGGTCTAGAATATACTTCCTTTGTATGAGCATAATACCTTCTTCTTTGTATACAACTTCAATGCCAAGAAAATACCTAAGATCTCCAAGATCAGAGATCCTAAACTCGTTTCCAAGATTTGCCTTGATCTCCTCAATGTCCTTTGTATCATTGCCTGTAATGATAAGATCATCTACATACACGCACATGTAGACTACAAGTTCTCCTCTTTGTTTGATGAAGAGAGATGGATCCGCCTTGCATTGATTGTAACCACATTTGATCAAATAGTCCACCAATCTTTGGTTCCAAGCCCTTGGAGCTTGTTTTAGGCCATAAAGTGCCTTCTTCAACCTACAAACATGATGTGGAAACTCTTTATGAACAAAACCTAGTGGTTGCTCCATGTATACCTCTTCTTCCAAGTCTCCATTGAGAAAGGCATTCTTGATATCCAATTGGAAAACCTTCCATCCTTTGCTAGCAGCCATTGCAATGAGTGTCCTAATGGTGCTCATCTTTGCCACGGGGCTGAATGTCTCTTCAAAGTCCACTCCATATGTTTGTGCAAAACCCTTGGCCACCAATCTTGCTTTGAACCTAGAAATAGATCCATCTGAATTCCTCTTTACTTTATACACCCACTTATTACCTATTACCTTCATGTTATCCTTCTTGGGCACTAGAGTCCATGTTTGATTCTCCTCAAGTGCGTCGATCTCTTCTTGCATTGCCTCTTTCCATTCGGTGTACCTGCTTGCATCTTCATAGCAATCGGGCTCATGATCTTCTACTACTTTGTTCATATATGCATAATGAGTTGCCATGTATGAATCATAAGTAAACCTTTGAGTTGGATACTTAACTCTAGAAGACTTCCTTTCTTCACCTTTTGGAGGAATAAACCTCCTTTGCCTTGGGAACTTGATCTCTTTCTTTGACATGGCTTCTTTCTCCATCATGTGTCCTTCATCATCTTCAACTTCATTACCTTCTTCATCCAACTCCACCAATGTTGCTTTGCCTTTGTTGATTGATTGTGCTTCATAGCTTGATGAACATCTCCCCCTCCATGGTGAGTTCATGCTTGAACTATCTTCATTGATGGAACACCTTCAACCGCTTAGCTCTAGGTCGATTTGTTCTTCATCATGTCCATGCTTTTCTTCTTCATAGTCCTGCATACAATCATACTTCTTATACCAAGGGAGTAGCTCATCAAATGCTACATCCCTTGATATCCTCAAGTCCTTTGTGTTTGGGTTGAGGCACCTGTAACCTTTATGATCATTTGAATATCCTAGAAACACACACTTTTTTGCCTTTGGTTGTAGCTTGTGCCTCAATTCACTTGGCACATGTACATAACAAGTACATCCAAATATCTTCAAGTGGGAAAGATCAGGTTTCTTACCATAATAGGCTTGATATGGTGTCAAGCCATGGATCCCTGAGGTAGGAGCCCTATTCATAAGATACACGGCGGTATTTGCTGCATCACTCCAAAACATGTTAGGTACATTCATCTCATTAAGCATTGCTCTAGCGATCTCGGCAATGTATCTATTTTTTCTCTCTTCTACTCCATTTTGTTGGGGGGTGTACCTGCATGTTACTTGCCTCTTGATGCCTTGATCCATTAAAAAATCAGAAAACTCATTGGAGAAATATTCTCCCCCTCCATCGGACCTTAGCTTCTTGATATATGTACTGTTTCCTTCTCTACCATTGCCTTGAATGCTTTGAAACATGTAAACACATCTGATTTGTTTTTGATGAAATAAACCCAAACCATCCTTGTGCAATCATCTATAAAAGTGACAAAGTACTTGTTACCTCCAATGGATTGCTCTTTGGTTGGCCCCCACACATCTGTATGTATCAACTCTAATGGATGTTGGCTTATGTAGCCACTCTTCTTGAATGGAAGTCTCCCTTGCTTCCCTAGTTGACAAGATTCACATAAATGCTTCATACCTTGTCCTTGGAAGTTGGGAAGACCTTCAACCAGCCTCTTGAATTGCATTTCCTTCATTCTTTGTATGTTGATGTGACCTATCCTCTTGTGCCACAAGTCCAACTCCGAAATCCTCTTGTTTCCATATGTGAAGTAGACATGTTGAGTGGAATGAGAATTTACCTCCAAAGTGAAGAGTCTCCCTTGCTTCTTTCCTCTTGCTATGACCTTGTAACCTTGCTTAGGGTTCTCCACAAAGCATCCACCTTTGTTGAACTTTACTTGATAGCCTCTTTCAACCATTTGCCCAACGGACACCAAGTTCTTTGTGATAGTAGGTACATGCAAGACATCCTTGAGACATCTTCCTTCCTCGTTGTCATCCAAAGCTACATCTCCAACATGGGAGATCTCATGGGCTGTATCATCACCTGTTTCTACATGTCCTTTACCTTTGGGAACATGTAGATTAGTAAACCAAGAAGCATTGCAACTCATATGGTTGCTACATCCACTATCAATATACCAAGTGTTATCTACTTTGCTTGAATTCCCATTCATGTGCATCATCAAGAGATTGTCATTTTCTGAACTTGTAGAAGCATAATTACCTTGGCCTTTGTATGAAGAACCTTGATTATAGTTCCTTTGGTTTCCTCCTTGGTAGCAATCTCTAGCATTAGTGGCCAAACTTGCCACATATGTAACATCCTTCGCCATCTTGATTCCTGTTTTGTTGATGTCGTCCTCCTCTTCCTCTTGATCTTCCTCTCCCTCTTTGTGATTAGGTGCCTTGGTCATGTCCTTGATTTCTTGAGTGGCCTTGCCTTCCTCCAAACCTTCCTTTGCCCCTTCCTTGTCCTTGTCTTCCTTTGCCCCTTTGATTACCTGCATAGAAAACTTGTGCATCTTTGCTTTTAGTTGAACTTCCACCTATGTTCATTTCTTCGGTGACCATGAGAGCAACCAATTGCTCAAAATTGGGAAGATTATCCCTTACATAAACTGAAGTGGTAAAGGGTTTCCACTTCTCATCATCTCTCAAACCATTGAGAGTATAAGCCACAAGATCGTCATCGTCTACGTGGCTTCCAATGGATCCCAATGCATCTGATAACTCCTTGACCTTAAGTATGTAGTCATTTATGCTACTCCCTGAGCTCTTCCTAAGGTTGTTGAGCTCATTCTTGAGTTGGATCTTCCTTGCTTTGGTGCTTGTTGAATAAAGCCTTTCAAGTGTCTCCCATACCTTCATGCTTGAATCCAGGTCTTGGATATGGCCGATCATGCTATTGCTAATGTGTTGGGAAAGAATAAAGATAACCCTCTTGTCTCTTTCATTCCATTCCCTAAAGGCCCTTCTCTGGTCATTGGTTGGATTCTCATCC
>CM035423.1:100608560-100611060 GCA_020310875.1 Ceratopteris richardii
CGTGAAAATCGGGATGATGTCATCACTTGTTAAAAGTCATTCTCAGTGTGTGGTTTGTTATTTTTGATGAGATTACTCTCTAAAGTTAGCTCTTTAAGCTACCTAGCCTCCCCCAAGAGGAATTAATCTAATTGCTGCTGTGCTCAGAGAATTATGTAAAACACTGGACAGGTGTATCAACCAAGAATAGCAAGTTTTCACCTCTGAGCTAACTCCAACTTATCTGTTTTGATCTATCTTTTTGAGAGTGATCTTCCAAGGTACATAGGGTGTCTAATACATCCATTGGCAAGCTAAAAGGGCCAAACATCTACTCCTGGAGTTCATTTGGCTGGTGTAGAGCAAAGATTTTGCAACACCTCTTCATCTTCAACACATACCTATCCATCTCTTCACAGTGGTATCAGAGCAAGGTTGGACAACATGGCAGATGGATTTCCTTCATCAATTGACAAATTGGATAGAGGTAACTACTCAGCTTGGTCATTAAGAATGGAAGCTTATCTCCAAGGTAGAAGTTTATATGGTTATTTGGCTGGAGATGAAGTTATGCGAAGTTTCAGGAACAAAAGTCAACCAACACAAGAAGAGCAAGAAAGATTGAGCACATGGTGCTCCAAGGATGCACTTGCAAGGTCTTATCTCCTCAACTCTATCTCAGATTTTTTGTTGCCTCACATTAGAAGTTGTAAGACATCTCAGGAAGTGTGGGATGCACTTGAAGCTTTCTTTGCTTCAAGTACTAAAGCTAGGAAGCATCAACTATGGCTGGATTTCACAACTCTCAAGAAGGCTCCCAAACAAAATGTGAGTGATTTTGTCACAAAGCTCAAGGACATAGCAGATCAGTTGGGAAGCATTGGAGAGGTAATAGATGAAGAGCAAATTGTAAGGCAGGTCATCAATGGCTTGAAGGCAGATGACAAGTGGGAAGCATTCACCACAGCTATGGATTTGTACATGGACATGCATGTACCTGATTTCAACACACTCATTGGACAATTACTTACTCAAGAGGCAAAGCTTATCAAAAATGGAGAAAGCTCTAAAGGTAATCAATCTTCAGCTTTATACACGCATAAAAGCAAGTCTAAAGATAACAAAGGAAAGGCAAAGAAAGTGGATGATGAAGCAGGTACATATCAAGCTAACTTTGCAGGTAGAGGAAGACATGGCAGAGGTAGAGGAAGAGGAGGTAGACAAGGCAGGGGGAGATCCCAAGACTCCAACTCATGTTCTATTTGTGGATTAACTAATCATACAACGGAAAATTGCTTTAGGAATTCCAGGAATCGAAGAGGTAGAGGATACAGTAGAGGAAGTTATGGCTACTCAAGAGGAAGGTTCAACAATTATCATGGCAACTACAACAACTGTATGGGGACCAAGCAAGGAAGCTTCAATATCAGGATCAAGGTATTATGTTTCCTTTATTGATGATTGCAGCAGATGGACTATCCTATTCTTTATGAAACACAAAGATGAAGTTTTTTCATGTTTCAAAAGATATTTGGCTCTTGTGGAGAATCAAACAGGTAAATGACTAAAAAGGCTAAGGTCAGATGGAGGGGGAGAATACTTCTCCCATGATTTTGATTCTTTTCTTCAAGAAAGAGGAATCAAAAGAGAGGTAACTACAAGGTACACTCCTGAGCAAAATGGAGTGGCAGAAAGGAGGAATAGGACAATTGTTGAAGCTGCAAGGTCTATGTTAAATGAAAAGCATTTACCTAATTACTTATGGGCTGAGGCTGTATCTACAGCCACTTACTTGATTAACAGGTTGCCTTCAAAATCCCTTGATGGGATGACTCCATATGAGGCTTGGAATGGAAGAAGACCAAGTTTAGATCATTGTAAAATTTTTGGATGTATTGCTTTTGCTCATGTTCCTTCACAGGTTAGAGGCAAGATGGATCCAAAAGCAGAAAGGTGTGTATTTATTGGATATGACAACAATCAAAAGGGCTACAGGTTATACAACCCTGCCAACAAAGGATTCTTGGTAAGCAGAGATGTAGTTTTTGATGAGAACAATTCATGGTATTAAGATTCATGCAGGAAGGTCAATTTACCATATGATCTTGAAGAAGATTTTCCAAAGCTTGGTAGAGAACAATCAAAGATTGAAGAACAAGACACCTCAGAGGATGATGAAGAATGTCAGATGGAAAAGATCAAAGCATGGAAGTCTAAAGGTAAAGCAAAATTGCAGGAACTTGGACATGAGGCAGAATCATCAAATCATGGCTTAAGAAGATCTATGAGGGAAAAGAAAAAACCAAAAAGGTATGGGTTTGACACCTCATTAGTAACTAAACATTCTATCTACATAGCACAGGACATAAACCAAGAGGAGCCATCATCATTTGAAGAGGCCAAAGCAAAAACAGAATGGAAGCATGCAATGAAGGAAGAGATTGAAGCACTCGAGGAAAACAACACTTGGGATTTGGTGCCCAAGACTTCATCCATGAAGGTAATAGGCTCAAGATGGGTC
>CM035423.1:100616060-100626060 GCA_020310875.1 Ceratopteris richardii
GGTGTCTATGCACGGCCGTGTAATGTGGCCCTATGTTGATGCATACTTTGGAAGTGCATGACCTCAATGGTGCAAAAGAAAAGGTTATGCCAAAGGCACATGGTTGTTGCACATCGAGGCTTTCAATGTTCTTGCAGATGTTGATGCATCCTTTGTTGGAGGTATCCATTGGATGTCACAAGGACAAGTGATTTTAGGGACCCATTTCAGAATAGTGTTGGGCTGCATACAAGTCCTTGTTGAATTCTTCATCTTTGGTTGGTTGCTTAAATTTTGTATCCAGAGTGGTTCGTTCTTTGTTGTTATGGATACTATTGGTACCTTTTGCTTCCAAACCCATATCCTTGATGATTGTCTTCTTACTTTTGTCAAAGGGTTGAGTTGATCTTCTTTTGGTCCTTGTGCTGTGTTCTTACCCTTTTCGCTCCTTGGCTTCTTTGTTGAGACCTTTTGAATGGTGGGGAGCATAGGCCATTGTGTATGTAAGAGCTTCTTGGGTACCCACATCTGTAATCGCCCTTGTTGAGCTGTAGCTAATTTCTTAGGCACCCAGATTTGTCGGAGACCTTTTGGTTGAGGTGGTCCTGGTTGCTTGTTTCTTGTCTTTGCATGATTGCTTGCCTGAGTGGAAATTGTGTTGGCAAGGCTAGTGGTTGCTCTCCTTTTTGTACCCAGATCTGTTTCATGCCCGTAACTACTTTCTTCTTGAAATCTCTTTGTGTATTTGATATAGCCGTTGTATTGTACTGTTTTGCTTGCCTCTATGGTTGAATTACTATGGATGCTTTACTCCTTGAAAGAGAAGGAAGGTCTGTGTGCCATTTCAACTGTTCTTCCATGATTGAGTCCCTCTGGATCATCGAGCTTTTGACACGTTTGACATCTTGTTCATGAAGATGAGGCTTAGAGGAACTAAGAGGGTGTGAGGTGCCATGATATGTGAGCATGCAATTCTCTAATTCTAATGTAATACATTGTTCATGTACCCAAACTTGAAGAATTTGACTTCTTAGGTTCAAGTTGATTGCATGGTCATAAATCCAATCTTGACCCAAGATAAGTGGCTCTGTAAGGTCCTCATCATGACACACTAGCATTTTGACTTTCATTGGGACATCGTGAAGGTAGATGGGAAGTTCCACCTCACCCACACAAGGATTTTCCACACCTCCCAATCCTATGAGATATGCCCCTATGGGCTTGATGTCCAATTGTAGGCCTTGGCAGTATGAAAGTCTAATTGCACTAGTTGTTGCACCTGAGTCTACCAATGCTCTCATAGTCCTAACACTCTTGTCTTGTCCTACCTCTATGGTCACAAAGGGGCGTCGATCGATGATTTGTAATTATGCCCAATTTTTGGCACATGTCCATGTGATATATTGGGGCTTTTCGGTTGACATCTATGCCTAATCGCCTTAACTTATTTCGCCTTATGCGCTCTCTAGCCTTTGCTTGTGCTTCTTCTCTAACTCTCAACTCTTCTTCCTTCCGCTTCTTAGCTATGTTGAGTCTCATTAGCATATCCTCTGTAAGGGGTTCTTGATATAGCTTGACTCTACATCCAGTGATATAGTTTGGCAAGATGTCACCTTCCAAGGTGGCCAATTGAACCGCACCACTAGTGGAAATTCGATTAATGATCATGGGTCCATATCCTCATTTCTCCAATTTTTGGGCATGTTGCTTTAGCGTGTAAACCAGCACTAGGTCTCCCTCTTTCAATCCTTTATCTTTGATATGTGCATCAAAGTATGCCTTTTGTCTTTTCTTTGCAGCATAGATGCCTGTTGCCGCTCGTAGCCTCGTCTCACCTAAGCGTTCTATATCAAAGATCCTCGAGGACAATTCATGTCCATTCCACTCATGCTCTCGTGATACTTTTAAGGCTGGAACTAGGAAGTCCAATGGTAGCATAGAATTCTGTCCGAAGACCATCTAAAATGGGGTGGCATTGAGTATCGTTTTGTGAGCAACTCCATAAGCCCAAACAACATGATGAAGTTGTTTGTCCCAATCAGAGCGTTTATTATTTAAGAGTTTTGTCAATCCGTTACATAGGATCTTATTCGTGCTCTTGGCTTGTCCGTTGGCTTGTGGATGATAGGGGGCAGACTTCTTATGTATTACCATGAATTCTTGAAGGTGATTTTCAATGACCTCATTCAAGAAGTGCATACCTCTATCACTTACTAACTCTATTGGTAACCCGTATCTAGTGAACACATTCTCGAATAAGAACTTAGCCGTTCATTTGAGCATCGTTCTTTGTTGTGGCTTTTACTTCCATCCACTTTGTAAGGTAATCTGTGGCTACAATAATGTACTCTGCATGGGAGTTTCTTGCTGGGGGGTTAATGGGACCTACAAAGTCTATACCCCACTTCAAGAATGCACGTCCTCCCATCATTGGCCTCAAAGGCATGTCATCCTTTCTAATCGGATATTGAGCATGTTGGCATGTGTCACATTTCTTCACATAGGTATGTGCATCCATATGAAGAGTGGGCCACCAAAGCCCTGAAAATAATATGGTCTTGATTACTCTGTCAGGCCCAAAGTGTCCACCTACAACACCACTATGTGTAGTTTCTAAGACTTTCAAGTAGTCTAATTCATGAATGCACAGTCTCAGATAACCATCTTTTCCTCTTCAGTAGAGGTTGTCTCCTACTAATGCGTAGTCTTGAGCCTCTTGTTCCAAACTTCGTTTCCTTGCTAGACTAGCTTCCTTGGGTAATGTTCTCGATCTCATGAATTCTACCAATGTAGCACTCCAATCTGGAATTAATGACACGTGATATCTTGTTTGCAGGTCCCAAGGTTAGGACTGGTACCAACTTATTTGCCCACTTAGGAACAACTTCCAAACTGAACAAATAAGCATCAGGTAGTTCATCCAACACTCCCTGCGATGACTCTCCTGAAGTTATGTGAGAAAGGTGATCCACCCTAAGGTGGGTCCTACCTTTCGTGACAACCACTTCAAAATCGTATTCCATTAGTAAGAGGAACCATCTTACTAAGCAGCATGTATTGCAAGGTTTATTGACCAAATATAGTAAAGCTTGATGATTAGTGAAAAACGTGAACTTATTGGCCAATAGATAGTGTCTAAACTTCTTCACAGCATATACCATGCCTAAGCCTTCTCCTTTGATTGTCGTATAGGTTCGTTTAGTAGAATTTAATTGCCTACTAGCATATGCGATCGGCAAATCTAGGTTTCTTTCACCTGCGGGTTGTGCTAGCACACATCCTATTGCATGATTGGATGCATCTACATGGACATGGAATGGTTTATTCCAATCAAGAGTGGTTAGGATTGGTGCTGAGCACAAACCTCTCTTCAATTCATTGAAGGAATTTTGGCATTCATCATTCCACTTAAAGTTTGTCAACAACCCATAAAAAGGTTTAGCTATGATTGCATACATGTGGATAAATCTACGGTAATATCCACAATCGCCCATAAAGGCTTGTACCTCTTTAACATTCCTTGGCCTTGGCAACTCTTGTATGACTCTTACCTTGTCCTCATCTGTTGATATTCCATTTTTAGAAACAATATGACCTAAGATCTTACCTTTTCGTACCATGGACACACACTTCTCTGGGTTCAGACACACTCGATATTCTCTACACTTGTTGAAGATCTGTCTGAGCTCAGGGATGTGGTATCTTCGTTGTTGGGAATGGGCACATAAATCATCCACATATACTTCCAAGTTCTTTTGCAAGAACTCTTTGAAGACATGACACATGAGCCCAAAATGGCATCACACGAAATGCAAAGATTCCCCATTCTGTGGCAAAAGCCGTTTTGTGTTGATCTTCAGGGGCAATGGCTACTTGTTTGTAACCTGAAAATCCATCAAGGAAGCTATAAACTTCCTTGCCTGCAACACGCTCCAATAAATGTTCAGTGATTGGAAGCGGATAGCTATCTCTGATCGTAGCAGCATTAACTTTTTTAAGGTTAATACACACTCGCAATTTTCCATTCTTCTTGGGCACCACTACAATGGGGGACACCCATTCAGTATGCTCAATCTCATAGATAAATCTAGCTTCAATCAACCTATCAATTTCTTCTTTGATTTTAGATGCATAAGTGTCATTATATGTGTAGGGCTTTTGTCTGGTGGGCTTGGCATCAACGTTCATGGGTATCGTATGAGAGCAAATTTTTGGATCTACCCCCTTCAAATCTCTATAGTGCCATGCAAACACATCCCTATATTCCCTTAATAGGGCTACAAGCTCTACTTCTTCTTTTGCACTTAGGTCGTCTCCTATGTATGTACATCGTTCTTTGTTCCCTTCAATGGTTACCACAATGTTTTTAGTTTTTTCTTTATTATCATACGATTCTCCTACGATGGCCTCTCTCTTAGGCATTCGTACCAAAATTTTCCGATCTTCAACTTCATATTTCTTGAAATTTTCTGGTACCTCGAACAATGATTCTTCCTCTTCTTGTTTCACTGCTTTTCTTTTCTTTTTCTTTTGACTACCCTCACTTCCATCCTTTGAATTTACAGTTTTAATGCTCGTGAGATGTACTTCTTCTTTTTGGGTTAACACTCCTATGTCTTCTATATAGTGCTCCTCTGAGTCAAAGTAAGTATCCATCATAATGGATTCTAGATCATCCTCATTCTCTTCTTCCTCTATGACCTCACTAGGATCAGATTCTTCCAACAAGGGCTCACACATGAACATTGAGATATCATAACCCTCCTCATCAAAATGAGGTGTCCATTGTTCTTCATTGATTGCAATGTCCATGGTCGCTAAAATTTCTGCCCAACCGTAAGGCTCAAATTCCTCATCTGGAAAAATCATCTATGTATAGGTTGGGTCTTTGACTGGTCTATCTCTTGGGGAAGTTCCTTCTTCTCCTTGCTTTTAGGCGCTTTTCCTCTTCCTCTACGACCTTGCACATCCACAAGTGAGTATCTTCATGCAGCCATGATGGGTCAGGTGAACTTCCAGAATGCACAGAGATAGAATCTTCTTTTGCTTTGTGGATAGGATTCCACTATAGGGGTGGTACATCTCTGAAGGTATAATCCATTAGATTGACCTTGGTGGTGACCCCTAAGTGCTGTAAGTACAAGGAGTTGGTTCCCCAATCCTGTACTATTTGCAATTGTCGTAGGAAGGGTCTTCCTAGGATCATCTTGTAGACATTATTTTTTACAAAGTCACATATAGCAAATGTGTGTTCACACTCTACACCACAAGTGGTCAGAGTTATCCCTTCAAGAAATCCTAGAGGTCTTTCAAAATGACCATCTACCATTTGAAGCTTCATTCTAGTTGGTCTTAATGTGGATTTGCCCCATCGCTTCCACAAGGAGGTGGTCGCAATAGCAACACTAGCACTTGAATCTACGATTGCTTTGGTTGTGTAACCTTGGTAGGTGATTGAAAGATAAGTATTACCTTCTTCACCTTCACTCATGTCTCCTATTTTATCGAGAGGTATCTGTGGAACTTTTTGCTTAGAGCCTGCTTTTGACATTTTGGAATCAAGTTCTCGAACCTGATCCTTTACATGATTTCATAGCCTAGGTTTTGCTTTGAGCAGCTCTTCTACAGTGAGATGACACTAAACCTTAGTGTTCTTCATGACATCAGTGTTTCTTGGAACCACTAAGTCTTCATTTCTTACCAATATTGTTGGAGCTCTGATTTGAAGAGATTCAGATTCTCATGGACCTGTGAATTGAGGAAACTATTGTAAAGAATTAGATTCGAAATCTAATCTTTCCTCTTCTTGTTGCTCTGCTTGGTCTCCATAAATGGAAGGAATGTCTTGGGGAAATTGATCATGTAGATCATCAATTTCATGAATAGGAGGGGGATTGCCCTTCTCCTTGGCCCATTTCTCCTCTTGTATTTCCCGCAAGAACTCTTGAGAGTACTCTTGTATTGAAAGAGGTGCTCCCTCATCCATGGAATCAGGAACATAAGTTTTCATTCGTGGTGAAATCTCTCTTTCAACAACTGGTTGAGCCTGTGGGGGTAAAGAAACCTGGGGTTTGTTTGCCAATTGCTCTAATCTTTCTAGTAAGTCCAGCAAATGCAAATCTAGCTTGACAGAGTTTGTCTGATTGAACTTTTGACTACTCTCGAGCATAGCTTGAGCTACTTCTACCATTTTCATGCACATTTCTGTCCGTTCAATCTCTAAATCTGCTCTAGGGTAACTCTTGTCTAGGTTTGCAGCTGTTGGCCCTTCTTGAAGATGAGCCTGATATGCCTTGAACATCATGTCCAAGCCTTCTAGAGTTGGATCTGCAAGAACAGACCCTAGTTGCGATCTATTTACAGTGAGTGGTGGGGTGGGATGAGGTGGGGTGGATGGAGGTTCGACATGCGAGGGGCTTTGAGATACAATGTCTTCTATTTTTGTTTTGGAGTCTTTCAGGCTTTCTTCGATTTCAGATAACTTTTTATTCCACTTACGATTGGTTCTCTCACAGGTATCCTTCCATGTTCTTGTTTTCCTCTTACTAGGCTCTCCTGAGTTACTTGGCTCTGACTACTTAGCTGGTTTATCTTCTTTTAAGGCTTGTGCCCTAGTAACTGTCTGTACATGAGCCACATCACTACTACTTGAGCTTGAATCTACCACTAAACCTACCACATTAATGGGTGTAACCTTGGGCACACTAGAGGGATTCCTAGGACACTCTCTTGGAAGATGTTCCTTGCTGCACTCAGGACAAAAGCCTTGTATTGTGATGTTTTTTCCTTGTCTTGGAGTGAGTGAGTGTGCACATTCACGAATGAAATGGTTGCCTTGACATCTAAAGCATGGTCCTCTAGGGGCTTGTGGTCTTACTTGTCTCAATTGGGGCCTGAGGTTGGGATTTGTGTACATGACATTGGAGTATTCTGGCTCCCAATTTTGTTCTGTAGGTGGTGCCTCATATTGATACGGAGAAGTCTCACTTTGCTCAGGTGGATCTATGTAATAAGCTTGTGAACTATCTTCATGGAAGAGCATGAGAGTCATTTTCTGAGACCAATGGGGTTAGTGGCACCAATGCTTTATTAGGGTTCTCCTTCGCCATCGTATACTTAACAGGGATCACATTGGCAAGAGTTGGTGGTTGATTTCCTAGGATGGGTTGTGGCCTGTATGGTGCCTGATATTGCTTTTGTGGCCTATAATATGGTTGTTGGAATTGATTCTGATACCTACCCTGCTAGTAAGGTTGTTGATAATTTTGTCTAACAGCCTGCCTATTATAGGGACAATCTTGAGCCGTGTGGTTCGTGTATTTCCTCTCAATGGTGCAATATGGAGCAGCCTTGGGGTTGAGCCATCATAGGGCACACATTAGCCATGTGGTCTCCTCCATAGTTGTAGCATTGTTTCAATGAGGTGACCCTTGGCATTTGTCTATTTTGGATGCCTAGCTTTTTGGCAACCTGATCAGTTATCTGATCTATCTCAGTAGAGGTTCTTGAGGTATGACTAGTAGAACTGTCAGAATCCTTATAGAGTTTGGGGAGTCCTAACTCCTCACCAAACTTGTCTTCTATGTCAATGCATATCCACACACACTCTTCTATGGATCTAGGCTCTTTTAAGTACACATATGAACTTAACTTTGTGCTCAATAGCCCATCTAAAAACAAGGCCACTTGTTTGGCTGTTGTGGGTAAATCTAGAATAGGGCATCTTTCTAAGTACTATTTAAACCTTCTTCTGGCAAGTCGCACTATTTCTTGGGGTTTCTGCTTGAAGCTATGGATCAAGGATGATGTATTATGCCTAATACCACTGTTGGAAAATTCTACAATGAACTCTTCTAGCAATTGACCTATCTCTCGGTAGTTGCGACTATTCAGGGCTTGACACCAAGCTAAGGCAGTACCCTTGAGAGTCAAACAAAATGCCTCGAACTAGGTGAACAAGTCCTCAACTTGTTCCACTCTTAACACTTGTTTGAAGTCGGCCACATGATCATAAGGATCTCCGAATCCATCAAAATAATTCTTCATTGCCTTCACCACGTGAGAAGGTCTAAGGGTTCTTGAGTGCTCTCGGGGTCTGGGCAATGGAAAATCATGTTCATCTCTTTGATGTCTATGTGCTCTATATCTCTCTCTTTCTGGTCTTTCACCCTCATGTCCTGATCTATCTGTGCCTACTGTGTTTGCAAAGCTTACCTCAGGTCTCTCTCTAGTTCTTTCCCTTTGGGTTTCATGAGCCTTTGATGATCCTTCTCCTTGGAGACCATGGGAAGCACTAGACCTTGGTGGAGGGAAAATCGATTCACCTTGCCAAGTGTATGCATGCCTTTCCTGCTCTGTCACCAAGAACAGTTTCTCTCATGTGTGATCTAGGTATACAACTTTACCTGGTATCTTAGGGTCTTTGAATTCGTAATGGTAATTACTGGGCTCCGTTGATCTAGCTTGAATCTCCAAAAGGCTTCGTTGATTTCTCTATTCCAGAATAGTTCTATGCTTTTTTTGTCTTGAGAAACCCACTCTCGAGTGAGCACTGTGGTCAAAACAGACTTTCCTCTAGGAGTCTTGGGTTCTCGTCCTAGGTCTCCTTGTTCTAGGTCTCCTATATCGTTCTCTGGAATGATATTTCCAAAATCATCTGTCTTGTCTGGTAAGTTGGTAACCACATACATGGTTCCTTCCTTATCAATGTATGCACCCTCTTCGAACTTGACCACCGGGTGTCCAAGTCCAAAGGGTTGGTCAGGATTTTTGAGTTGGACCACTGATCATCTTAGACCATCCTCATAGATGCGAGCACCTAATTGGTTGGTCCTGATATACTCCAATTGTGTCTTATAGGGACCTTCTGGTGTTTGTAAATAAGTAGTGCCTGAACTACGTGTGGGTCTTTCCATGCTAAAAGACATTTCTGAATCACTTGTGTCGGAACTTAGTATGTAGGGATACCCACTTAGTTGTTGTGCCCAAGAATTGGTTGTATGGTTGACACTAAGCTTAGATGATCTAATGCTTTGTCGATCCTTGCCTAAGTGTCTGCCAGATCTCAGGTTCATAAGCCTTGTCTTCTAGTCCCAAGGTTCTCTTGTATTGCTCAAAATCCTTTGGAACTCCTTGGTTTCCTAGTCCACCTGAGGGTCAACTTCAAAATACTATATCTAATAATCCATGTTTTGGTAGTACTCCCCACGAGCTTTCCAACAAACCCAAAATCACAACAAACGGATTTCGTATGAGAATGTTATGCCAGTTCAGGGTTTTGGGGGTTAAAACAGGGAAACAGGATCTCTCAGGGAGCCCAAAATAGGCGATATGATGCCAGATTTTCACAATACGATGCTAGATTTTCATGATACGATTCCTTTGTCTTACACGATACCACTTTAGACGACACCACCTAGATGATACGATACCACCGGGATGAGTGCGATCGTGATACCAACTTCCACCATACGATACTGGAAATGGTCACGATAGGATACCTCTGAGTTGCACGATAGGATACCAACCTCACGATCCGATACCAGTCTGTAAATGATACCATACCACTTGACCTGACGCTATACTATACCAAAAATTAGACGATATGATACTAACTCTTTGAACGTTACGATACTAAAGGACCAGAGGATACGATACCAAAATAGGAAGCGATACGATACCGGGCTGGCGATATGATACCAACTTTACACGCGATATGATACTTATGCAAGTGGCGATACGATACCACTATCACACGCGATATGATACCACAAGGTGCACGATACAATACCACCTAGGTGACCGCCATCGCGATACAAGCACTTGACGATACGATACCAAAATGGTGTCGTGATACCTCAAGTGGGCATGCACAATACGATACCTCAACAAGTATCCCGATACACGGGAGTTCTGGTATCGTGATACCATAACTCAACCAGACATGATACTTCGAGTTTTTGACACCCAAATTCAAAATTTTTTGCAATTATGTGTATCTCAGGTTCTCCTTGTTACTCCT
>CM035423.1:100628560-100631060 GCA_020310875.1 Ceratopteris richardii
TTTCTTTGAATCAAGAAGATGCCATTGTGTGCATAGATTACCTCTATTCCCAAGAAGTACTTTAGTGCTCCAAGATCAGATATCTTGAACTCCTTCCCTAGCTTTGATTTGATATCTTTAATACCTGCAATATCACTTCCTGTGATGATCAAATCGTCCACATAGATGCATATGTATACCGTCTTGTCTCCTTGCTTCTTCATGTAAAGTGATGGATCTGCAACACTTTCTTTGTATCCACAACTTGATAAATAATCCACTAACCTCTGATTCCACGCTCTTGGGGCTTGCTTTAGTCCATATAGTGCTTTCCTTAGCTTGCAAACATGATTTGAGTATCTCATACTAGCAAATCCTTGAGGTTGGCTCATGTAGACTACTTCTTCAAGCTCTCCATTGAGGAAGGCATTCTTCACATCCAATTGATATAAGCTCCATTTCCTTGATGTGGCCACTGCAATCAAAGTCCTAATTGTTGGCATCTTGGCTACGGGGATGAAAGTTTCATCATAATCTATCCCGTAGCTTTGGGAGAAGCCTTTCGCCACCAACCTTGCTTTGTACCTAGCAATGGAACCATCTGAATTTCTTTTAATTTTGTAAACCCATTTATTACCTATCACCTTCATGCCTTCTTGAGCTGGTACCAAGCTCCAAGTATGGTTCTCATCAAGTGCTTTGAGCTCTTCCTTCATTGCCTCTTGCAATCCTTAGCTTCTTCATAACTAGTTGGTTCTTTGTCCTTGATTACTTGAGTCATGTATGCATAATGCTTTGCAATAAAATTATCATATGTTAACCTTTGTACTGGATATCTTACTCTTGAAGACCTTCTTTCACTTCCTTTTGGTGTGGTTTCCATCTTCTTTCTTTGTTTTGCCACTCTTGGAGTTTGAATTTCTTCTATCTCTTCATCTTCCAACATGCTCTCGTCCACATAACTTCCTTCTTCAACTAAAATCTTCTCTTTGCCTTTGACTTTACTTTCTTCACAGCTGGTCTCTCTTTCCCTAAGCCTTCCACTCCATGGTGAGGGTGTCCTTGTGTTGCATGAGTTGCTTGGACCACTTAAATCCATGCTTTCTTGAACTCTATCATCATTCTTCAAATCTGTCTCACCTATGTCTTCAACCTGCAATGGACTTGTGCATGCATACCAAGGCTTCAACTCATCAAAGACAACATCCCTACTTACCTTCAGCTCCTTGGTGATGGGGTTATAGCATTTATACCCCTTTTGTTCCATAGAATATCCCAAAAAAATACATCTTTCAGATTTGGCATCTAACTTTGACCTCAACTCTTGAGGTACATGTACATAGCATATACAACCAAAGACTTTAAGATGTGAAATGCAAGGTTTTCTTCCACTCCATGCTTCCTCAGGGGTTAGATGATGTATACCTGATGTAGTACATCTATTCATGATGTATGTCGCTGTATATGTAGCCTCTCCCCAATAACACACCTTGCTACCTCTGCTATGTGTCTGTTCTTTCTCTCTGCTACCCCATTTTGTTGAGGGGTATACCTGCATGTAAATTGTCTTTTAATGCCATTGACCTGCAAAAATTCAGAAAATTCATGGGAGAAGTACTCTCCTCCTCCATCGGATCTCAAAGTTTTGATAAACTTGCCAGATTCCTTCTCCACCTGTGCTTTGAATTTCTTGAAGTAGTGGAACACATCTGATTTGTTTCTAATGCAATACAACCACACTTTTCTTGAAAAGTCATCAATGAAGGTTAAAAAATACCTATTTCCAGCAAGGGATGCTTCTCTTGTTGGACCCCAAACATCCGTGTGAATGAGGTCTAAAACATTTGCACTTACATAGGTACTCTTCTTGAAGGGCAGCCTTGATTGTTTTCCTTGTTGGCAAGCTACACAAATTTCATGCAACATTTTAGATGTAAAATTTGGTAGGCCTCTTACCAAGCTCCTCCTTTGCATGTCCTTGAGCTTTTGTAGGTTGATGTGACCTATTCGTTTATGCCATAGATCCAAATCTGCTATCCTCTTGTCTCCATATGTGACATACATTGAATGGTGTGGCTGATTTATGTCCATTGTGAACATTCTCCCTTGCTTTTTTCCTTTTGCTATGAGCTTAAAACCTGCCCTTGGATCCTCAACAAAACATCCTCTTTCATTGAACCTAACTTGATAGCCTTTTTCTACCATTTGGCCTACCGAAATCAAGTTTTTGGTAATAGTGGGGACATGTAATACCTCTCATAAGCACTTTCCTCTTTGCTTTCCTTCCAAACTGATATCTCCCACATGTTGAATGATATGCTCTGAGTTATCACCTGTTTCCACATGCCCTGGATGCTTTGGGACTTGCAAATTACTAAAAAACTCCTTTCGACATGACATATGATTCCTAGATCCACTGCCTACATACCATACATCTTCACTAGCTTGAGTTGTATTTTCACAATATCTCATGGCAAGTAAATAATCATTCCCTTGGCTAGATGATGTATTTGCATAATTA
>CM035423.1:100636060-100641060 GCA_020310875.1 Ceratopteris richardii
TTATGCTCAGAAAGTTTCTGGATTATTCTCTGAGTAATCTGGGAGCAACATTCATTTTAGTGAAGTTGTGTGATTGATATCTCTCTTGGTGTGTAGGCTTTGTTGGAAATATTTTGCTCTCTGTGGTAAGGGCTGGTTCTCCTTCTCTATGTAACCATTTGATATGATTTTGGTGTCATTGGGTAGCTATTAGAGTCCTCTAAAGTTGACCCAAGTTTGAGATTCATTCTCTGTATAATCTTTGAGAAAAGCTTGCTGGAGTGAAGTGAGGTATCTGCTTGACTGGCAGTTCTGAGCACTCAACTAGCTCATGTTGTAGACGTTGTTTCTCCTTGTGTAAGCATCCATTTGAAGTGAAATTTGTTTTGTTGGAAAGCTCTTGTTGTCTACGACAGGTCTACAAAAGCTCACTGGAGTTCTCTGCATAGGCTCTAAGTAAGAGCATTTTTGGTGTGCAGAGGTCAAAGAAGGATACCTGTGGAGGTCATTCACGCTTCGTCGTTGCTTAGGGGTTGAGATACTTCCCCCATCAGTGGTATCAGAGCATTTGGGCATCTTGGAGGTATCACATACAAGCAAGAAGACCTCTTGGAGTTGGTGGTTGAAGATTTGCATCAACAAAAGCTTCTTGGAGGTAGCTCACATCAAGGGGGAGCTATTCTACTCAAATTTGCAAGAGCACAAGGTGTCCATCTAAGGAAAGCTTTGGATTGAGGTAACCTCAGAGCCTCATTTTCATTTTACACACATTGGCCAAGGGCTAGGTCAAGTATCAAAGACTAGATATGGGAGACTTCAACACTCAAATTGAAAAGCTAGACAAAGGTAACTATCAACCATGGAGATTTAGGGTCTCCAACTATCTTATGGGCAAGGGCCTTTGGGGGTTGATTAGTGGAAGTGAACCAAGACCTAGGTTGGATGACAATCCAACCAATGACCAGAGAAGGGCCTTTAGGGAATGGAATGAAAGAGACAAGAGGGTTATCTTTATTCTTTCCCAACACATTAGCAATAGCATGATCGCCATATCCAAGACTTGGATTCAAGCATGAAGGTATGGGAGACACTTGAAAAGCTTTATTCAACAAGCACCAAAGCAAGGAAGATCCAACTCAAGAATGAGCTCAAAAACCTTAGGAAGAGCTCAGGGAGTAGCATAAATGACTACATACTTAAGGTCAAGGAGTTATCAGATGCATTGGGATCCATTGGAAGCCACATAGACGATGACGATCTTGTGGCTTATACTCTCAATGGTTTGAGAGATGATGAGAAGTGGAAACCCTTTACCACTTCAGTTTATGTAAGGGATAATCTTCCCGATTTTGAGCAATTGGTTGCTCTCATGGTCACCGAAGAAATGAACATAGGTGGAAGTTCAACTAAAAGCAAGGATGCACAAGTTTTCTATGCAGGTAATCAAAGCGGCAAAGGAAGACGAGGACAAGGAAGGGGCAAAGGAAGGTTTGGAGGAAGGCAAGGCCACTCAAGCAATCAAGGACATGACCAAGGCACCTCATCACAAAGAGGGAGAGGAAGAACAAGAGGAAGAGGAGGACGACATCAACAAAACAGGAATCAAGATGGTGAAGGATGTTACATATGTGGCAAGTTTGGCCACTATGCTAGAGATTGCTACCAAGGAGGAAACCAAAGGAGCTATAATCAAGGTTCTTCATACAAAGGCCAAGGTAATTATGCTTCTACAAGTTCAGAAAATGACAATCTCTTGATGATGCACATGAATGGGAATTCAAGCAAAGTAGATTACACTTGGTATATTGATAGTGGATGTAGCAACCATATGAGTTGCAATGCTTCTTGGTTTACTAATCTACATGTTCCCAAAGGTAAAGGACATGTAGAAACAGGTGATGATACAGCCCATGAGATCTCCCATGTTGGAGATGTAGCTTTGGATGACAAGGAGGAAGGAAGATGTCTCAAGGATGTCTTGCATGTACCTACTATCACAAAGACTTGGTGTCCGTTGGGCAAATGGTGGAAAGAGGCTATCAAGTAAGGTTCAACAAAGGTGGATGCTTTGTGGAGAACCCTAAGCAAGGTTACAAGGTCGTAGCAAGAGGAAAGAAGCAAGGGAGACTCTTCACTTTGGAGGTAAATTCTCATTCCACTCAACATGTCTACTTCACATATGGAAACAAGAGGATTTCGGAATTGGACTTGTGGTACAAGAGGATAGGTCACATCAACATACAAAGAATGAAGGAAATGCAATTCAAGAGGCTGGTTGAAGGTCTTCCCAACTTCCAAGGACAAGGTATGAAGCATTTATGTGAATCTTGTCAACTAGGGAAGCAAGCGAGACTTCTATTCAAGAAGAGTGGCTACATAAGCCAACATCCATTGGAGTTGATACATACAGATGTGTGGGGGCCAACCAAAGAGCAATCCATTGGAGGTAACAAGTACTTTGTCACTTTTATAGATGATTGCACAAGGATGGTTTGGGTTTATTTCATCAAAAACAAATCAGATGTGTTTACATGTTTCAAAGCATTCAAGGCAATGGTAGAGAAGGAAACATGTACATATATCAAGAAGCTAAGGTCCGATGGAGGGGGAGAATATTTCTCCAATGAGTTTTCTGATTTTTTAATGGATCAAGGCATCAAGAGGCAAGTAACATGCAGGTAAACACCCCAACAAAATGGAGTAGCAGAGAGAAAGAATAGATACATTGCCGAGATCGCTAGAGCAATGCTTAATGAGATGAATGTACCTAACATGTTTTGGAGTGATGCAGCAAATACCACCGTGTATCTTATGAATAGGGCTCCTACGTCAGGGATCCATGGCTTGACACCATATCAAGCCTATTATGGTAAGAAACCTGATCTTTCCCACTTGAAGATATTTGGATGTACTTGTTATGTACATGTGCCAAGTGAATCGAGGCACAAGCTACAACCAAAGGTAGAAAAGTGTGTGTTTCGAGGATATTCAAATGCTCATAAAGGTTACAGGTGCTTCAACCCAAATACAAAGGACTTCAGGATATCAAGGGATGTAGCATTTGATGAGCTACTCCCTTGGTATAAGAAGTATGATTGTATGCAGGACTATGAAGAAGAAAAGCATGGACATGATGAAGACCAAATCGACCTAGAGCGAAGCGGCCCAAGGTGTTCCATCAATGAAGATAGTTCAAGCATGAACTCACCATGGAGGGGGAGATCTTCATCAAGCTATGAAGCACAATAAATCAACAAAGGCAAAGCAACATTGGTGGAGTTGGATGAAGAAGGTAATGAAGTTGAAGATGATGAAGGACACATGATGGAGAAAGAAGCCACGTCAAAGAAAGAGATCAAGTTCCCAAGGCAAAGGAGGTTTATTCCTCCAAAAGGTGAAGAAAGGAAGTCTTCTAGAGTTAAGTATCCAACTCAAAGGTTTACTTATGATTCATACATGGCAACACATTATGTATATATGAACAAAGTAGTAGAAGATCATGAGCCCAATTGCTATGAAGATGCAAGCAGGTACACCGAATGGAAAGAGGTAATGCAAGAAGAGATCGACGCACTTGAGGAAAATCAAACATGGACTCTAGTGCCCAAGAAGGAGAACATGAAGGTAATAGGTAATAAGTGGGTGTATAAAGTAAAGAGGAATTCAGATGGATCTATTTCTAGGTTCAAAGCAAGATTGGTGGCCAAGGGTTTTGCACAAACCTATGGAGTGGACTTTGAAGAGACATTCAGCCCCGTGGCAAAGATGAACACCATTAGGACACTCATTGCAATGGCTGCTAGCAAAGGATGGAAGCTTTTCCAATTGGATATCAAGAATGCCTTTCTCAATGGAGACTTGGAAGAAGAGGTATACATGGAGCAACCACTAGGTTTTGTTCATAAAGAGTTTCCACATCATGTTTGTAGGTTGAAGAAGGCACTTTATGGACTAAAGCAAGCTCCAAGGGCTTGGAACCAAAGATTGGTGGACTATTTGATCAAATGTGGTTACAATCAATGCAAGGCGGATCCATCTCTCTTCATCAAACAAAGAGGACAACTTGTAGTCTACATGTGCGTGTATGTAGATGATCTTATCATTACAGGTAATGATACAAAGGGCATTGAGGAGATCAAGGCAAAGCTTGGAAAGGAGTTTAGGATATCTGATCTTGGAGATCTTAGGTATTTTCTTGGCATTGAAGTTGTATACAAAGAAGAAGGTATTATGCTCATACAAAGGAAGTATATTCTAGACCTACTTGAGAGGTTTGGGATGCTACATTGCAAGCCTATTTCAAATCCCATGGAAGTTAATGTAAAGCTAAGCTCCATTGATGGAGAGCCATTAGAGGATGTAACTTTTTATCGCTCTATTGTAGGCTCTTTCAATTATGCCAGAATAACTAGGCCTGACATAGCATATGGAGTTGGAGTGTTATCACAATTTATGCATAGTCCAAGGACTACACACTTGCAAGCTGCAAGAAGAATGTTACGATATCTCAAGGCCACTATAAATGAAGGATTGTTCTATTCATTTGATGATGATATGCAGGTCAAACCTTATTCTGATGCGGATTGGGCCGGTTCCAAGGAGGATAGAAGAAGTACAAGTGGTTACTTAGTCATGCTAGGTAGCAAGATCATCTCATGGATTTCAAAGAAGCAACCCACGGTGGCATTATCTTCCACCGAGGCTGAGTATAGAGCTTTGGCTCAAGTCACATGTGAGCTAATGTGGAATAAGAAGTTATTTATGGAGCTTAATTTGCAGCTTGACACATATCCAATCTTTTGTGACAATATGAGTAGCATTCATCTAGCATCGAATCCTGTCTATCATGCTAGAACCAAGCATATTGAAGTGCACTATCACTTCATAAGGGAAAAGGTGATATCCAAGGAAGTTTTAGTACATCATATTGGTACCAAAGACAAAGTTGCCAACATGTTTACAAAGGCTTTGGATGGAATGAAGATTTCAAAATTCAAGCGAAGCATCAACATGAAGGAGCT
>CM035423.1:100646060-100656060 GCA_020310875.1 Ceratopteris richardii
ATGAGTTTACGGTTCTACCTTTTGGATTAACAAATGATCTTGCCACATTTATGCGCTTGATGAATAATATTTCTCACGATTACCTAGATGAATTCATCTTAGTATTTCTTGATGATATATTTGTATACTCTAAAGATGATTCTGAGCATTCGGTACATCTCAAGAAGACTTCGCAAACTCTTAGAGAACACAAATTGTATGGAAAAAAGAGTAAGTGTTTCTTTGCCAAGGATAAACTTGTGTATTTAGGAAGAGTAATATCAAAAGAAGGAATCCTTATAGATGAAGATAAAATAAAAGCAATAGTTGATTGGCCGATTCCTAAGAGTGTCAGGGATGTCAGAAGTTTTCTTGGGTTGGCACAATATGAAAGAGCACATATTAAGGATTTCTCTAAGATAGCTACTCCCCTCACAGAATTGACTAAAAAGAATGTAGGATTTGCGTGGAGTGATGTCTCTCAAAAATCATTTGAAACATTGAAACAAAAAGTCATTGAGAATTGTGTTTTGAAAATACCAAAAATGGGAAAGCCTTTTGTGGTTGCATGTGATGCAAGTGGTAGTCAGATAGGATGTGTTCTTTCACAGGATGGCAAGGTGGTCGCATATGACTCTACAAAACTAAGAAAAAATGAACTTAACTATCCTACCCATGATTTAGAAATGCTTACTGTTGTGCATGCACTTAGGCATTGGAGACATCTATTGTTAAGGGTTAAGTTTGAATTGAAAAAGATCATCAGAGTCTAAAATACATCTTCACACAACCATTGCTTAACAACAAGCAGAAGCATTGGATTGAATTATTAAGTGAGTATGATTTTGACATTAAGTATCTGGTTGGTAAGGAAAATAAGGGTTGGTGATGCATTGAGTCGAAGAACTTTCTGTAATCTTGTTTCTGTAATAAATTTTGATTTTGTCAATCAAATTTAAGAAGAGATAAAACAGGATCCTTTTTATGCACCTATTTTGAGTTCTTTGAATGCAAACAGGGGATCTATGTATGAGGAAAAATTTCATTTGCAGAATGGAACATTGTATTGTAACAATCGGCTATGCATATCATCTGAATTTCCATTAAAAGTAAAAATATTGCATGATTGTCATGATGCACTATTTTCTGCACATCTAGGTTATTCAAGGACTTATGTTAAAACAAAGCATTCTTACTTTGGCCATGTATGAAGCGAGATATTAGAAAATATGTAAGTGAATGCTTGAAGTGCTAACAGGTGAAATATGAGTTTAAGAGGATGCCAGGAATGCTTCAACCTTTGGATGTTCCAAATCAAAAAAGGGAGTCTATTTCTATGGACTTTATCACTAAGCTACCTATGACTAGAAGTAAGCATGATACCATATTTGTTGTAGTCGATCGGCTTACCAAGATGGCACACTTCTTTCCTATGAGAAAGATTGATACTGCATTAAATGTCGCAAGAATCTTTGTAAAAGAAATATTTTGATTGCATGGAATGCCTAAAAGCATAACTTCTCATAGAGATTCTAGATTTACATCAAACTTCTGGAGAGCAACGTTTGAATCGATTGAAACCCAACTTTGTATGAGCATAGCTTTCCACCCACAAACTGATGGGGAAACCAAGAGGGTTAACAAGGTAGTTGAAGATATGTTGCATATGTATGTGAATGAAAAGCAGGATAATTGGAGCGAATATTTACCCTTGGTTGAGTTTGCATACAATAGTGCATGGCATGCATCTATAAAAATGACTCCGTTTGAAGCTATGTATGGTTATAATTGTTTGACTCCACCTTCATTTCTAGCTTTTCCAGATAAAGTAGAAGTTTCCAAAGAAATGCTTGATAAAATGGATGAAGAGCTTGGGAAAATTAAGAAACACATAAAAGAAGCTTAGAAAAGACAAAAGATATTCTATGATTTAAAGAGAAGACCACTTGAATTTCAAGTTGATGATATGGTATTTCTTAAAGTTAATCCTCACCAATCTAACTTGTTGCTAGGGAAGGATCATAGACTTTCTCCTCGATATGCAAGTCCTTTTAAAGTTTTGAAAAAGATTGGATCTCTTGCTTATTTGCTGGAATTACCTAAACATTTAAATATGCATCCCGTATTTCATGTTAGCTTACTTAAACAATATGTATCTAATGTTGCTCATGTTTTGCAGGACAATTATAAGCTGAAAGATGATGGCTCTTTTGAGCTTCAACCTGAAATAATATTAGACAGAAAGGAAAGATTTCTTAGAAATTGATCTATAGTACAATTTTTAGTCAAATGGCACTCATACCCAGAAGAAGATTCGAGTTGGGTGAACTTGGACAATTTTCTAAAACATTATCCTTCTTTCCAACTCTGAGGACATAGTTCTTAAAGGGGGAAAGAATTGTAATAGGCCTCTTTTCTAGTGAAATAATTCATTTTGGACTTTTTGAATTTCATTATGGGGATAATTCTTAGAATGAATGATTAGTTCATTTTATGCATGTAGGAAAAATTTTGGGTTGACAAGTTTCATATTCTCTCTCTAGACCTTATTCACATCATGTTTTCTAGTGGAATTTTGAAGGTGAAGATGAGAGAATTAAGGAAAACTCTATATGAGGGAAAGCTAGAGCAAGTATAAGAGAATACAAATGCCTGTGTGGAATTTTTGTGAACAATGTTTTAAGTGCCTCATTCAGGGTCCTACATTTAGTTTTCTGTAAGAAAATGCCTTGATTTTACTCTCTCTCTCTCTAGAATTTTGAAACTTGGAGGGCTCAAAAGTGGCATTTGGAGGTGGATTTGGAACTCGGACATCTCTAACACTATCATGCAGAACGAAAAATTGAATAAAAGTGTCTCTCATAGCTTAAACTAATACCTCATTGTTTTTTAGTAACACGGCTTTCAAAAGTGACGTTTTTTCCAACACTTAAAAAAATACGAGGGCTTATATGTCTATGTATATGTCTATGTCCATGTGTATGTCTATGCATATGCCTATGTATATGCCTATGTATATGTCTATGTATATGTCTATGTCTATGTATTTGTCTATGTATTTGTCTATGTATATGTCTATGTATATGTATATGTATATGTATATGTATATGTATACGTATATGTATATGAATACGTATATGTATATGTATATGTTGATGTTGTAGCATCACAACTCATACTTGTCAAACCAGGAAGCATCTCATGAGACCCAAATGTTTGCGTAGAAGCACTCAGCAGACGTAATGGCGCTTCGTCAACGTATGATTAACAATGTTATCAACAAGAAGATACAACATAAGCATCGCGAATGATGCACCTAATCGTAATCACAAGCATAATAACGACGTAATCATACATCAACGTGTCACAAGCGTTAGACAAGAAGAGAACAAGCACGCATACACATCATGACGACGAGAGAGCAAGAGTCTATCTACAAACTAGCATAATCTCATTACTTCTCAAAAAGCTCCCCCCAAAAGAAGAGGTGGAGACCTCTTTATATACAAAATGGCAAAAAAGCATGCTATGTGGGATTTCTAAACTGAAAGGAGAATGAATCCCACTTATTCTCTAGTGTGGCACTCACACACACCTATACAAGAGTGCTTTATTAACTGAACGAAAGGTAGAAAAAGGTACAAATGATGATGAAAAAAGAGTGGATTCAAGAAATATATGTTGTATCTTCAACACTCCTCCCCTTCTTGACTTTGTCGTCCTCGACAAAGCTTTTGCAAGTATGGAGCTTTTATGGAAGAGTGTGTAGGAGTTCCTTTTGATTTGCATGGTCCTTGCACCATTGGAGTGCTTTGCTTTGTTGCTTTTCTTCACCTTGATTTTTGTTTGGAGTCAAGTGCTTTAACTTGGTTCTTTTGCCTCATATAGATGGAAATGAATATGCTAGAATGCGTCTCTCTCTCTCTTCTTTTTTTTTTTTTTTGGTAATGGATGGATGATGTATGAGAATGATATGACAAAATGTAGATGATAGATACAAATAGATGAAATTAATTCATCTCTTCTTAGTCCATATGCATGAGTGGGGACTAAGGGTGCATGGGTGGAAAACAAAAAAGTGTATATGCACGGTCATGTAATGTGACCCTATCTTATGCATACTCTAAAAATGCATATATATAAAAAACAATGGTGTAAAAATGATGGATCTTGAGCAAAGTGCTCAAGGGTTTAGGTGATGATGAGGCTTCCTCCAAACCTCCAACTCCAAGAACCTTCTCTTTCCCATCACCCATTTGGAATGGATGATACCTTTGTCCACCATCCTGAAAAAGAAAAATAAAAAGAAAATTTTTGAAATCTATGTACATGTGTGCTCTTTGTGCTTGGGTTAAACTAAGTGTGCCTAATGCTTGGCCTTTGGATGAGGCCCTATTCATGTGCATACTTGGTGTGCATCTTAAACATATGCTGTGCATTGGGCAAGGTTGGGTCCGACACCCATGGATGCTGCACGAAGAGGTTGTAGGCTGCCAATATGTCTTCGCTTTGTTGGTCCTAGCCCTGAGGTTTCTCCTTGGATCTTTTCTGAGTGTTAACTTTATTGCTTTGGATCCCTTTGTAAGAAGTGGTCGTTCTTGATGATAAGGCAATGTGAAACTAGACCATAGATTATGAAGTCTAGTGTGAGAGGGTTGATTTTGTATAAGAGCTTTCTTTGGTACCCATATCATAGTGCGATTTGGTTGGTCTCTAAGTAAGTTCTTGGCCACCCAAATTTTCTTTACATTACAAGGGAAATGTGGCTTCTTCTTGATGTATGGGTCTTTTGGGCCTTCTATGTGAGTGTTTAGAAAAAACTCATCTTTACATGGGGAGTTCAACAAAGGTTGAGTTTCTTTACATATATCATGCTCATGTAATGAATCATAAGGTTGCGTGGTTTGAGATTGATCTAGAGATTCAGCGATGCATTTATCTGTATTACACATAGAATCTCTAGATATCACTTTATCTTCCATAGAACTCATACAAAATTTGTGAGACGACTCCCAAATTAGAGGAAGGGAGGGCCCTTCCATATCCTCCAAGCACTTGGAGTCCTCCACTTCATCATTCGTCAAGGTTTCCTGTGACTTACTCAAAGAAAGGTTAGATGAAAAAGCATGAGTGGAAAGACTATTTTGTGGATTAAGAGCACAATCTTTGAGTAGATGATTATGTCCATAATCAATACAATGAGGATACTCATCAGGATTTCCAAAAGACTCACTAGGGGGGATGGACATAATAGATGGACAAGGTGCTTCAAACCCTTGATGTTCAAAAAACCTGTGAGTGCCTATGACCAAGTCTTCATCTATACCTTCCATAACAAAAAATGTTTCTAAAAATTGCATATGATTCACCACAATTGGCAACACAACTTGACCCATGCAATCATAATTTTCATCGTTCATGAGGATAGATGAATGAGTGGTTAGTTGAATGTTATCCAAAATAATAGTTACTAAATCAATATGAATTAAATTCCACTCACAATTAGGGTTAAAGTAAGCACACATATTTCTATGGTCATGACCAATGAAAACATTTACAAAAGTGTTGCTATGTTCCCTAGTTGCAACTATGGAACCCACCCCTTTAGAAATTCCACCAATTTCCTCTACCCCTTGCAAATTTTCTCTATTTGTTTCACCTTGATCATGTGTGATTAATGCATGCATTTCATCTTTTTCTTCTTTCTTTTGTGCAACCTTTTCCCCCTTCCTTCTTTCTTTTGCCTTTTTCTTTCGCATGTTTTGTTGAAACAATTTTTGGTTTTTTGAGTGTTTTTAATATTTATTTGGTATTTTAAGAGTTTTCAGAATTTGTTTTGGGTTTTTGTGTGTTTTTTGAATGTTTTCTAAGATGTGTAAATAAGTTTTAATGGGGTTCTCCTAACAAGAATCAAAGAGTATGTAGTACAAAATCCAATAGATATGAGGAATGGGAAAAAAAGATGAACGGATCGATTGAAGTATGCATTTTAAAGTGATTATGGATGAGAAAGGCCAAATGAGAAATCATTCAAATGGAAAATTTTCATAATCCCATCTAATCCTAATGAAAGAGTTTTATGATAACCCATGTAGTTACCTATGTAATCATCAATAAAAATTCCTTTCTCTCCTCTTTTCGTGGGGTTCAATAATTTGTTAGCCAAGTCATGACTTTACAAAGTTTATTAACGATTCAATAGAAATGAGTGAGATTGCAAGTGAACTAGGTCATGCATCACATATTCCAGTCGTGATATCAATCAATCTAGAGGAAACCACCTCAAGTTGAAAACTTCCTCATGTGACAAAGGTGAAGTATGGAGTGTAGCCCTCAAATTTGTCTTGAACGTTCATTGTCCTCTAACCATAAGTCTGCCATGGTTTGGTTTCTATGTGCCCTAACTTATTTCAAGCATCATGGTTACTTCCCTTTTTGTGACCCTATTTGCTTATGCATAATGTTGTATTTCCGAGATTTTTATTATGGACTTAGACTAATGATCTCTATGTTTGAAAAAATGGAGTGTCTTTTTTTTTTTTTATGACTTCCTCCGTTTGTGCGCAACAAGTTTTACAAAGCAATGGAATCCAATGTGAGCGTTGTCTTTTATAAAAAAGAGTATTCCAATGAAGAGCACTATAACAGCCCACCTACTCATACGTCGCATGTACTTCCAGGAGATCGTCACTAGATTCATGCATCCTTATCCTACAGATTGTGCGCACGAAAAAAAAAGAAGAATACCCAATCACATGTGCATTAGCCTCCTAAATTTTATGAGAGCATTTCTACTGGAAATCTCAGAGATCAGAACTTGTGCATTAATACCTACCAGGGAAAACTAATTGGAGAATTCCGACAACTGTGCAATGCCCCTAATGCACAAAGATTCTGCAACTTCTTGACTTTCATGCACGATCTACGAGGCGGTTTCATTACTATCTATGTATCTGCTCAAAACATGCCTCATGCATGCAGCATCATCATAATGACCTCTCTCTCTCTCTCTAACGATTTCGTTCCCTTTCTTCTATCTTATTTTGCATGCATTCACAGGATTTATCGGCCTTTGCTATCTGACTACGGCGCTGTCAATTATGGAGTGACGTTCCAGCGTTTTTTATCACTCAACCTACACCTGTGATTATGCTCGTTTTACGCCGATCTAGCAGAGAGCATGGCGTGAAAGTAGTGGAAGTGTCAGGAATCATTTGGGCATTGCTGGCAGATCTGCCACAGTAGATCTCTGCCAGCTACACAGCGCAATCAACGGATATGCAGACACGGCCCAGACTGAGCCAACTGTGTAATTGAGCCAATCGTACTCATGCAGGTGTACTTGGATATGCCCATGGCTGCCACAAGTCTGAGAAAAAATTTAGAGGCATAAGTTGTCAGTAGGGTCCTCATGTTCTGGAGCAACACAATCCTTTCCATCTGCATCTCATTTGCACGTCTGCATCATCTTGCCCAGCCAGATGAGTGGTGGCTTAATACATTAAGAGCATCCCAAGCATTACCATTTGCAACACTTAAGTATTGAATAATCTCGTCCTGAATGGAATGGTCTAGACTTCAATACCCAGAACATCGCTCAATGACATATGAATCTCTTTCTCATGGTCTGAAATTGCACACCATTGCAATTTGTAGTGTAAGGATAATCATGCTATAGCTTTCTAAGAGTAAAAACCAGACATCGAGAGTACCGGGTAGGGATGATTTCAGATGAAGGATTTGATGAAATAACATAGCGTAATTCTGTCACAAGAAGAATGTACTCGTGTTGGGATGTACTAAGGTAGTGTTGACGAGAGAACATAAGGCCTGCTTTGTATCTTCACAAACAGAACAGTGCATTGTCCAAACTTCTGTGCATTGACCAAACTTCTTTGCTTTGCTTGTATTCCTGTAAAATCTCTTGCTCTTCAGTGATATCACCTTTTGCAGATGAGAGAGCTACAATCCAAATATGTGAGTCGATGCCCTCCTCAGCCGAATAGTAACCAGTTTTCTCCAGCCCTAGTCCTTCACTTTCTTCAGCTCTGGAGCTTATTATTATCCTTGAATCGGTAAATCGACCATGTTGAATTTTGTGGCCACTCAGGCACACATCCCAGTCTGAGCTCCAATCAAAGCTGAAAGGTAAACCCTCATATTTTCTATTGCTTGCTTCCATTGACCAGAAAACTTTGTCTTGCTTGGAGATCTTCCGCTTTCAAATCTTGACCCAGTTTGTCCAAACTCCTACAAATTCCCTCCGAGTGACCGACTGTCTCTTTTTTTTTCCACTCCAGTTCTGCCACGCACCTAGACCCCTTTCTGTGATGCGTTTCTTCCAAATTTGTAAATATCCATCCCGGTAGTTGGACCTGCATTCACATTCAGCCTTAGAACGACATTGAGCCCAACATATGATTCATGCTGCATTTCTCCTGGATTGTCGAGCTCTTTAACTAATGACATGAAGTCAGATGGCTTTTCTTTAAAAAATCTGATTTCTATTTGTCCCATCAGTTTAATACCCTGATGCTCAATCTTTTTCTAGGATAAGGAACAGTTGAACCTGCTGACGTTCATCAGCATCAGCAAAGTCGATTGTAACTGTTCATGGTGGCGCCAAGGCTCCACGAAGGAAGTTCCCGAACAGGAACACTATCCATTATTGTACATCTTGAAATCCTCTAGTGAATCTTCAACAAATAAAGGCCAGCTTTTGCTCGTCTTTGACCAGCTACCTCTCGATCCCCTTCATGCATGTCCATTTTCTGATTGAAGAAAATGATTTTCATGTGTTGCCTGAGCTCTTACTATCCTCACTTTTACTTCCAGCCATGTCAAACTTTTAGTCAAGAAGCACGATGTTGCATAGCCTCATGGGTATGCCTTCTCCAACCCTTAAATGGTGATCTGCTAATGCCTTGAAGGATGTGCCCTTTGTCATATTTTCTTCAGTTGATTCTAATGAAGTCCATCCTATAGGGGCCAAAATATGTAGAGACAGATATGTGTCAGGCTTTTGTCATCTCACATATTGATCACCTCCTTCCTCTCTTTCCCTGATCCAAGAGTAGCCACCACTCTTCCTCAGAACTGATTCTATCATCCACATGCATCTCATTGCCTATGACCATGGCCTCCATGTCCGACAATATGCCCAAACTCTGTGATGAATAAAGAGTTAGGATTCCACTGTAAAGGATAGGGCATCCTCAGAGAAGATATTGAATGGATCAATCCCGATTGGCCCGTACTGTGTCAAGGTAGGAGTATGATGATAAGCACCACCTACTGTTAGGAGAAGGGCCGAAGCCCAGATGACAAACACTGCCAAGAGCAGACAGTCGCGCTCCAATGGAGTTTGCGCCCCAAAGACTACTAAGGCCAATATTTATCAGGATAGTGGATGACTATCTGTGCACTTTGAGTTACACAAATAGCGTGCAGAAAGCGAATGTGCTCATCATCGATGGCCTGTAGCTTGTGAGGGTAAATAATAGAAAAGATAGGCACAAGGAATGCATATGATCCTCCAACCACTGCAGATAAGCGTGTGCCAAATAGAGACTGTAATAGCGTATTGATACCTGCCCAGAAGAGTAAGGTCTGAAAAACTCTCACCTTCTTGTTATTGCCACCTCCCATCGCTGGAACACAAAGTTTGGGTATGAGAGCCGACAACCCCACAACGGATTAAAGCTGAACCCCAAGATGATAGCTTGAGACCATGGCCGTGGGCATGCAATACAAAAGTCCACATCAGTTAGCTGATCACGTGGTTGTAAATCACAGTGATCGTCGAGCTTGTTTTGGTTGGTCATAACTATCTCTCTCGTAGGAACTGATGGATAGAGTGAACCTTGAGCAAGAAGGCTTAATTTTCTCTTGATGCAGCTTATCTCCCTTCAAGATCTTTCTTTGGGACCCTTCCCACACTCCTTGATCCCTGCCACTGCCTCTTTCGAAGATCCTGCTATACTTCCCCCGTTCCCTTCATTGCCGTCTGACGAGTCCATTA
>CM035423.1:100668560-100676060 GCA_020310875.1 Ceratopteris richardii
CTCGTATGGCAACTTAGCTTGTGAGCTTTTCACAAATGTATACTTATGGTTTATCGTCACGGTGGTGCGGTAGACTCCCGGGAGCTAGAGAGGAAGAGAGAGTCACGGTGTTTTCTTCAAAATTGCACACTCAGGAGAATCTTTAGAGAGAGAGACGGTGTGTTGTTGGCATTTAGCAGAGAGAGAATAAGTGCTATTGAGATCGATGGTAGCTGCTCAAGGAGAATTCGAGTTGCCGCTTGCCTGTAGAGAGAGAACAAGATATGTGTGCCATGCCACTCGCAAGTGGAGAAGAGAGAATGGCGGCGCTGACTGTTGTGCATCAGGGAATCAACTAGGGCACGACAGATTCGGTGGCTGGCAGATTGGCACAAAACTTAGAGAGAGGAGAGATGGACAGAGAGATTCTGCTGCTGACGATGATGGCGCAATGATCAGAGGCGGAGAGAGAGATCTCCATACTATAACTTGTTGATTGCCGGTGCACCTGGAAGAGAATGGGGCACGCAAAAAATGGCGAACGCTACCTAGCCACGTGGATGAAGAATAGGGAGAGAGAAAACGAGGTTCCCTGATGGTTGTCAGTCGCGACTCGGCAGTGACTGAGAGAGAGGGCAGAGCCTCTCGATGCTGTCGGTGGAAGTTCACGTGTCCAGAGATATGTCGGTCTAGCTAACGTGCACCGACAAAGAGATGGATAGACATCGTAGCGCGAAGGTCGAATTGGGAGAGAGATGTCGGGTCTGCTGATGTACGTGGCAGGCGGAGAGAAAAGCCGTCATGAGCTATTGTCGACGTCACGCAGCAAACTGCACATTTGGCGATTGCGTGTGCTGAGCAATAACGAGAGAGAGAGTGAGGGAAAGAGAGAGAGGGAGGAAGAGAGTCGGCGGAAGACAAAGAAAAAAGCATGGAAAGAGAGAGAGAAAGAGAGAGAGAGGGGGAGAGAGAGAGAGAGAGAGTTGGTGAAAGATAGAAAAAAAAAGCGTGGAGAGAGAGAGAGAGATTAATGTGCATACAAATACAAAAAAAAGATGACAATATGATTCTTGAATTATATCAAAAACCGCTTATCTCTCAGGAGAGCTATGAGTTGCGTATTCTGATTTAGAAATCGAGTTTTCCAATCATATGCATGACTCTTTCATGTCAAAAACATCCAGACTGTTGAGCATCATGTCATGTGGCTTCGTGAATTAGTGAACATACGTTTCGGTTCTATAATAACATGTTTAGAGAAAGAGAAAAAGAGAGAGAGGCTTTGGCTCTGTTTCCGTGCTCATATATTCTTACATGCACCTGCATACAAGCACTTGTATAACCTGAACTCGTTCATGTGTGATAAGGAAGTCTATGAAATATTAATTGATAAGCATCAATGTTAGTTGAAAGCAATTTTATAAACCCCACGAGAGTTGAAAGAACTTATATAAATAATTTGAGATGATACAAATGATAAATTGCTTCCCAAACCTAAAGATGACATTAAACAAATGCATGAAAATCTATTTTTCCCATAGAGCTTCATGATAAATTTTGATTGCTATGAGGTGTTACTCTTATGCTTTTTCCTGAGAATGTATTTAAGAAAGTACTAACATGTTTCTGCACCACCCCGTGGATCTTGCTTGTGGATCGTCTCTCCTCCAGGTTTATGTGGTTGCTGATTATATGAAGTGAAAGCATTGAAGACGGAAGATAAAGAGTCTCCCGCATCCTGTAGATTGCCCTTGTGGATCGTCTCCTCCAGGTTCATGCAGGTTTATGAAGTATATCAAGTGATTGAAGATCGAAGTAAAGAGTGCCCTATCCCGTGGATCTTACTCATGGATTGTCACCTCCAGGTTTATGCGGTTTCTGATTATCTGAAGTAAAGAGAAGGGAGGCTACTATTGAGGATACCTGAAGTAAAGAGCGGACCGAAGTGAAGACTTGGAAGAAAAGCTTGGACCATGAAGATCGAAGCGGAATCTCGTGGGTGATTTCTCGCATTGTAGCGAGGGATCTAGAGTAGACACTAGCCGGCCCGCATTGTAGCGGCGGCACTGTATCATCGCACCGCACTGTAGCGGTTTTATTGTACCATCGGCCTGCACTGTACCGGCCTGTTTGTATCATTCATTTTATTGGAGGCTTCAGTTTCATTTTTCGTTGTATCTTCGAGCTTGATCTACATCACGTGTTTCACTGCGGTATCCGGTCGTCTGTTTCCGATGCCCACGGTCCCACGTCTCCACACTTCCGAGGGGCGAGGGGCCCTACGAGGATCGCGCACGCTCCGAAGAGCACAGGCGAGGCGCCCAGCGCGCAGACGCCGCTCGCAGGACAGCGGGAACGGTGCACCAGAGAGGGGCCTGATCCAACCCCACGCGCCGGCTTCCCGCCACGACCTCCTTCTTCCCGACACCTGAACCCGACGTGAAGCGAGGCGGTTGCCCGGTGATCTTCGACGCGTCACCCACTCCTTGAGAAGACAGACAGGAACCTCGGCATCAGACAGAGACTCCAGGTACCAGCACTTCAAGTTATTTGAATTTTGCATTGTTTCACACACACATTGAACAGAAAGGTTGTCTTGTTGTCTCAGCTTGAGCATTCACTATCTGCACTAGTTTAGTCCATATATATGTGCACAAGAAACTAAAATGAACAAAATGATTGAGGAACAATTTACGAAATACGAAGATGGAATTAAGGAAATAGAATTTAACATGAATGAATCCATAAAATCAAAGTTTGATATTGTCATGACCCTAATGCAAACGATAAATGCGATATCTGATACTATTCAGGTGATGGGTATAAGCATTAAAGATCTAAAAAATGAAATGGATTTTGATATTTCTGAATTGAAAAATAAGGTTGAATTGTTGACTAACCAAGTTCAGAATCTACAAGTATTGAAATGTGATAATGAGCATGAGGTAAAAGTCCAAGGCATATCTGCACACAAACAATCTTTAGGTCTTAGAAGACCCACACCTAGAGTGATACCTAGGAAATCAAGTCGGGTTGAGAAGAGACCTATACGTTGCTTTTGGTGCGATCAGTTTGGACATATGTTCTGGGACTGCATAGCATATGAGAGTGCATGCACACATAGACTTGTAAGTGAGCATGAAGGAAAAATTTGTAAGTTTCAAGATGAATCCCCTTTGCATTTGAATGTAGGAAAAGGTGGGATAAAGAAATATTTTGAAGAGACCAAAACAAGATCAAAGTCATCTCAAAAGATGTGGAAACCAAAAGGACTTGAGAATAGTAAATCTGATGAACAAAAGATCCCACTATCTATTGAGAGTCAAGAGAAACCAATTGAAGAAACCAAAGGTAGACAAATAAAGGTCAAGAAGCAAAATATTGAACAGATACTAAGAGAACAAATGGAAATTGATCATAAAAGAGAGTCTGAAAGAGAAAAATCAAAGAAAGAACATGATGTATATCTTTCGTTTGATCCAAAAATTTTAACTAATGAGAATCTATTTGATCAAGAGAAAGTTGCAAAATTACAATCCCAATTAAACTTTGACAAACAAATTGAACATGAAAAGAGTGAAGAAGAAATTCAAGAAGATACAAAATCTGATAAACAAGTTAACAAAGCGGAAAAACAGTTGCTTGATGATATTATCAAGCAAATCGAGGAAAGTGTAAAGACAACTTCAAAGACTTCTAAGAGTTTGAAGAAGAATAGAAGAAGTAGAAACCTAACGTTTCAAGACATATTTGCAAACCTTGAATGATGATTGAAGTAGAATCATAATGAGAACGCATGAGAATGATCAGGAGCTATTGAGTGATAAAGATTGATGATAATGCGTGATGGTGATTGATGAAAATGCATGATGATGATTGATGAAAACGCATGATTGATGAGAACGCATGATTGATGGTGATGATTGATGATGAAAATGATCTTGATTGATGGATTATGATGGTGGATGATTATTGATGAAAGATAATGATTCATATTAAAAATGATTGATGATGATGGTTTATGATTATGAATGATGATGGTTGATGATTAATGAATGATGATGAACAATGATTAATGATTGCTTGATGATGATTTATGATTGATGGTCTATGATGATTGATGAAGATTTATGATGATTGATGAAGATTTATGATGATTGATGATGATGATTATGATGATGATAATATTGGAGGATACTGATGATGCTGGAGGATACTGATGACACTGGAGGATATTGATGATGTTGGAGGATACTGATGACACTGGAGGATACTGATGATGTTGGAGGGAACTGATGACACTGAGGCTGATGCTGATGAAGAATGATAGACCATGAAGATAAAGAAAAGCTGGATCAAAATGAAGAAAAATGACGAAGTGAAACGTTTCTGATTTGAGATTTGTTTTCTTTCTGATAGAGTATATGCATTGCATTGATGTGTGTGATAAAGATATGTATGAGTTTATGAAAATCATGAAGAATGAAGATACCAAATATCTATTATGGGTTTGCACAAAGCATGAGCGACTAGGAATTATATGAATAGGATCAGTTAGTGGACTAGAGACTTTTGGGAGTGAAAGCTTGGGAATGTGATGACATACTTAGACCGAGTGCATGTATATGCTGATTGATTTGAACACTTAGTGAGTGGGAAACTTTGGATCCTAGTATTTATTTCTTGCAAGATCTTACCTCCATATGGATCATGATTTATAAAGAAACATTCATACTCATGCCAGCTGTATATGTGTGTGCATGTTGTTAGTGCGCTGCGATGGGGTAGTAGGCGGGTGGAACCACCTTGGTCGGGCGATCAAGGCCACGTGTCGTAGCTAGTTTCATCGTAGGCCTGACCTATCTGTTGTCATGCGCCTGTATGGGTCGGTAGGCGGGTGGAGTCACTCTGATTGGGTGGTCAGAGCCACGAGCTGACGCCGATTTCATGCAGGGCTGATGTTGTGTCTGTCGTGCGCTATGCCAGGTTGGCAGACAGGTGGAATAAACTTGGCCGGGCGGACAAGTCCATGAGTCGCACCCGATTTCGACATAGGCCGATTTGTGAAAAATAAAAGATAAAAAAGAAATGCTGAGCTGAGATGAAGAGGAAAAGAAAAAGAAAAAGAAAAATGAAAAAGAAAAAGAAAAAGAAAGAAAGATCTATTGGAGAGTTGGACAAGTAGGAGATAAATAGTAGGAATCGAGGCATATTCTACAAACCGAGTTAGTAGAAACATATGTATATGCTAGTACTTAGAATGAGCAGTTGGATCTGAACCAGTTGAACAAACAAAAGATCTAGAAAGCCGACGATTTATTCATGTGATTACTTGTCAGATTGCAGACGCAGAAATATAATATGATGTTTGTGAAGCTTGAATCTACCTAATTTTCTAAAATTCATACCAATCTTTATAAAAATTGCATGACTGCATGAGATCATGATTTGAGTTTTGAAAAGAAAAAGATAAAAAGTGTAAAGAGATTTTAAAAGAACCCTGATACTCTTCTGTTGGATCTTGCAAGTTGGCCCATCGGGACGATGTGCAGGTTTAGCGCGGGCGAATGTCGGGATGAAATCCCGCAGGGAGTGTGCACTAAGTTTCTTTTAAAAAGTTCATTATTTTTGAGTTTTTGTGTGATGTTTTTGATCGAGACAGTGGTATATTTTGTACATATTTTGGCCGAATTAATTGATTGTGTGATGCGAAAACAAGTTTGAGATGTGTGTTAGACCCGTGTATTTAAACAACAGACATTAGACCCATAAAAACCTGAACTTACCCCCCTCAAAATGCGAGTTTACCCCCTAAAAAATGAACTTGAACCCTTGGAAACCCTTGGAGTTTAGGTCCAAACTGTAAATAAACCCATGAATTGGCGAGTTTGAGATAATTGTGATCAAAACCCTAACTTTCCCGACCCGAAACCCCATGTTGGACCCTTGAAATTGGCAGTTTCTATAGGTCAAACCCTAAAAAAAATTAAATTGTAAATATCCAGTGCGAAACCGAAACCTTAGTTTAGGGAAAAATTAAAAGACTGCCAAAAATAGAAAGTTCATTGAGGAGGTGGGAACGTTCTAGAAGCGAGTCCAAGGGGAGGCCTATAAATAAGTGCTAATTCATTTGTTCCTTCCCCACCCCGTGGATCTTGCTTGTGGATCGTCTCTCCTCCAGGTATGCTACTTGTTTGTTTCTGTTTTGCTTCTTGTTCATACTTCCATGAGTGCCGAGATGGAGATGGAGGTAGTGTTCTCGTATGGCAACTTAGCTTGTGAGTTTTTCACGAATGTATACTTATGGTTTATGGTCACGGTGGTGCGGTAGACTCACGAGAGCTAGAGCGGAAGAGAGAGTCACGGTGTTTTCTTCAAAATTGCACACTCAGGAGAATCTTTAGAGAGAGAGACGGTGTGTTGTCGGCATGTCACAGAGAGAGAATAAGTGCTATTGAGATCGATGGTAGTTGCTCAAGGAGAATTCGAGTTGTCGCTTGCCTATAGAGAGAGAACAAGATATGTGTGCCATGCCACTCGCAAGTGGAGAAGAGAGAATGGCGGCACTGACTGTTGTGCATCAGGGAATCGACTAGGGCACGACAGATTCAGGGGCTGGCAGATTGGCACAAAACTTAGAGAGAGGAGAGATGGACAGAGAGATTCTGCTACTGACGATGATGGCGCAATGAGCAGAGGCAGAGAGAGAGATCTCCATACTATAACTTGTTGATTGCCAGTGCACCTGGAAGAGAATGGGGCGCTGTTGACTCCTGTGGCACGCAAAAAATGGCGAACACTACCTAGCCACGTGGATGAAGAACAGGGAGAGAGAAAACGAGGTTCGCTGATGGTTGTTAGTCGGGACTCGGCAGTGACTGAGAGAGAGGGCAGAGCCTCTCGGTGCTCTCGGTGGAAGTTCACGTGTCTAGAGATATGTCGGTCTAGCTAACGCGCACCGACAAAGAGATGGATAGACATCGCAGCGCGAAGGTCGAATTGGGAGAGAGATGTCGGGTCTGCTGATGTACGTGGCAGGCGGAGAGAAAAGCCGTCATCAGCTATTGTCGACGTCATGCAGCAAACTGCACATTTGGCGATTGCGTGCGCTGAGCAATAACGAGAGAGAGAGAGAGTGAGGGAAAGAGAGAGAGGGAGGAAGAGAGTCAGTGGAAGACAGAGAAAAAAGCGTGGAAAGAGAGAGAAGAGAGAGAGAGGGGGAGAGAGAAAGAGAGTCGGTGAAAGACAGAAAAAAAAAAGCGTGGAGAGAGAGAGAGAGAGATTAATGTGCATACAAATACAAAAAAAAAGATGACAATATGATTCTTGAATTATATCAAAAACCGCTTATCTCTCAGGAGAGCTATGAGTTACGTATTCTGATTTAGAAATCGAGTTTTTCAATCATATGCATGACTCTTTCATGTCAAAATCATCCAGATTGTTGAGCATCATGTCATGTGGCTTCGTGAATCAGTGAACATACATTTCGGTTCTATAATAACATGTTTGAAGAAAGAG
>CM035423.1:100681060-100686060 GCA_020310875.1 Ceratopteris richardii
TGAGCTAAAACGCCAAGTTAATGGGCCAAAAGAAGTCGGGATACATGCTCCTTTTATAGTCAGAAGTGTGCCCCTAAAATCTAGGAACTACTATCCCAAATCAGCCTCCTAACTTGGAGGACTTAGTTGAGATGACTTGGGGAGTGATTGAGTGACTTTTCTTGATAGAATCTCGTGGCTTTTGGCTTCCTTGATTGCTCCACATGTCCATAAAATATTCCCCACGAATTTGTAGCTTGAAGCTTGACTTTTAAGACTCCCCCTCAAGCTTCAATTCTTTGTTCTCATCCAAGCTCCTTCATAATGATGCATTGCTTGAATTTTGAAATCTTCATCCCATCCAAAGCCTTTGTAGACATGTCCGCAACTTGGTCCTTGGTACCAATATGATGTACTGAAACTTCCTTCGATATCACCTTTTCCCTTATGAAGTGATTGTGCACTTCAATATGCTTGGTTCTAGCATGATAGACAGGATTCGATGCTAGATGAATGCTACTCATGTTGTCACAAAAAATTGGATATGTGTCAACCTGCAAATTAAGCTCCATAAATAACTTCTTAATCCACATTAGCTCACATGTGACTTGAGCCAAAGCTCTATACTCAGCCTCCGTGGAAGATAATGCCACCGTGGGTTGCTTCTTTGAAATCCATGAGATGATCTTGCTACCTAGCATGACTAGGTAACCACTTGTACTTCTTCTATCCTCCTTCGAACCGGCCCAATCGGCATGAGAATAAGCTTTGACCTGCATATCATCATCAAATGAATAGAACAATCCTTCATTTATATTGGCCTTGAGATATCGTAACATTCTTCTTGCAGCTTGCAAGTGTGTAGTCCTTGGACTATGCATAAATTGTGATAACACTCCAACTCCATATGCTATGTCAGGCCTAGTTATTGTGGCATAATTGAAAGATCCTACAATAGATCGATACAAGGTTACATCCTCTAATGGCTCTCCATCAATGGAGCTTAGCTTTACATTAAACTCCATGGGATTTGAAATAGGCTTGCAATGTAGCATCCCAAACCTCTCAAGTAGGTCTAGAATATACTTCCTTTGTATGAGCATAATACCTTCTTCTTTGTATACAACTTCAATGCCAAGAAAATACCTAAGATCTCCAAGATCAGAAATCCTAAACTCCTTTCCAAGCTTTGCCTTGATCTCCTCAATGCCCTTTGTATCATTACCTGTAATGATAAGATCATCTACATACACGCACATGTAGACTACAAGTTCTCCTCTTTGTTTGATGAAGAGAGATGGATCCGCCTTGCATTGATTGTAACCACATTTGATCAAATAGTCCACCAATCTTTGGTTCCAAGCCCTTGGAGCTTGCTTTAAGCCATAAAGTGCCTTCTTCAACCTACAAACATGATGTGGAAACTCTTTATGAACAAAACCTAGTGGTTGCTCCATGTATACCTCTTCTTCCAAGTCTCCATTGAGAAAGGCATTCTTTATATCCAATTGGAAAAGCTTCCATCCTTTGCTAGCATCCATTGCAATGAGTGTCCTAATGGTGCTCATCTTGTCCACGGGGCTGAATGTCTCTTCAAAGTCCACTCCATAGGTTTGTGCAAAACCCTTGGCCACCAATCTTGCTTTGAACCTAGAAATAGATCCATCTGAATTCCTCTTTACTTTATACACCCACTTATTACCTATTACCTTCATGTTATCCTTCTTGGGCACTAGAGTCCATGTTTGATTCTCCTCAAGTGCGTCGATCTCTTCTTGCATTGCCTCTTTCCATTCTGTGTACCTGCTTGCATCTTCATACCAATCGGGCTCATGATCTTCTACTACTTTGTTCATATATGCATAATGAGTTGCCATGCATGAATCATAAGTAAACCTTTGAGTTGGATACTTAACTCTAGAAGACTTCCTTTCTTCACCTTTTGGAGGAGTTGGGAACTTGATCTCTTTCTTTGACGTGGCCTCTTTCTCCATCATGTGTCCTTCATCATCTTCAACTTCATTACCTTCTTCATCCAACTCCACCAATGTTGCTTTGCCTTTGTTGATTGATTGTGCTTCATAGCTTGATGAAGATCTCCCCCTCCATGGTGAGTTCATGCTTGAACTATCTTCATTGATGGAACACCTTGGGCCGCTTAGCTCTAGGTCGATTTGTTCTTCATCATGTCCATGCTTTTCTTCTTCATAGTCCTGCATACAATCATACTTCTTATACTAAGGGAGTAGCTCATCAAATGCTACATCCCTTGATATCCTCAAGTCCTTTGTGTTTGGGTTGAAGCACCTGTAACCTTTATGAGCATTTGAATATCCTAGAAACACACACTTTTCTGCCTTTGGTTGTAGCTTGTGCCTCAATTCACTTGGCACATGTACATAACAAGTACATCCAAATATCTTCAAGTGGGAAAGATCAGGTTTCTTACCATAATAGGCTTGATATGCTGTCAAGCCATGGATCCCTGACGTAGGAGCCCTATTCATAAGATACACGGTGGTATTTGCTGCATCACTCCAAAACATGTTAGGTACACTCATCTCATTAAGCATTGCTCTAGCGATCTCGGCAATGTATCTATTCTTTCTCTCTGCTACTCCATTTTGTTGGGGTGTGTGCCTACATGTTACTTGCCTCTTGATGCCTTGATCCATTAAAAAATCAGAAAACTCATTTGAGAAATATTCTCCCCCTCCATCGAACCTTAGCTTCTTGATATATGTACCTGTTTCCTTCTCTACCATTGCCTTGAATGCTTTGAAACATGTAAACACATCTGATTTGTTTTTGATGAAATAAACCCAAACCATCCTTGTGCAATCATCTATAAAAGTGACAAAGTACTTGTTACCTCCAATGGATTGCTCTTTGGTTGGCCCCCACACATCTGTATGTATCAACTCCAATGGATGTTGGCTTATGTAGCCACTCTTCTTGAATGGAAGTCTCGCTTGCTTCCCTAGTTGACAAGATTCACATAAATGCTTCATACCTTGTCCTTGGAAGTTGGGAAGACCTTCAACCAGCCTCTTGAATTGCATTTCCTTCATTCTTTGTATGTTGATGTGACCTTCTCTTGTGCCACAAGTCCAACTCCGAAATCCTCTTGTTTCCATATGTGAAGTAGACATGTTGAGTGTAATGAGAATTTACCTCCAAAGTGAAGAGTCTCCCTTGCTTCTTTCCTCTTGCTATGACCTTGTAACCTTGCTTAGGGTTCTCCACAAAGCATCCACCTTTGTTGAACCTTACTTGATAGCCTCTTTCAACCATTTGCCCAACGGACACAAAATTCTTTGTGATAGTAGGTACATGCAAGACATCCTTGAGACATCTTCCTTCCTCCTTGTCATCCAAAGCTACATCTCCAACATGGGAGATCTCATGGGCTGTATCATCACCTGTTTCTACATGTCCTTTACCTTTGGGAACATGTAGATTAGTAAACCAAGAAGCATTGCAACTCATATGGTTGCTACATCCACTATCAATATACCAAGTGCATCTACTTTGCTTGAATTCCCATTCATGTGCATCATCAAGAGATTGTCATTTTCTGAACTTGTAGAAGCATAATTACCTTGGCCTTTGTATGAAGAACCTTGATTATAGCTCCTTTGGTTTCCTCCTTGGTAGCAATCTCTAGCATAGTGGCCAAACTTGCCACATATGTAACATCCTTCACCATCTTGATTCCTGTTTTGTTGATGTCGTCCTCCTCTTCCTCTTGTTCTTTCTCTCCCTATTTGTGATGAGGTGCCTTGGTCATGTCCTTGATTGCTTGAGTGGCCTTGCCTTCCTCCAAACCTTCCTTTGCCCCTTCCTTGTCCTCGTCTTCCTTTGCCCCTTCGATTACCTGCATAGAAAACTTGTGCATCCTTGCTTTTAGTTGAACTTCCACCTATGTTCATTTCTTCGGTGACCATGAGAGCAACCAATTGCTCAAAATCGGGAAGATTATCCCTTACATAAACTGAAGTGGTCAAGGGTTTCCACTGCTCATCATCTCTCAAACCATTGAGAGTATAAGCCACAACATCGTCATCGTCTACGTGGCTTCCAATGGATCCCAATGCATCTGATAGCTCCTTGACCTTAAGTATGTAGTCATTTATGCTACTCCCTGAGCTCTTCCTAAGGTTTTTGAGCTCATTCTTGAGTTGGATCCTCCTTGCTTTGGTGCTTGTTGAATAAAGCCTTTCAAGTGTCTCCCATACCTTCATGCTTGAATCCAAGTCTTGGATATGGCCGATCATGCTATTGCTAATGTGTTGGGAAAGAATAAAGATAACCCTCTTGTCTCTTTCATTCCATTCCCTAAAGGCCCTTCTCTGGTCATTGGTTGGATTCTCATCCAACCTAGGTCTTGGTTCACTTCCACTAATCAACCCCCAAAGGCCCTTGCCCATAAGATAGTTGGAGACCCTAAATCTCCATGGTTGATAGTTACCTTTGTCTAGCTTTTCAATTTGAGTGTTGAAGTCTCCCATATCTAGTCTTTGATACTTGACCTAGCCCTTGGCTAATGCTCCAATGTGTGTAAAATGAAAATGAGGCTCTGAGGTTACAACAATCCAAAGCTTTCCTTAGATGGACACCTTGTGCTCTTGAAACTTTGAGTAGAATAGCTCCCCCTTGATGTGAGCTACCTCCAAGAAGCTTTTGTTGATGCAAATCTTCAACCACCAACTCCAAGAGGTCTTCTTGCTTGTATGTGATGCCTCCAAGATGCCTAAATGCTCTGATACCACTGATGGGGGAAGTATCTCAACCCCTAAGCAACGACGAAGCGTGAATGATCTCCACAGCTATCCTTCTTTGACCTCTGCATACCAAAAATGCTCTTACTCAGAGCTTATGAAGAAAACTCCAGTGAGATTTTGTAGACCTGTACTAGACACCAAGAGCTTTCCAACAAAACAAATTTCACTTAAAATGAATGCTTACACAAGGAGAAACAATGTCTACAACATGAGCTAGTTGAATGCTCACAACTGCCA
>CM035423.1:100691060-100703560 GCA_020310875.1 Ceratopteris richardii
TATGAATAGAGAAGTGTCAGCTTTGCTCATCACAAATCCTTGGTCTTGGAGGTAGGTTGTCAACCTGTAATTCCATGCTCTAGGTGCCTGCTTCAAACCATATAGAGCCTTCTTCAATTTACAAACATAGTTTACCTTCTTGGGATCTTCATAGCCAGGTGGTTGTGACATGTAGACTTCTTCAGATATCCATCCATTCAAGAAAGCATTCTTTACATCTAATTGGTACATGTTCCAATTCTTGGATGCAGCTACACTCACCAATATTCTGATAGTTGGCATCTTAGCCACAGGAGAAAATGTCTCCTCATAATCAATGCCTTGGGTTTGTGCAAAACCCTTGGCTACCAACCTAGCTTTGTACCTGTTTATTGTTCCATCAGAATTCCTCTTTAGCTGGTAGATCCATCTGGATCCTATCACCTTCATAGAGTCCTTCTTGGGTACCAAGTCCCAAGTATCACTCTCCTTGAGAGCTTCCATTTCTTCATCCATAGCTCCTTTCCATTCTGGTTTGGTGATTGCTTCTTCATAGGTACCTGATTCTTCATTCAACAAATCCTTTGCAATCAGAATGCTTGGTTACAAGAGAAGTATCATACCCATATCTGATAGGCTTCTTACTTTCTCTCTGAGATCTCCTCATTGCTTGAGTTGAGGATTCTGGTATATCCTCTAGCTTCTTCATCTTCATCTTTCCTTTGGACTTCCATGCCTTAAATTCCTCAAGGTTTATTGTATCATCATCATCTGAGCTTGATTCATCTTTCTGGATTGGTTCCTCCTTGGTGAGCTTTGGGAAATCTTCTTCCATATCATAGGGTAGACTAACCTTCCTGCATTCATTCTCATACCATGAGTCATTCTCATCAAAGATTACATCTCTGCTTACCTTGAAGCCTTTGTTTGTTGGGTTATAGAATCTGTATCCCTTTTGGTTCAAATCATAACCAATGAAGATACATTTTTCAGCTTTAGGGTCTAGCTTTCCCCTAACCTGTGAGGGAATATGCACATATGCTACACAACCAAGGATTTTGCAATGATCCAGAGAAGGTCTCTTACCATGCCAAGATTCATATGGTGTCATGCCATCAAGTGATTTGGATGGTACCCTGTTTATGAGATCGGTGGCAGTAGATACACTCTCTGCCCAAAGATAATTTGGCAATTTCTTTTCATTAAGCATAGACCTAGCTGTTTCTACTATGAGTCTATTCCTTCTTTCAGCTACCCCATTTTGTTTAGGTGAGTACCTTGTAGTTATCTCTCTTTTGATGCCTCTTTCTTGCAAGAAATCTTCAAACTCATTGGAAGTATTCTCCTCCACCATCTGACCTTAGCCTCTTCAAGCTTCTTCCTGTTTGGTTTTCAACAAGTGCAAGATACCTCTTGAAACAATTAAACACTTCATCTTTATGTTTCATAAAGTATAAGATGGTCCACCTGCTATAGTCATCAATGAAGGACACATAATACCTTGAACCTGAAATGGAAGGGTCCTTGCTAGGTCCCCAAACATCTGTGTGTACCAAGTCTAGGTAGTCTTTATGCATGAAACCTTTCTTTGAATAGGGCAACCTGTGAGACTTACCAAACTGACATGCTCCACACTTATAAATCATGTGTTGCTTGGATACATTAGGTATCCCAAGCACACATTGATCTCTGCACATTTGCTTTAGGGTTCTTTCACCTATGTGGCCTAACCTCTTGTGCCATATTTCTAACTCTGAAAGTGTTTGATCCTTGTAATTATATAAAGCAATGTTCTTGGTGTCTTCTAGCTCAAAAGTAAACAATCTACCTGATTTTTCTCCCTTGGCAATTCTTTTGAAACCATGTCTTGGGTCCTCCACATATGCTCCATGTTGAGTGAACCTGACCTGCAACCCTTTCTCCACAATCTGACCAACACTCATTAGATTCTTGGTGATGGTTGGTACATAGAGTACCCTGCTCAATAGATTCTGGTTACCATCACATGTCTTTACATTTCCAATTTTTACAACAGAGTGTTTAGTATCATCACTTGTTTGTACCTGATGTTTGCCCTTGGGTTCTTCCAAATCAGAGAGTAGTGCCACATTGCCAGCTACATGGTTAGAACATCCTGAGTCAATATAAAATAAATGATCATCATTTGTACCTGCCTTGGAGGTCATATTCATGATCCATAGGGAGTCATCTTGCTCCTCTGTGTAGTTGTTGTAATCCCTTCTATTTCTGAATCCACCTTGATAGTTACCATTGTGGTTGTTGTTGTAATTGTTGTTGTATTGATTGTTGTATCCATGGTAGCCTTGGTGTTGGTTGAACCTGCCTCTCCCTTGAGAGTATCCACCTCTTTGAGAGCCTCTTCCTCTCTGATTCTTGTAGTTCTTGTAGCATTCATCTGTGGTATGATTGGACAATCCACAAATGTTGCATGGTGATGAGTTGTAGGGTCTCCCCCCTACCTGACTTACCTCCTCTGCCTCTTCCTCTTGAGGATTTTCCTCTCCCTGCATAGTTTGCTTGGGAGGTAGAACCTTCTTCATCCACTGTTAAACGATAATACTTCTATCCAACTTTCGGAAGAGTATTATCGGGTCCTCGGGTTCTTGGGAGTGGTAGGGGTCTGTTAGACAGAGGCCCTGTACTATTTTCCCAATTCTTCACACAATCATAAATACTCCATCATGTCTTAGCACAGTGGGTGAGTCTGAATACTGATCACTCTTCGGCACGGTGAATATTAGGACTTTTAGACTGAATCTGCTATGGTAATGGAGCAGAGGTCCTGTTGTGACTTATAAATAATAGAATACACACTTTTCAGTAATTGAATACTACTCAATATGAGGATTCCATGTGACAGGTAAGTACACCGAACAATAATACACAGACAACTATAATCGGGATTACGCCAAACTTATCGTATACTGACTCAAGTCACAAATTCCTACCGCAATTGACAAACTTACCAATACTTCTGTTCACATACAGATCTTTACCGAATTCTCAGTGAACGCAGACTATTGTATCGAATCTGGTCACTTAACCGAAAAGATACTAAATGTAGATGATTAACTTTGACCTTACACAGTCTCTTGCAGGATGACAAACACACTATTTCACGAGAGAAAAGATCCAGAATCGTATATAACTGATCATCAAACAGACTCACAACACAAGACTACCGAATGGAAATCGGTTCAACAAGGAGAATAGCAGAATAGTTAGATACGAATAGAATAGAACAGAACTCAATGTACTCATCAATATCTCATACATAGTCTCAAAATATGATGCTCGCAATCTCCCAAATTGATTCAATATAACAGACAGACAGAATACAATACGATACTTGCAATTTCCAAACACTTCAGTTCGAGATGTGATCAACCCTACTCGCTACAATGCCCAACAGAACAGAGACTCCTTCCGAAAAACTACTACTACTCATCTTTACCGCTTTCCTTTATGCGCTTTAAATAGAAATCTGCTACAATGTTTCCGCGAATCCACTTTTTACGGCACCTGTCCGGGTTCATCCGTCCTGGTTCGGCGGCCCTCTAACACTCGCACGCACGGTGGACTCGAACCGGCAGGTGCAGTACTGTTAGTAATATCCTTTTGCCTGGGCTATCCCAATGTTCCCTTCCTTTACATGCATCCACAAAGGCTCTGGCTAAACGTTCAGCATACCAATATCCTGCTGGTGATTCAGCAAATATAAGCAGGCTCATTCCCCTATGCCCTTGAGGACCATATGCGTGCCTGGCCCTTCAACCCCGAATGTGTCACCGTACGTGATAGGTCTTCTCTTTCTCCAGAACTTCCTCAAACTCGTATAGCTGGTCTAGTTGCCTCTTCATGAAGTCCCACTTTCTTATATGCTGTTGCCTCAAAAGCTCACGCTTTTTATACTCGTATTCTTCAGTTTCTCTCAGGCTCAGTTCAAAAGCGATCAATGTCTTCTTGCATTTTCGCCTGTTTTGGCTGTTGTTCTTCTTTACCCAGCTTTTTCTCAAGTTATTCGCAGCGCTCTATATGCCCAAGTTGCAGCTCTTCCTTTTTGACTTGAATAGCTTCTTGAACATCTAAGCCATCCTGAAAAGCATGTCCATATATACATATAATAGGAGGCCAGACAATGATATGATTGTTAGCTGCCTCGAGATCAAAAGAAGCTGTTCGTGAGTTAGCACAGACAACTTGACCTTGTGAATTGGCCTTGTCATGTGCTTTAATCGCTTCGTCTATGGAATCAAAGTACCCTCTGTGCTGTTGAATCCTCTTCTTCTTGAAAGTTTGTGCGTGTTTGTACCGCTTTAGTTCCCATTTCAACTTGGATATGCCTGTGCTATGCTTGTTGAAAATATCCATGTCTTCTGCAGAAGCCTTGTACCCATACAGTATCCTATCACCACCTGGCTGAAATATCCTTTTGCAGTGCCTGTCGGTCCATACCAGGGTTTGACTCCCCAATCCTTTCTGATCGCACTTGTTCTAGTGGCGGAACAAGTATAGCCAGCCATCTCCTGCGAAAAAGTGTCCAGCTATTTTGAACACGGCTATCCAACTGTTGTTTTAATAAATCTATGTCCACATTTGTCATCAATGTGGCATTTAGTTCTACACCCTCATCCTTTAATATCTGCTTTTCGAACTCCTGCAATACTTGTATTCTTGACTGCAAAAGTTCATTTTCGGCTTGCAGGTGAGCATTCAGGGTAGAAAAACTGGACATTTCGGTTTGAACTTGTGTTTGGATAGCTTGCTGCCACTGATTAAAGTCTTGGACATACTTTTTTGCGGTGATCAATTCGGCCGTAATATGCTGGTTGTTTTGCTGTAACATCTGTATTAACGCTTCTTTGTCATCCAATTCTTTTTTCATCTGTGTCATTACTGAGTTGGACTTAGTCATCGTGGCTAATAATAACTCGTTTTTGTGCTGAATCGCTTGTTCTTGTTGCCGTAAATATTGGGAAACCTCTTGGAGTTGGTTTTGCATCCTTATAATAAAATCGGGTTGGAGGACATCCGGTGCTTGCTCTGGACTGGCAGTTGGCAAGTTGTCTGCCATTCGTCTTCTAATGGACAGCCGAAATGGCGTCCCTACTATCTGATTCTGTGCGCTGTTACCTGTGTGGAATAAAGATGTAGACGAGGTGGAGGGTTGGGCTTCTTCCTGAGGCTCTGTGTGGTGTTCTGAATTTATTTGATCATATTCACCGGGGTAAAAAGGGGGGGACCAGTGTAACTGTTTATCCTTTACAGATTGGACAAAATTAAATATAGCAGCTAAATAGGCTGCTAGTCTGCTATTGGTGTGGGATCTTCTCTTATCCCCAACAATGATTTGTGCGTAGAGGTGGTCATAGAGCCAATGTGTCCAGCTAACCGGACCTCCTGCTTCGGCATGCAATAGGGGGGAAAAATTTTCTTTCGACATTAAGTCGAATTTTACTAGTAAACAAAGTTTTTCTAAATACCATTTAAATTGTTCATAAAATGGGTGCCCTGATCTGAAACAAGCTCTAGTGGCAATCCAAATCTTGGAAAGACATCTGATAATAGACATTTTGCTACTTCAACTGCTGTAGCCGAACGTAAAGGCCATGCTTCTGCCCACCTAGTTGCGTAGTCTGTGCAAGTCAATATATACCGGTTATTACTGAATACCGCGGGAGGTGTGATTGGACCAATAAAATCTAGACCCCATTTCTGAAATGGTTCTAAAGGAAGTACTGGATGAAGTGGAAAGTAATGGCGTTGTAGTGGTTGTCCAGTTCTTTGACAGCTATCACAAGTTTTGATAAATTCCAATACATCTCTGTACATAGTTGGCCACCAAAGTCCACTTTGCAGAATTTTTCGGTGAGTAAGATCTGCTGCAAAATGTCCTCCTGTTGGACTTGAGTGAGCTAAATTGATGACTGAATTTACTTCATGTGTAGGGATACATCGGAGTAAGGTTCCTGTATGATTTGCATAAAAGAGTTCTCCAGCAACTAACCGGAACCTTCGACTAAAAACTGCAATTTTTCGGCGTGTAGCTGTAGGGACTTCATAAGGTAGACATCCATCGGAAAGGAAGGTCAATAACTGATCATAATACGTAGTTGGTACTGGTTGGGTTGACAATTCCTCAGTAGTTGGTTATGAAGTATAGATGGCTGGCGTTGTATCATTTATACCAACCGGAGGTTCACCTGAATCTAAGCGTGACAAAAAGTCTGCTAAAACATGTGAACTACCTGGCCGATGAATGACATCATAGTCGAATTCCTGCAATAGTAGGACCCATCGTGCTAGGCGGCCACCTATATGTTGCTGCCGAACCAAGTAAACAAGTGCAGCGTGATCGACATGAAATGTAAATTTTCGGCCCAGCAAATAATGTCTGAATTTTTTTACCGAATACACTAGTCCTAAGCATTCCCTCTCAGTTACCGAGTAGTTCTTCTCTGCAGGTGCTAATCTTCTGCTAGCATAGTATACTGGTCTAAACCATTTATCTGTTTGTTGCATCAGTACACTTCCTATTGCTATATCAGATGCATCAACAAATACGTGAAATGGGTGATCCTAATCTGGTGGCTGTAAAATGGGAACCTATGTTAATAACTGTTTCAGTCGATCAAATGCTATCTGACATTCCTGAGTCCATTCGAATTGCCGTGGAGTCTTGGAAATTAATTTGTTCAGTGGTATTGCCATATGAGCAAGCCACCGTAAATGCCTTCCATGCCATCTCACTTGACCCATAAACCGCATTACTTCCTTAGGTGTATTAGGCACCGGAGCTTCTAATACTGCTGAAATTTTATCAGGATCGACTTGAATACCCTGTGCCGATATGATGTGACCAAGTAACTTACCACATGAAACCGCAAACACAGATTTGTTTGGGTTTAAACACAATCTATATTCTCTACATCTCTGAAAGCAACATCGTAAATGTACCAGATGTGCGATCATCTTACCGAAAATTGAAAAATCGTCAAGGTATACTTGCATAAATGAGGTGAGATAAGGAGAAAATATCTCCTGCATACATCTTTGAAATGTGCTTGGTGCATTCCTCAATCCAAACCACATGACTGTACAAGCAAAGACACCCCAATTTGTAATAAATGCAGTTTTTGGTATATCCTCTTCAGCCATTCTTACTTGATTATATCCACTGTATCCATCTAGAAATGAATACATCTCATGACCTGCTACTTTGTCAAGCATAGTATCCAAAAAAGGAATCGGAAAAGGATCCGGTACTGTTGCAGCATTTAATTTCCGATAGTCTACGCAGATTCTCAATTGCTTGTTTTTCTTTGGTACAATCACAATCGGTGAAATCCATTCCGCATGTTCTATTGGTACTATGAATCCAACTTTTAATAACCTATCAAGTTCAGCCTTTACCTGTGATGCATAATGTGGGTTCATCCGGTAGCTGGTTTGCTTTATCGGTTTCGCTTCTGGTTTTAGCATAACTCTGTGTTGATAAATACGAGGATCCAAGCCCTTCATGTCTTTGTAATCCCATGCAAAGACGTCAGTAAATTCTTGGAGTAACTGAATTAAATCTGCTTGAAAGGCTTCAGGTAAGTTTTGCTTTATCTTTACAGGACGAGGGTGATCTTCATCTCCAAGATTATAAGTAATTAATTGGTCTTCTGGAACATAAAATTGTTGATATTTCTCTGTATTAGCTGACGGTTCGAGAAGTTGCTGTAGTTCATTACCGTGAATCGAAATGGTATCTTCCTCCTTAGTTTCTTCGGCAATGGGTATTACTGTACATACTGAAGCATTCCAGGTATCTACCACAGACTGTAGATCAATAGTTCCTAATGTCAATAAATCAACATTATTCTTCAGAAATTCTTCTTCTTCGTCATCAGACAACCCATCTAACATATGGACTGGTTCGGCAAAATATGGTCGATCATGTAACTCACAGGGTTGTATCGCATCTAACTTTACAACACATTTGCGATTTTTAACTTTGAACGTAAGTTCCTGGGCTGACCAGTCTTGAATTACCTTGGCTTGTTTCAACCAAGGACGGCCGAAAAGTAGATTGTAATCTAGGGTGGATTCCGGCAATTCTAGAACAACAAAAGTCATCTTGAATGTTGTGTCTTGCACAGTTATGGGTATATCTCGGACCAGTCCTACTGGATGAACTCTAGATTGATCAGCCATCCTAACAAAGAATTGAACTGGTTCTATCTTAGTCCATCCTAACTTCTTACAAAGTGACGCAGTGGCAATATTCACGCCAGACCCCCCATCAATTAAAACTTGTGGGATTTGATGTTTATGAAACCATACCGTAATCAGAGGAACTGAGTGATCTACCGTAGAGTCTGGCTCTGGTTGTACTGTTGCGGTAGCCGGAATGCAAGCAGATTTTGTAGTAAACTGTTGTTGAAATTGTTGGCGTATTCCTGGTACTAATGCCAATAATTGCCCGAAAGGCAGTGTGATGGATGCTTTTGACAATATATCCCATGCTGGTTGCAATTGATTTGCATCTTCCTTAACTGTTGAAGATGAAGCTTGGTCTGAAGATGGTAATTCTACTTCAGATGATGTACCTGCTTCTGTATTGTCAGCACGAGCTTGTGTCGTATCCGGGGACTGGATTACTGGAGTAGGTTCTGGAAAAACAGGTGGTTCTACGGTGGTCCACTGGCTAGCTTTATGATACATTCTGTGTTGTTCACGTATCCCTGGTTCAAATAATTCTGCTGCTGGTTGCAATTGTTTACCGGAACGAGTTTGAACTGCTGCTGCCTGCGTCTCTACAGGTGTGATTGTTACCACATTGGCCATTGGGTTTTGACGTTCCTTTTTCCTTTGATCATATTCCGCTGCATCTCTACAGAATCTTCTAATATGGCCCAATTGTCCACAGAAATGACATCGAGGTGGTGGTAAATTATGATTTTCCGGTGGTGGTCCATTCTGCCAGCGCGGTGTATTATAGTTGTTGTTCCTCTGTCCTCGATAATGTCGATAACCTTGTTGTTGATTGTTTCTCAAATGTGGGGGTACATATTGATTGGCTGGCTGCCCTTGTTCCTGAATAATTGCATTAACTGTTGCTGTTCCTTGTCTTCTGGCATTGTGTGCACAATTCTCAGTGGTATGTCCAACAATGTTACAGATGGCGCAATAGGTCTGATTTAACGCACACTGGGCACTAGTATGTCCTGAATTCTTGCAGGTGGTGCAATATACTTGCTTAGTTATATCTTCAGCCACATGTTTGTTTGTTTTTATCCATTCCAAATCCTCTGAAAATCCACCAACTTTGTTTTCCAGCTGAAGGGTCATTGCGATCACTGCATCGAGGGTCATGGCTCCTACACATCTTATAATCATGATTTGCCTAAGTTGAGGAAGTAAGCCATTGATAAACCACTGTGTAATAACATCGTCTGGTAAATTAGCATGAGCCTGGGGTAACTGTCTTAAATGTGTTCTGAAAAGGGTAGCATACTCTTGTACAGTTTGATTTGGTTTCTGTCTGTTGTTCTGTAAATACTCAAAGATCTCTGCAGGATTCTTTTTCAGCCTGAATCGCTGCAAAAAAGCGTCTCGTACTGCTTCATAAGTACCGAAATGATTAATATCGTATTCATTAAGCCATCTTGCTGCTTCATTCACAAGTGTAGATTGAAAAACAAATGCTTTGTATGCCGGATCCGGTGGATGGTTGAGGACAGCGTAACTGATTTCAAAGGTGCGTACGTGAGCATCTGGATCATCTCCTGGAAATCCACTAAACTTTGTGTATGTTACTCCCGTTGGAGCCGATCTGGGTTGACCTAACTGTCGTTGCGGTTGTTCATTCATCGTAAATGTATTATACACTCCTTCTGTATTTCTGTTTTGAGTTTCTGAACTACCGGAATTTGTTTCACCAAATGGCACACTTTCCGGTGCAATTAGCTTACTTACTATATTGCGAATTTTTGTTTCAAATAGTCTTCCTTCCTCCTTGATATCTAGAGTAGGAGGACTTGCTTCCAAACGTTGTAGTTTAGCGGAAGATTCAGCCGAAACTGCTGAATCGTCACCGAAAAACTGTGTTTTTCTTACCGAAATTCCACCGGAAGGATTCGAAATTGTGACTGGATACAGTGTTGATTCGCCTGTGTTAATTTCCTTCCCTAAAGTGTTTCTAATTGTATCTGAATCTATTCCAAAAACTTTTAGACTAGATTCCAACTGCATCTTGGTAGGTTCCAAAATCGCTGTATTTTTGACAGTCTGCACCGTATTGATACCAGACAGTTCTAGAGATGTACTACGTTCTACCGTAATCTCACCGGAATCAGTGTTATCGTTCGTCACTTTTTCGACAACTGGGTCAGGTCTAATTGCACTAGTACCTCCCAGAGTTGTTCTTAATACCCCTAACTGGTGATTCCTGGGATACTTTTCACCTGATCGAGTAATCGGCATGTAGCATTTCCATACTAATCATATAGTATTACGAACAGAACAGTCTTGCAACAATCTGATTCTGTTGCTATTGTCTATCCAACAAAATTTAATTCGAACAAAATACCAGGCAATCTTAATGCCACATCCCCAGTAGGATCGCCAATGTTAAACGATAATACTTCTATCCAACTTTCGGAAGAGTATTATCGGGTCCTCGGGTTCTTGGGAGTGGTAGGGGTCTGTTAGACAGAGGCCTTGTACTATTTTCCCAATTCTTCACACAATCATAAATACTCCATCACGTCTTAGTACAGTGGGTGAGTCTGAATACTGACCACTCTTCGGCACGGTGAATATTAGGACTTTTAGACTGAATCTGCTATGGTAATGGAGCAGAGGTCCTGTTGTGACTTATAAATAATAGAATACACACTTTTCAGTAATTGAATACTACTCAATATGACGATTCCATGTGATAGGTAAGTACACCGAACAATAATACACAGACAACTATAATCGGGATTACGCCAAACTTATCGTATACTGACTCAAGTCACAAATTCCTACCGCAATCGACAAACTTACCAATACTTCTGTTCACATACAGATCTTTACCGAATTATCAGTGAACGCAGACTATTGTATCGAATCTGGTCACTTAACCGAAAAGATACTAAATGTAGATGATTAACTTTGACCTTACACAGTCTCTCGCAGGATGACAAACACACTATTTCACGACACAAAAGATCCAGAATTGTATATAACTGATCATCAAACAAACTCACAACACAAGACTACCGAATGGAAATCGGTTCAACAAGGAGAATAGCAGAATAGTTAGATACGAATAGAATAGAACAGAACTCAATGTACTCATCAATATCTCATACATAGTCTCAAAATATGATGCTCCCAATCTCCCAAATTGATTCAATATAACAGACAGACAGAATACAATACGATACTTGCAATTTCCAAACACTTCAGTTCGAGATGTGATCAACCCTACTCGCTACAATGCCCAACAGAACAGAGACTCCTTCCGAAAAACTACTACTACTCATCTTTACCGCTTTCCTTTATGCGCTTTAAATAGAAATCTGCTACAATGTTTCCGCGAATCCACTTTTTACGGCACCTGTCCGGGTTCATCCGTCCTGGTTCGGCGGCCCTCTAACATCCACCTTCTTACTTTTACCTTTATCTTTAACTTTCTTATCAGTATATAGAGCAGAGGGCTTGTTACCTTTTAATTGATCTCCTTCCTTTGTAAACTTTGCTTCATGTGTGAATAGTTGGCCCATGAGTGTTGTGAGATCTGGGGTATGCATGTCCATGTAGAGGTCCATTGCAGTGGTGAAGCTTTCCCACTTATCATCTGCCTTGAGTCCATTTGTTACTTGCTTGACTATTTGCTCCTCTTCAATCTCCTCTCCAATGCTTGCTAATTGATCTGCCACATCTTTAATCTTGGTCACATACTCTGAGACTGATTGCTTGGGCTGCTTCCTAAGGGTTGTGAATTCAATCCACAGTTGATTCTTCCTGGCCCTTGTGTTGGAAGAGAAATATGTTGACAAAGTTTCCCAAGTCTCTTGGGAAGTCTTACAGTTCCTTACATGAGGTAAAAGGAAATCAGATATAGAGTTAAGAAGGTAAGACCTTGCGAAAGCATCCTTTGCACACCATTGGTTGAGTCTCTCTTGTTCATCCTTGGTGGGTAGTCCTCTAGCTTTGAATGAGGGCAATTCCTCATCTCTTGATATGAATCCAAATAAGCTTCTTCCTTGTAGATAGGTCTTCATCCTTAGAGACCAAGCTTGGTAATTGTTCCTGTCCAATTTGTCAATGAATGAAGGAAAACCATCTCCCATGTTTACCTTATTTGCTTTGATACCACTGTTGGGAGAGATGGTTGGATGCACTCAAGAGATTGAGTTGAAGCTGCTAGACCTGCTTTGCTTCAGCCCTCCTTTGCTTCAGATATGCTTAGTAGACTCCTTGAGCTTCCAAATGATACCAAAATATGCTATATGTACTTTGGA
>CM035423.1:100708560-100713560 GCA_020310875.1 Ceratopteris richardii
TGGATAGCTATGAGAGTCTATTTTATGCTTATCAATTCTCTGGAGCATTCTCTGAGTAAGCTGGGAGCAACATTCATTTTAGTGAAGTTGTGTGATTGATATCTCTCTCTTTGTGTAGGCTCTGTTGGAAATATTTTGCTCTCTGTTGTAAGGGCTGGTTCTCCTTCTCTATGTATCCATTTGCTATGATTTTGGTGTCATTGGGTAGCTATTAGAGTCTTCTAAAGTTGACTTAAGCTTGAGATTCATTCTCTGTATAAGCTCTGAGAAAAGTTTGTTGGAGTGAAGTGAGGTCTCTGCTTGACTAGCAGTTGTGAGCATTCAACTAGCTCATGTTGTAGACATTGTTTCTCTTTGTGTAAGCATCCATTTCAAGTGAAATTTGTTTTGTTGGAAAGCCCTTGGTGTCTACTACAGGTCTACAAAAGCTCACTGGAGTTCTCTGCATAAGCTCTGAGTAAGAGCATTTTTGGTGTGCAGAGGTCAAAGAAGGATACCTGTGGAGGTCATTCGCGCTTCATCGTTGCTTAGGGGTTGAGATACTTCCCCCTTCAGTGGTATCAGAGCATTTGGGCATCTTGGAGGTATCACATACAAGCAAGAAGACCTCTTGGAGTTGGTGGTTGAAGAGTTGCATCAACAAAAGCTTCTTGGAGGTAGCTCACATCAAGGGGGAGCTATTCTACTCAAATTTGCAAGAGCACAAGGTGTCCATCTAAGGAACGCTTTGGATTGAGGTAACCTCAGAGCCTCATTTTCATTTTACACACATTGGAGCATTAGCCAAGGGCTAGGTCAAGTATCAAAGACTAGATATGGGAGACGTCAACACTCAAATTGAAAAGCTAGACAAAGGTAACTATCAACCATGGAGATTTAGGGTCTCCAACTATCTTATGGGCAAGGGCCTTTGGGGGTTGATTAGTGGAAGTGAACCAAGACCTAGGTTGGATGAGAATCCAACCAATGACCAGAGAAGGGCCTTTAGGGAATGGAATGAAAGAGACAAGAGGGTTATCTTTATTCTTTCCCAACACATTAGCAATAGCATGATCGGCCATATCCAAGACCTGGATTCAAGCATGAAGGTATGGGAGACACTTGAAAGGCTTTACTCAACAAGCACCAAAGCAAGGAAGATCCAACTCAAGAATGAGCTCAACAACCTTAGGAAGAGCTCAGGGAGTAGCATAAATGACTACATACTTAAGGTCAAGGAGTTATCAGATGCATTGGGATCCATTGGAAGCCACGTAGACGATGACGATCTTGTGGCTTATACTCTCAATGGTTTGAGAGATGATGAGAAGTGGAAACCCTTTACCACTTCAGTTTATGTAAGGGATAATCTTCCCGATTTTGAGCAATTGGTTGCTCTCATGGTCACCGAAGAAATGAACATAGGTGGAAGTTCAACTAAAAGCAAAGATGCACAAGTTTTCTATGCAGGTAATCAAAGGGGCAAAGGAAGACAAGGACAAGGAAGGGGCAAAGGAAGGTTTGGAGGAAGGCAAGGCCACTCAAGAAATCAAGGACATGACCAAGGCACCTCATCACAAAGAGGGAGAGGAAGATCAAGAGGAAGAGGAGGACGACATCAACAAAACAGGAATCAAGATGGCGAAGGATGTTACATATGTGGCAAGTTTGGCCACTATGCTAGAGATTGCTACCAAGGAGGAAACCAAAGGAACTATAATCAAGGTTCTTCATACAAAGGCCAAGGTAATTATGCTTCTACAAGTTCAGAAAATGACAATCTCTTGATGATGCACATGAATGGGAATTCAAGCAAAGTAGATAACACTTGGTATATTGATAGTGGATGTAGCAACCATATGAGTTGCAATGCTTCTTGGTTTACTAATCTACATGTTCCCAAAGGTAAAGGACATGTAGAAACAGGTGATGATACAGCCCATGAGATCTCCCATGTTGGAGATGTAGCTTTGGATGACAAGGAGGAAGGAAGATGTCTCAAGGATGTCTTGCATGTACCTACCATCACAAAGAACTTGGTGTCCGTTGGGCAAATGGTTGAAAGAGGCTATCAAGTAAGGTTCAACAAAGGTGGATGCTTTGTGGAGAACCCTAAGCAAGGTTACAAGGTCATAGCAAGAGGAAAGAAGCAAGGGAGACTCTTCACTTTGGAGGTAAATTCTCATTCTACTCAACATGTCTACTTCACATATGGAAACAAGAGGATTTCGGAGTTGGACTTGTGGCACAAGAGGATAGGTCACATCAACATACAAAGAATGAAGGAAATGCAATTCAAGAGGCTGGTTGAAGGTCTTCCCAACTTCCAAGGACAAGGTATGAAGCATTTATGTGAATCTTGTCAACTAGGGAAGCAAGCGAGACTTCCATTCAAGAAGAGTGGCTACATAAGCCAACATCCATTGGAGTTGATACATACAGATGTGTGGGGGCCAACGAAAGAGCAATCCATTGGAGGTAACAAGTACTTTGTCACTTTTATAGATGATTGCACAAGGATGGTTTGGGTTTATTTCATCAAAAACAAATCAGATGTGTTTACATGTTTCAAAGCATTCAAGGCAATGGTAGAGAAGGAAACAGGTACATATATCAAGAAGCTAAGGTCCGATGGAGGGGGAGAATATTTCTCAAATGAGTTTTCTGATTTTTTAATGGATCAAGGCATCAAGAGGCAAGTAACATGCAGGTACACACCCCAACAAAATGGAGTAGCAGAGAGAAAGAATAGATACATTGCCGAGATCGCTAGAGCAATGCTTAATGAGATGAATGTACCTAACATGTTTTGGAGTGATGCAGCAAATACCGCCGTGTATCTAATGAATAGGGCTCCTACCTCAGGGATCCATGGCTTGACACCATATCAAGCCTATTATGGTAAGAAACCTGATCTTTCCCACTTGAAGATATTTGGATGTACTTGTTATGTACATGTGCCAAGTGAATTGAGGCACAAGCTACAACCAAAGGCAGAAAAGTGTGTGTTTCTAGGATATTCAAATGATCATAAAGGTTACAGGTGCTTCAACCCAAATACAAAGGACTTGAGGATATCAAGGGATGTAGCATTTGATGAGCTACTCCCTTGGTATAAGAAGTATGATTGTATGCAGGACTATGAAGAAGAAAAGCATGGACATGATGAAGAACAAATCGACCTAGAGCTAAGCGGCCCAAAGTGTTCCATCAATGAAGATAGTTCAAGCATGAACTCACCATGGAGGGGGAGATCTTCATCAAGCTATGAAGCACAATCAATCAACAAAGGCAAAGCAACATTGGTGGAGTTGGATGAAGAAGGTAATGAAGTTGAAGATGATGGACACATGATGGAGAAAGAAGCCACGTCAAAGAAAGAGATCAAGTTCCCAAGGCAAAGGAGGTTTATTCCTCCAAAAGGTGAAGAAAGGAAGTCTTCTAGAGTTAAGTATCCAACTCAAAGGTTTACTTATGATTCATACATGGCAACACATTATGCATATATGAACAAAGTAGTAGAAGATCATGAGCCCGATTGCTATGAAGATGCAAGCAGGTACACCAAATGGAAAGAGGCAATGCAAGAAGAGATCGACGCACTTGAGGAAAATCAAACATGGACTCTAGTGCCCAAGAAGGAGAACATGAAGGTAATAGGTAATAAGTGGGTGTATAAAGTAAAGAGGAATTCAGATGGATCTATTTCTAGGTTCAAAGCAAGATTGGTGGCCAAGGGTTTTGCACAAACCTATGGAGTGGACTTTGAAGAGACATTCAGCCCCGTGGCAAAGATGAGCACCATTAGGACACTCATTGCAATGGCTGCTAGCAAAGGATGGAAGCTCTTCCAATTGGATATCAAGAATGCCTTTCTCAATGGAGACTTGGAAGAAGAGGTATACATGGAGCAACCACTAGGTTTTGTTCATAAAGAGTTTCCACATCATGTTTGTAGGTTGAAGAAGGCACTTTATGGCCTAAAGCAAGCTCCAAGGGCTTGGAACCAAAGATTGGTGGACTATTTGATCAAATGTGGTTACAATCAATGCAAGGCGGATCCATCTCTCTTCATCAAACAAAGAGGAGAACTTGTGGTCTACATGTGTGTGTATGTAGATGATCTTATCATTACAGGTAATGATACAAAGGGCATTGAGGAGATCAAGGCAAAGCTTGGAAAGGAGTTTAAGATCTCTGATCTTGGAGATCTTAGGTATTTTCTTGGCATTGAAGTTGTATACAAAGAAGAAGGTATTATGCTCATACAAAGGAAGTATATTCTAGACCTACTTGAGAGGTTTGGGATGCTACATTGCAAGCCTATTTCAAATCCCATGGAAGTTAATGTAAAGCTAAGCTCCATTGATGGAGAGCCATTAGAGGATGTAACTTTGTATCGATCTATTGTAGGCTCTTTCAATTATGCCACAATAACCAGGCCTGACATAGCATATGGAGTTGGAGTGTTATCACAATTTATGCATAGTCCAAGGACTACACACTTGCAAGCTGCAAGAAGAATGTTGCGATATCTCAAAGCCACTATAAATGAAGGATTGTTCTACTCATTTGATGATGATATGCAGGTCAAAGCTTATTCCGATGCCGATTGGGCCGGTTCGAAGGAAGATAGAAGGAGTACAAGTGGTTACCTAGTCATGCTAGGTAGCAAGATCATCTCATGGATTTCAAAGAAGCAACCCACGGTGGCATTATCTTCCACCGAGGCTGAGTATAGAGCTTTGGCTCAAGTCACATGTGAGCTAATGTGGATTAAGAAGTTATTTATGGACCTTAATTTGCAGGTTGACACATATCCAATTTTTTGTGACAACATGAGTAGCATTCATCTAGCATCGAACCCTGTCTATCATGCTAGAACCAAGCATATTGAAGTGCACTATCACTTCATAAGGGAAAAGGTGATATCCAAGGAAGTTTCAGTACATCATATTGGTACTAAGGACCAAGTTGCGGACATATTTACAAAGGCTTTGGATGGGATGAAGATTTCAAAA
>CM035423.1:100741737-100756737 GCA_020310875.1 Ceratopteris richardii
TTCCTCAATTGTTTTCATCCACGCGGGGGTGGTCATCTGGCCTTCGGCCGTGACTTGTCCGCCTGGGATGGGTATTGGCTCGTATGCTTCTTCAAACGTTTCCTCCACCGGAATGGTTATGTTCTCGTCGTCAGCTGGGATCTCCGGTGGGGAATCAGGCCGTGGTGGTGCTTCGTATACATCTATCCGTGATTGGAGAGTGGCTACCTGGGCCCGTAATGCGTTGAGTTCTTCTAAGATGTCAAGAGCAGGGTCCACAGGTTCTGGTACTTCTGCTGCTACTTGTACTTGTTGTGGTGCCGGTTCTCTGAGCTGTAGTAACTTGTGATCTTCTTTTAACTTCTGATGCTCTTTGTAAATTCGATCATAGTCCTCTAGCAGTCGAACATGGTCATCTAGCAACATCCGCATCGATTCAGATGGGATTGCCTTGAATCTGCTAGGACTTAAGCGTTGTTCTGGATGGTCCAATGCCGCTTCCAAATTCTCTCTATTCTGCTCTTGGAGTCTCTGGTTCTCCTCTTTTGCTGCGGCTAGGTGTCTCCTAAGTAAGCCCATATTCCTGGTCAGCGTCGCATTCCTAATTGTTTGGGCTCGAAGCAGGTTGTCCAGATCAGCAGTGGCTTCTTTTGTTTTCTCTTCACTTTCTAGCTCTAGCTTATGATATGCCTCTCTTAGTTCTTGGTATCGCGTATTTAAAGCGGCATTCTCGATTGATAATGAATTAAGCTGCGACTGTAATTCATTTGTCGTCCTCTGCAGCTGTTGATAGTTGTTGCCAAGAGATGCAAACTCATCTCGTACTTGTGACATGCATGTGAACATTTGTTGAAGTGCAGTGTCTATGGTTGGCGATGATAGTAATGGAGTGCTAAGTGAGGATGCAGTGGAAGTAGATGCAGCGGGAATGGGGAATGGGGTTGGGAAGGTGGATGTAGTGGTGATCGTGGAAAATTGTGACGTACCTAAATATGATGGTGCTGTGAGTGGAGTGGGTGCTGGTGCGGTGGGTGGTGAGATGTCCATGTCATTGGACGTGTCAAGTGCGGTGACTGTGAAAAGCGGTGTGTATGTGGGTGGTTGTGTAGGTGTGAAGACGGGATTTACAAATGTAGAGTAATTTACAGGGGGGATGGCTGGAGCAGCTTGGTGAAAAGGGGAAATAGGGGTTATAGTGGGTTGGGGAGGTGAAACTGGTGAGAAGGTTAGTGGGGTTAGAAAGGTGAAAGGGTGTCTTAAAGGTGGGGGGAAGGATGGGAAGGATGAAGGGATGAAGGGGTTAACATGTAGACGAGGTGGGGTGGGTGCGGGCATGGTGGTATGAATGGGCAGGGCAAAGGCGGTGGCTATGTTGCCATGGACTGGTGTGGCTGTTGGAGAAGCAGGTGGGTTTGCAGGGGATACAGGATGGGTTGGTGAAACATGAGGTGAGAGAGGAGTAGAAGGTGTGGATGTTATTTCAAGGATAGTGGTAGTATGTACAATGGTAGTACGTGGCGGGGAGTCGACTAGGATAGCTTCGTCGGTGAAGGATCTTTCCGAACGTAGGCGTGCATCTTGCGCCTGGTGGGATGATTGAGCACCTACCAGAACTCGAATATATTCACCGGGCTTCGATAACAAGCTAACTCTGCGAAGGTCATATTGGGGGAGTGGCTTCCTTTGTAAATATCTCAGTGCTTCGACCGGGCCAATGGATTTGACCAGTTCTCTGAACCCTCTGATGTAGACTTCTTCAAACCCTCCGGAGACGAGTTCTTGTTCGATTATGGTTTGGCTCTCTTCTTCAGTCAATTTCTTCCGTGCCCAAACTTTCTCCATTGTACGATATAATTTCTTGATTGCCAGCGTGTAAGCTGCTGCTTCGAAAGTCTCCTCTTCATGCGTGCTGGTGTCACCGTGTGCATCGGTTTGTTGGCCTTGGCCATCTGTCTGTCCTTGTTCTTGGGAATCATGCTTGCCCTGGCTGGCTTCATCGTCACCTTCGTCGTCGTCGGTGGCTGTTCTTTCGTCATCAGAGCTCGACACAACTTGTCCCTGTGGCTGATCCCGCGGTGTGGTAGGGTAGCTGGGGCGTTCATATTCTTGAGAGAACATCTGTGCCTCTGAAAACTGGAACGCATTTGAGAATGCATCAGGCATTTCAAAATCGAACGTTGTGTTTATTGGTTCTGCTTCCATGTGTGGTATTGGGAAAGAAAAGGCTTCCGCACCAATAGTGGTGGGAGCTTCTGCTGTCGTGGTGGTGGGTTCTGTGGTTGTAGCTGCCTGAGGTGCAACGGTACTGGTAGTGCCCTCCGTTACTACTGGTCTAGATAACCTTATTCGAATGGGTTGTACTGTGGGAGCGGCTTCTGTCGGTGATTGCTCTGGGGAGGGTTGTGGTGATGGTGACTCTGGCACTTGAAGGCAAGGAATAGTGCCTCTCATGCGCTTACCTGCCCGTGCTCTGCTGGGCTTCCTGGCTTTCTTCGTCGTTCCTTTGAAATGCCTTCAGCTCTTCTCCTGTTAATGCACGTTCAATTGGCAAGTCATAAGCCAAGCACATATAAACAATTCTTGTCAGCGCACAACATCCATTAAGCACTTTCTTTCGTTCCCATTAGTGTTGTGCCAAATACATTTGATCAATGATCCGGCTCGCAAGATCGATAGTCTGAGGTCCAGTACAGGCTAAGTACAATCCAAACCATATTCTTTTATGTGGCATGGTGAATCTGTCCTGAGCAGGGAATGCAAAATGTTGCATGCATATCCGTAGCGGCTTTGACAGCTCAGGTGTAATTGCTGAGATCTCCTCCCACTTAGTAAAATCCCCACGTTTCATAGGGTCTGGAATTAATCTTTCTCGATCTGTGGGCGTGTGGGTTCCATGAATTTTGATGGCAGCTCTGATTAAATCCTTCGAAAGATAAAACCTTTTGTAGGGTGGATCATCCACTAAAGAAGGCAAAATAAAAGTTCCTGGGATATCCTTATTCTCTGAGGCCAGCAAAGTAGTGATTAAATAATAACACCTGTAAAAGTCAGGTTTGGGCAGAGGATCACTAAAATACTCCGTGAAGCCGGCTCTGGCCCAAACATGAGTTAAGTCCTGGGTGTTCTGTAGGCCTTCGAATTCTCTTGAGAAGAATTGATATTTTCCCCAAGTGCGGTCATCAAATGTCAAATTAGATTCAAATATAAAATCCGCGTCCGCTAAGGGTCCTGCAAGTCCCTGAAACCAGTGAGAGTTACGGTGTATCTTTTCTGTGTAGCCCATAGGTGGGTTATCGATCGGCATGGGCCCTGGAAATCCTTGGAATTCTGGCGGTGGAGCAGTCGGGTGGGATTCTGCTCGTAAAACATTGAGGGGCACAGCAGCTACGCTGGGGCCTGCTTCTGATGGTCCTTCGTCGGTTTGCATGATGACTGATGCGCTATTGAGAAAGATCTGCTACAAAAGATTAACACATTAGCATGGAAATTAATTATGATCCCATTAAAGTGAGACCGCAATCCCTTTCCATAACTGATGCGTAACCCGTGTAGCCAAGTGCTGTGATGTGATGGATGCAATGCTTCTTGCAGCACTAGTGCAGGTCTCTAGACACCTACACATTTCAGATTAAGCATACATTTCTTGATGAGATGAGATTATGAGTGATGTGTGATGATGGTGGGTGAACTTATACAAGGTTTAAAGGTTAGTGATTTATTACAAGGTTGTATGTTAGTCGGGGGGTAGTTAGACAATGGGTTAGGGGAAGACGGTTGGACACCCTTCGGTATCCATTTCCTAAGAGTCTTTGAGTGGGTGGTGGGTTTCTGTTGAGGGGCAAAAGGTAGCATCGGGTGTGGTGGTATTGAGGGATGGAAAGATTTGTGAGGGGTATATATTACATGGCTTAAGGGTTGAGCTATGATACATGGTTTGAGTACCCAAATCTGCATGGGTGTGGGTCTATGGGTAAGGTATTTCTTGGCGATCCAAATTTGTCGAATGCTCGGACCTGTAGAAGGAGGTCGAGGGGATGGTGGATACTGATTCTGTTTCTGTTCTGCCTTTTTCTTGTCGATCTCTGCTTGGTTGGAGTTCTTCGGTGCTTTTTGTCCTTTTGGCACCCATATTTGTCTGGTGCCGCTTCCTTTGGGTGGCCCAAACTGCTTTCCTTGTTGTGTCTTCTGATACTGCCGTCGGTCTGGGTTCCTTCGTCGTGGTTGACTCTGTTGTGGTTGAGGTTGAGAGGCCGGATGGACGCTCTGCTTTGGAAAAGAAGGGAGTTCCAACACTTGCGTGACGTGCCCATTAGGAAGTGATTCGTTCTTTAACTTTAATCTAGGCCAGTCCGCAACAAGTTTGGAAGGATGAGCACCGCAGGGTGTCGTGCTCATTTGGTCGCTGATGCAACCCACTTGACCGCTGATTGTGTCCATCTGCCCTAGCGGATGGGTAGCTGCCTCTTCTAGTTTGCAGGAAGTCCCAGGGAAGATCTCCTGTCGTCCTTCTGATTGACAACCGTCCATAGCCAAGCCCGAGTGGGTTGGTGTAGACGTAACATGACTGGTCTGATCAAAGATCTTCCGGTCTTCCGTCGCATGTATTTCATAGGGTCTAGGGTTACAAACCTCAGTCGGAATGCCGTTAGGGAAGTCAAGCGGTATCACTCGCTTCTGCTCTAAGGTTCCAATTTGTAAGGAGCCTTGTCTAAGATTTAGGTCCACTGAGTGATCGTATAGCCAATCTTGGCCAAGGATTAGGGGTTCTATCAGGTCGTCATCATGGCACACTAGTAGCTTCGCTGTCATGGTCACATCCTTAATGAGGATAGGAAGGTCCACCTCACCCATGCAAGGGGTTTCCATGCCTCCTAGGCCTATGAGGTATGCCTCAATTGGCCGCATTTCTATTCCTGAATCCTTATAGTGGGACCATCTAATCGCACTAGTCGCAGCACCTGAGTCAATTAAAGCCCTGAGTTCTTGGCAAGGGTTGCCGTGCTTTAGCCTAACTGTAATGAATGGTCTCCTGTCCACTATGCTAGGATGAGTGGTTGACTTTACTTGACACATGGCCATGGGATATCTGGGTGATGTTTCCAGATGGTTATAATGTTCTCTCCCTAGTCCTTGTCTTTTTAGCTTCATGCGCTTAATGCGTTCTATGGCTTCTGCCTGAGCTTCAGCTTGTATTCTATTTTCTTCCTCCTTACGCTTCTTTGCCAATGTGAGTCGTCTAAGCATATCCTCAGTAAGAGGTTCTTGATATAGCTTGACTCTACAACCACTAATGTAATTAGACATTATATCTCCTTCTAAGGTGGCTAACTGTACTGCTCCACTTGTCGAAAGTCTGTTAATGATCATGGGTCCATAACCTCGCTTTTCTAACTTCCGTGCGTGCTGTTTCAGCGTATACACTAGAACTAAATCTCCTTCTTTTAAACCTTTATCTTTCACATGTGCATCAAAATATGCTTTCTGTCGCTTCTTCGCTGCGTATATTCCTGCTGCTGCTTTCAGCCTGGTTTCGCCTAATCGTTCCAAGTCCATTATTCTTGATGATAATTCATGGCCGGTCCACTGATGTTCTTGTGCAACCTTAAGTGTCGGTATCAAGAAGTCCAAAGGAAGCACAGCATTCTGACCAAAAACCATCTGAAAGGGAGTTGCATTGAGTACGGTCTTGTAGGCCACTCGATATGCCCAAACAGCGTGGTGTAACTGTTTGTCCCAATCTGAACGTTTGTTGTTCACGAGTTTCGTCAGTACGTTACAAAGTATCTTGTTAGTGCTTTCAGCCTGACCATTGGCCTGAGGATGATATGGTGCAGATTTCTTGTGAATCACCAAAAAATCCTGTAACAAATATCCAATGACTTGGTTTAGAAAGTGAGTGCCTCGATCGCTCACTAACTCTATAGGCAATCCATATCTTGTAAAGACATTTTCAAATAAGAATTTTGCAGTCGTGTGAGCATCATTCTTTTTTGTGGCTTTTGCCTCTACCCATTTGGTTAGATAATCTGTGGCAACAATAATGTATTCCACATGTGTACCTTTTGCAGGGGGGTTAATGGGTCCTACAAAGTCTATACCCCACTTAGAAAATGCACGTCCGCCCATCATGGGTTTCAATGGCATTTCATCTCTGCGAGTAGGAAACTGAGTTCTTTGGCACACATCACATCTCTTTACATAGGTATGTGCATCCATGTGAAGAGTGGGCCACCACAATCCTGAAAAGAGGATGGCTTTGACTATCCTATCGGGTCCAAAATGACCTCCTGCAACACCTTGGTGTGCAGTCTCTAGTATGCTGAGATAATCGCTCTCATGAACACATTGTCTTAGATATCCATCTCGTCCTCTTTTGTATAGATTATCGCCAATAAGTGAATAGTTGTGAGCTTCCTGCTCTAGACTACGTTGTCGAGCTAAGGTCATTCCTTGAGGGAATGTGTTCGTCCTCAAGTATGTCACTAAAGGTTCACTCCAGTCTGGTGTGAGAGACACGTGATATAGTGTAGCATGCTCTACTGGTGGTCTTTCACAGCAAACATGGCATTCCTTACACAACTTGTAGACATCTGCTTCCATCGTAGGCCAATATACTCCCAATCTCTGCAGAGTCTGTAATGTTCGATGTTTTGAATGATGTTGCTTTAGTGCACCTTCGTGTGCTAATTGCAACCAATTCGCATGTTCTGATTCATCTACACAACAAGCAAGAATCTTTTGATTATCCCGTTTATATATGCTTCCTGCCATTATTTGGTACCTCTGAGACTTGGTAATCTCTCCCTCTTTGATCTTTATCCTAGGATTCTTGGGTCCGTATGTCAGAATAGGGACTATAGGCTTAGCCCATTCTGGTGCTATCTCAAGGTTAAACAAGTATGCATCTGGGAGATCATCCGCTACTCCTTGAGGAGCTTCTCCTGAGGTTAATCTTGAAAGGTGGTCAGCTCTAAGATGTGTCTTTCCTTTTCTGACTACTACTTCAAAATCATACTCCATGAGTAATAGAAACCAACGTATCAATCGTCCTGTGTTACATGGTTTGTTGACTAAGTATAATAGGGCTTGATGATCTGTAAAGAACTTGAACTTGTTGGCCAACAAGTAGTGCCTAAACTTCTTTACTGCGTAGATCATCCCTAATCCTTCTCGTTCCATCGTGGTGTAATTTCTTTCTGCTGCGTTCAATTATCTGCTAGCGTAAGCTATGGGGAGATCTATGTTACCTTCCTTCGTGGGTTGTGCTAACACACATCCTATGGCGTAATTGGATGCATCCACATGTACATGAAATGGCTTACTCCAATCTGGGGTAGTCAATATAGGTGCCGAGCACAAGCGTCGTTTAATTTCATTGAATGACTTTTCACATTCATCTGTCCATTCAAAATTGGTCAAAAGAGAGTACAGAGGCTTGGCTATGATTGCATACATGTGTATGAATCTCCTATAATAACCACAATGGCCCATAAATGCCTGTACCTCTTTCACATTAGTTGGTCTAGGTAATTCTGCAATTACCTTCACCTTTTCTTCGTTCGTAGAGATTCCATTTTTTGACACAATGTGTCCTAGAATTTTGCCTTGTCTGACCATGAAAACGCATTTTTTTGGGTTCAAACAAACCTGATATTCTCGACATTTGTCAAATATTTGTCTTAACTCTGGGATATGTGTCTGTCTTACATTTGAATGTGCACATAAGTCATCGACATAAACTTCCAAGCTCTTGCGTAAGAATTCCTTAAAAACATGACACATGAGTCGCTGGAAAGTAGCGGGTGCATTTGTCAAGCCAAATGGCATTACACGAAATGCAAATATGCCCCATTCAGTGGCAAAAGCCGTCTTGTGTTGGTCTTCTGGAGCAATGGCTACTTGATTATAGCCTCAAAATCCATCAAGAAAGCTGTAAACTTCCTTGCCCGCAACTCTTTCCAATAGATGTTCCGTGATAGGAAGAGGATAACTATCTCTAATCATGGCCGCATTAACTTTTTTAAGGTTGATACACACACGCAATTTTCCATTCTTCTTGGGCACAACCACAATGGGGGATACCCATTCGGTATGTTCAATTTCGTAAATAAATCCTGCTTCTATCAAGCGATCTATTTCCTCTTTAATCTTCGCAGCGTAATTATCATTGTACGTGTAAGGTTTCTGTTTTGTCGGTTTTGCATCTGGAGTCATAGGGATTCTATGAGACCATATATCTAGATCTACTCCTTTCAAATCTTTGTAACTCCACGCAAAAACATCTCTATATTCGCGCAATAGGGCAACTAACTCTTCTTCTTCTTCAGTCGTCAAATCATGCCCTATGTATGTGCATTTTTCTTCTTCTCCTTCGATAGCAACTATTATTTTCTTGGTTTTCTCTCGGTTATCGTATACTTGTCCGTCATTCGCCTTTCTATTGGGCATTCGTACCATGATCCTTCTATCTTCAATTTCATATTTCTTGAAATTCTCGGGTACTTCAAATAAAGATTCTTCTTTTTCTGACATGGTTGCTTTCTTCTTTCTTTTCTTACTTTCACTCTTAGCAGTCACTTGAGTGGCTAACCTTACCTCGTTCGTAATTTCCTCGTGTCTCTGAGTGTGAGTCTCTACTTCGTAGAAATATTCTTCCTCGGATGCAAAGGGTGGGTCCATGATAATTGATTCTAAATCAAAATCGCTTGCATCCTCAAATGCATCAGTGTTCGGTTCACATTCTTCTAAAACTGCATCGCACATGATTGGCTCTATCGTGAAAACTGAAATGTCATAGCCATCCTCGTCACAGTGGGGTGTCCATTGTTCTTCATTGATGGCTACATCCATGGTTGCTAGTATTTCTGCCCAACCATGGGGTTCAAACTCTTCATCTGGGAATACTACAGGTGCGTAGGCTGGATCTTGAAGGGTTCGTGGATGTTGTTCTGCACCTAAGGTCCTTGCTTCTAATCGTTCTTCCTCTTGTTTGGCTACTTTACACATCCATAAATGGGTATCCTCATGCAACCAAGAAGGATTTGATTCTAATGAGTGCACGGATTCCGTCTCTACTGGTGTCTTATGGATGGTGTTCCATTGTATTGGGGGTACATCTCTGTGTGAATAGTCTTTAAGATTGACTTTAGTAGTCACTCCTAAATGTTGCAAGTACAAAGAATTAGTTCCCCAATCTTGTACAATTTGCAACTGACGCATGAATGGTCATCCCAATATCATCTCATAAGCACGATTTTTCGCAAAGTCACAAATGGCGAAAGTATGCTCAAATTCTACACCACAAGTGGTGAGAGATATGCCTTCTAGTAAGCCTAATGGTTTTTCTATGTGTCCATCATCCATTTGTAGTTTCATCCTGGTGGGTCTGAGTGCTGGCTTACCCCAACGTTCCCACAAAGCGGTGGTAGCGATGGCTACTCCGGCTCCTGAATCTAAGATGGCTTTCGTGGTGTAGCCCTGATGGGTTATTGGAAGATATGTGTTACCTTCCTCTCCTTCGCTTACGTCTCCAATCTTTTCCACGGGTATCTCTGGTACCTTTTTATGTGATCCTATTTGAGAGGGTGTGGTAGCAAGCTCAGGGAATTGATTTGCTACGTGCTTCCACAATTCTGGTTTTACCTTTAACAATTCCTCCAGAGTGAGATTACATTGTACTTTGGTATTCTTGATCACTTGCGTGTTCCTAGGGATCACTGATTCTTCATTCCTCACTATTATCGTGGGTGCTCTCATACTAATAGACTTAGCTTCCCAAGGTCCTGTGAATTGAGGTAATTCTTGTAGAGAATTAGATTCAAATCCTGTGGGTTCACTCAGTTGTTCCACCTCTACATCATCATATATAGAGGGGATGTCTTGGGGAAATTGTTCCTGCAAGTCGTCTATTTCTTGAATAGGAGGATGAGTTCCTTGTTCTCTTCTCCATTTCTCTTCTTGGATCTCCCTCAAAAATTCATGTGAGTACCTATGTATGGAAGACAAATTGTCTTGACTTTCTGTATTGGGTACTTGAGACAGGGATGGTGCATTCCTTTCCTGTGTCTCTGGGACAATAGGGTTCCTAGACTGATCCTTTTTCTCTTTGCTTTCTATCAAGTGTTCTAGCCTCTCCATTAGTCCTTGAAAGTGTAATTCCGGTTTTGCCATGTTATTCCAATTAAGATATCTAGAGGCTTCGAACAAAGCTTGTGCTAACTCTACCATCTTCATGCAAAGTTTAGTTCTCTCAATTTCTAGATCAGCTCGAGGGTAGTTTTTACTCATTTCCGTTACTTGAGGTCCCTCTTTTAATCTTGCCTGCTATGCATGAAACATCATGTCTAGGTCTTCTGGTATGGGTTCCGCTAAAACTGATCCTGATTTCTGAGCTGGATTTTCTTGGTTTAATTCTTGTGAAGTCAATTCTTGGATTTTGGCTCTAGATTCCTTCAAGCTTCCTTCCAACTCCGTTATCTTTTTACTCCATTTTCTCTTGATTCTTTCTCTAGAATCTTTCCAAGATTTTGTCTTTTTACTGCTAGATTCTGCAACTTCACTAGTTCCGGCTACTTTCTCTTGATTAAGCGGTTGGTTTTGTAAGAGCACCTGGGCTCTGGTTATAGCTTGGATAGGCACGTATGTAGGGTTGGATCCATCTGCGTTGTTTACAATACCTATCACGTAGATCGGTGTCACATTCGAAGCGTTAACTGGGTTCTTAGGACAATCTTTGATTATGTGCTCTTTGCCACAGTCGGCACAAAAGCCTTGTATGTTATAGTACTGTGATTGCCTTGCTATTGGGGGATGTGGACAATCCTTAATGAAGTGATCTCCTTGGCACCTAAAGCATGGTCCTCTAGGGCCCTGTGGTCTCTGTTGTCTCAATTGGGGCCGTGGGTTTGGGTTTGCGTACATCACATTAGCATAGTCTGGCTCCCAACTAGGTTCCATTGGTGGACTATCATAATGATATGTCTCCACATGTTCTGGTGACTCCGTGTAATAAGCGGGTGGACTAGTTACATGAGTAGAGTCAAAACTGTTTGAGTTCGGGTCACTTTCTGTGATCAAGGGTGAAGAAGGCACTAAGGCCCTACTTAGGTTCTCTTCTGCAGTAGCGTATTTGACTGAGATGACATTCGCGGGTGGGGGTGGCTGCTGAGCTAAGACGGGTTGAGGTCTCTGTTGAGCCTGGTATGGGTAGTTCTGAGGAGGCCTATAGTAATAAGGCTGAGCATTGTATTGGCCTTGATACCTGCCTGGCTGCTGGTATGTTTGCGGGTAGTTCTGTCTCACGGTTTGTTTGTTGTATGGGCAGTCCTGAGCCGTATGATTCGTGTATCTTCTCTCAATTGTACAATATTGGCCACTAGGGTTGGCTTGAGGTTGTGGTGCATTGGGACACACATTTGCCAAATGATTTCCACCACAAGTGTAACAACGTACATTAGTTGGTAGCTTGGGCACCTGTTTACTAGACACTCCTAGTTTTTGGGCCACTTTTTCTGCTAGGTCCTCTATCGAATTAGACAATTTTGTGGATGCTAGAGAAGAACAATCTGAGTCCTTATAGACCTTTGAGAGTTCTAATTCCTCTCCTAGGTTATCCTCGATGTCTATACATATTCTTACACACTCCTCTAGCGTTCTGGGTTCTTTTAGGTACACATAGGAGCGTAGTTTAGCGCTCAACAAGACATCTAGGAACAGTGATACTTGTTTGGCTTGTGAGGGTAGCTCTTGCATTGGACATCGTTCGACATATTTTCTAAACCTACGTCCTGCCAGTCTTACTGTTTCTTGAGGGGTCTGTTTAAAGCTATGAATCAATGAAGACGTGTCATGTCTAATCCCACTTTTAGAGAATTCAGTGATGAATGACTCTAAAAAGTGATGGATGTCTCTAAATTGCCTTTGTTGCAATGGTTGGAACCAAGTTAAAGCTGTATTCTTTAACGTTAGTCCAAATGCGTTGTACTGCGTGAACATGTCTTCAACTTGTTCTGCTCTTAGTACTTGCTTGAATTCTGCGACGTGGTCATAGGGATCTCCTGTCCCATCAAAGTAATTCTTCATTGATTTTACTAACTGTGTGGGTCTCAATACTCTTGCGTGTTCGCGTGGTCTAGGTAGAGGAAAATCATCTCTACCACCTGGTATTCCATGATCCCTTTGTCTATCCATTCTATTAGTGTTCGTGGTTGTTCTATCTCTCCCTATGGGATGATTAAAGCTTACTTCCGGTCTTTCTTTATTTCCTTCTCTTTGATTTCCCTGGGCTGAGGATGTTCCTGCCCCTTGTTGACTTGTATTCATGTTCGTTCTAGATGGAGGGAATACCAATTCACCTCTCCATGTGTATGTGTTTTTAGCGCGGTCAGGCACCACAAAGACTCTTTCTGAAGTCTCATCCAGGTATACAACCTTTCCAGGTGTGTCCGGGTCCTTGAATTCATAAATTGTAATGAAGCCTATCTCACGAGGGTGTTCCTTTCTGTACCTCCAAAAGGCTTCATCTGTCTCTTTATTTACAAACAACTCGGTGCTCCTGTTATCTTGAGGGATCCACTCTGGGATGAGTACTCTTGTTAATACGGATTTCCCTCTAGGTGTTCTAGGTTCTTCTAACGGTTCTTTTCCTTGAAATTTCGCTTCTGTCTCTAATTGAATTGTGCCAAACTCATTAGTATTGTTTGGCTGCGTACTTAGAACGTACATGGTTCCTTCTTTGTCTATGTACGCGTCTCTCTCAAATTTCACCACTGGTCTTTCCAATCCAATGGGTTGATCAGGGTTGTGCAGTTGCACCACTTGCCTTTGCAACCCATCCTCATAGATGCGAGCACGTAATCGGTTGGTTCGGAGAAACTCTAATTGCGTTCTATAGGGTCCTTCTGGTTTTTCTAAGTAGGCTACATTCGACCCTCCTTCTGGTCTGTCTGCGCTAAATGCCATTTCTGATTCGCTAGTCTCTGAGCTCTCGTAGGGGTAATTACTATTCAATTGCTGAGCCCACGATCGAGCAGTAGTTCTTACAATAGCCTCTGATGATCTAAGGCTTCGTCGGTCCGACTTACCTATATGTTTGCCCGATCTAAGGTTCATTAATTTCCTTCCTTGCTCACTCAATTACACACTTAGATCGTCAATGATTCTTTGTTATTACTTTCTTGATTATTTTTTATTTTCTTTGGATTCTTGTCTTAATATATGCGTCAGGAATTCGACTTTCTGTTATGATTTTGAGTTCTCGTTCCGTCAGACTTATGTTCTTTCCTTTAGGTTTTCGTCACACACCTTTATCTTTAGTCTTGAACTTGAAAGAATTAAGTATCTTGAACTTGAGGCGTTCCTATCGACTTAAATCCACAATGCTAACGTTTAGCCTAAGCTAAGAATTGACTGAGGGGGTTGAGTAATCTTCCAACCTCGGGTCGGCTTTTCTGGTTGCTCTGATGCCCTGTTGCCCAAGAAGCCGCGCTTCCCAAGCTCTGTTGTCTTCACTGCCTTGCTGGCTTGCCTTGGATTGCCCTTGCTAGACTTGGAAAAATCCAATTTTAGACCAATTCACAGTTGGATGATCAAGCACTTGAGCATACACACCTTTTTAGTCCCTTCCCTTTTGCCCAAAATTTCAATACTTGCCCCCTGGCTTCCTAGTCCCAAACTAGGTGAACCCCAAAATATCTTATCTAAAAAAAGACGTATCCTTTATGAAAAAAACAGTTGAGGTCACATAGTACTCGTCACGAGCTTTCTAACGAGCTATTAAGCTCAAAAAACGGACTTCGGATGAAAAAGTTATGAGCGTTCAGGCCCTGGGGGGTAAAAACTGACAATCAGGTTTTCCTTCAAATATGAGCTAAGGGGTCTCCTATGAGTCTAATGGTCCAAAAATTTCTCAAAAATACCCCCAAAATTGGTCAAAAAATGGAACCCTAAATTTGCGATGGGGGTGCACAATCGCGATGGTCTGGGACCGTCGCGATGGTCCAAGCGAACCGTCGCGATGGCGTGGAATTTGGACAATCGCGATGGTGCGAAAAGGTGAACCGTCGCGATGGCCCGAAGTGAACGATCGCGATGGCGTGAAAATGGACCGTCGCGATGGTCCAGTAGTGAGCGATCGCGATGGCGTGAGGTCGAACCGTCGCGATGGCTCGATCAGGCGGACTATCGCGATGGCATGGTCAACGGTCAAAGGTGGACAATCGCGATGGCGTGAGGTCGAACCGTCGTGATGGCTCGATCAGGCGGACTATCGCGATGGCGTGGTCAACGGTCAAAGGTGGACAATCGCGATGGTCCAGAGTGAACCGTGGCGATGGTCACAAGTGCGATGGCGTGAGCGAATCGCGATGGTCCAATTTTGGGCTGTCGCGATGGTCCGAAAAATGAACCGTCGCGATGGTCTATCTTGACACGTGGCACCGTCGTGGCGATGGCATGGGCCAATCGCGATGGTCCGGGGTCAGTTGAACAATCGCGATGGTCCAAGTGGACCGTCGCGATGGCTCAAGTGAACCGTCGCGATGGTCCGAGACCGTTGCGATAGTCCGGCCGAGCCGTCGCGATGGCGTGAGCCTATCGCGATGGTGCGACACAATTGCGATGGTCTGAGCCAATCGCGATGGTCCACCAAAGTGTGAATTTTTGAGATGCGCCTGTGGATTCGTAGATGCGCAAGGGTCGCCTACCTCGTGGTGTGGTCGCCTACCAAGAATTCCGAAAGTTGCAGACCATCGCGATGGTCCGCCACACTCGGCAGATCTTTGACAGAGAGTAAAATTTTACCTTTTCCAAGCTTCCCTGATGCACTAGAGCTCTGTACCTGCAAGAAAACTCAAGAAAACACAAGCACACACAAGCACAAAAGTTCTCTCTCGCTCTCTCGCATGCACAAATGAGGGGAAATGAGGTGAATGGGTGGATATGGTGAATTTTCTGAATTTTTTGGAGGTGAAGATGATGATGCGATGATGAAGATGAAGTGTGGGGGAGGTGAAAAACACTAAA